>ML661891.1:0-124292 GCA_007570785.1 Antilocapra americana | reverse complement strand
AGGATAATGTTTGCTGTGGGTTTGTCATATATAGCTTTTATTATGTTGAGGTATGTTCCTTCTATTCCTGCTTTTTGGAGGGTTTTTATCATAAATGGATGTTGAATTTTGTCAAAGGCTTTCTCTGCATCTATTGAGATAATCATGTGATTTTTATTTTTTAATTTGTTAATGTGGTGTATTACATTGATCGATTTACGAATATTGAAGAATCCTTGCATCCCTGGGATAAAGCCTACTTGATCATGATGTATGATCTTTTTGATGTGTTGTTGGATTCTATTTGCTAGAATTTTGTTGAGGATTTTTGCGTCTAAGTTCATCAGTGATATTGGCCTGTAGTTTTCTTTTTTTGTGGCATCTTTGCCAGGTTTTGGAATTAGGGTGATGGAGGCCTCATAGAATGAGTTTGGAAGTTTACCTTCGTCTGCAATTTTCTGGAAGAGTTTGAGTAGAATAGGTGTTAGCTCTTCTCTAAATTTTTGGTAGAATTCAGCTGTGAAGCCATCTGGTCCTGGGCTTTTGTTTTTTGGAAGATTTCTGATTACGGTTTCAATTTCCGTGCTTGTGATGGGTCTATTAATATTATCTATCTCTTCCTGGTTTAGTCTTGGAAAGTTGTACTTTTCTAGGAATTTGTCCATTTCATCCAAATTGTCCAGTTTATTTGCATATAGTTGCTGATAATAGTCTCTTATGATCCTTTGTATTTCTGTGTTTTCTGTTGTGATCTCTCCGTTTTCATTTCTAATTCTGTTGATTTGGTTCTTCTCCCTTTGTTTCTTGATGAGTCTGGCTAACGGTTTGTCAATTTTATTTATCTTCTCAAAGAACCAGCTTTTGGCTTGGTTGATTTTTGCTATGGTCACTTTTGATTCCTTTGCATTAATTTCTGCCCTGATCTTTAAGATTTCTTTCCTTCTACTAGACCTGGGCTTCTGCATCTCTTCCCTTTCTAGTTGCTTTAGGTGTATAGTAAGGTCATTTATTTGATTTTTCTCTTGTTTCCTGAGGTGAGCTTGTATTGCTATGAACTTTCCCCTTAGCATTGCTTTCACAGTGTCCCATAGGTTTTGAGCTGTTGTGTTTTCATTTTCATTCGTTTCCATGCATAACTGAATTTCATTTTTAATTTCTTCTGCGATTTGTTGGTTATTCAGCAGTGTGTTGTTGAGCCTCCATATGTTGGAAGTTTTGAGAGGTTTTCTCCTGTAGTTGATATCTAATCTCACTGCATTGTGGTCAGAAAAGATGCTTGGGATGATTTCAATATTTTTGAATTTATCAAGGTTAGATTTATGGCCCAGGATGTGATCTATCCTGGAGAAGGTCCCGTGTGCACTTGAGAAAAAGGTGAAATTCCTTGTTTTGGGGTGGAATGACCTATAGATATCAATTAGGTCTAGTTGGTCTATTGTTTCATTTAAAGTTTGAATTTCCTTGTTACTTTTCTGTCTAGTTGATCTATCCATTGGTGTGAGTGGTGTATTAAAGTCTCCTGCTATTATTGTGTTGTTGTTGATTTCCCCTTTCATATTTGTTAGCATTTGCCTTACATATTGTGGAGCTCCTATGTTAGGTGCATAAATATTTATAATTGTTATTTCTTCTTCCTCGATTGATCCTTTGATCATTATGTAATGTCCATCTTTATCTCTTTTCACTGCCTTTATTTTAAAGTCTACTTTATCAGATATGAGTATTGCCACTCCTGCTTTCTTTTGGTCTTTATTTGCATGGAATATCTTTTTCCAGCCTTTAGCTTTCAGTCTATATGTGTCCCTAGGTTTGAGGTGGGTCTCTTGTAGACAACATATATAGGGGTCTTGTTTCTGTATCCAATCGGCCAATCTTTGTCTTTTGGTTGGGGCATTCAGCCCGTTTACATTTAAGGTAATTATTGATAAGTATGATCCCGCTGCCATTTATTTTATTGTTTTGGGCTCCAGATTATCTATCCCATCGGTGTTTCCTATCTAGGAAAGATCCTTTAGCATTCGTTGGAGGGCTGGTTTGTTGTTGCTGAATTCTCTCAGTTTCTGCTTGTCTGAGAAAATTTTGAATTCTCCTTCAAATTTGAATGAGATCCTTGCTGGGTAGAGTAGTCGGGGTTGTAGATTGTTTTCTTCCATGACTTTAAGTATGTTTTGCCATTCCCTTCTGGCCTGAAGCGTTTCTGTTGAGAGATCAGCTGTTATCCTTATGGGATTCCCCTTGTGAGTTATCTTTTGCTTCTCCCTTGCTGCTTTTAATATTTGGTCTTTGTATTTGATATTTGCCAATTTGATTAATATGTGTCTTGGGGTGTCCCGCTTGGGGTTCATTCTATTTGGGATTCTCTGTGTTTCTTGGACCTGAGTGGCTATTTGCTTCCCCAATTTAGGGAAGTTTTCTACAATTATCTCTTCAAGAATTTTCTGATGGTCTTTCTTTTTGTCTTCTTCTTCTGGGACTCCTATGATTCGAATATTGGTGCGTTTAATATTGTCCCAGAGGTCTCTAAGGTTGTCTTCATTTCTTTTAATTCTTTTTTCATTTTTCCTTTCTGTTTCATTTATTTCTGTCATTCTGTCTTCTACCTCACTTATTCTGTCTTCTATCTCTGTTATTCTACTGTTGGTTCCCTCCAGAGTGTTTTTGATCTCATTTATTGCATTATTCATTGCATTTTGTCTCTTTTTCATTTCTTCTAAGTCTTTGTTAAAGCTTACCTGCATCTTCTCAATCCTTGCCTGCAGGTTATTGAGCTGTAACTCCAACTTATTTTCCAGGTTTTGGATCATTTTCACTATCATTATTCGGAATTCTTTGTCAGGTAGACTTCCTATCTCTTCGTCTTTTGTTTGGTCTAGGGGGTATTTATCCTGTTCCTTTACTTGCTGGGTATTTCTCTGCCTTTTCATCTTGTTTATCTTGCTGTGTTGTCCCTTTATTGTGGGGATTCCTCTCTATGGGAGGGGTTGGATGCGTGGTTTGTCGAAGTTTCCTGGGTGGAAAGGCTTGTGTGGTTTTCTGGTGTCACCCTTCTTATTTAACTTATATGCAGAGTACATCATGAGAAATGCTGGGCTGGAAGAAGCACAAGCTGGAATCAAGATTGCTGGAAGAAATATCAATAACCTCAGATATGCAGATGATACCACCCTTATGGCAGAAAGTGAAGAAGAACTTAAGAGCCTTTTGATGAAAGTGAAAGAGCAGAGTGAAAAAGTTGGCTTAAAGCTCAACATTCAGAAAACTAAGATCATGGCATCCAGTCCCATAACTTCATGGCAAATAGATGGGGAAACAGTGGCTGACTTTGTTTTTGGGGGCTCCAAAATCACTGCAGATGGTGATTGCAGCCATGAAACAAAAAGACGCTTACTCTTTGGAAGGAAAGTTATGACCAACATAGATAGCATATTAAAAAGAAGAGACATTACTTTGTCAACAAAGGTCTGTCTAATCAAGGCTATGGCTTTTCCAGTAGTCATGTGTGGATGTGAGAGTTGGATAATAAAGAAAGCTGAGCACCGAAGAACTGATGCTTTTGAACTGTGGTGTTAGAGAGGACTCTTGATAGTCCTTTGGACTGCAAGGAGTTCCAACCAGTCCATCCTTAAGGAGATCAGTCCTGGGTGTTCATTGGAAGGACTGATGTTGAAGGTGAAACTCCAATACTTTGGCCACCTGCTGCAAAAAGCTGACTCATTGGAAAAGACCCTGATGCTGGGAAAGACTGAAGGCAAGAGGAGAAGAGGACGACAGAGGATGAGGTGGTTGAATGGCATCACCAACTCAATGGACATGAGTTTGGGTAAACTCGGGAGTTGGTGATGGACAGGGAGGCCTGGCGTGCTGCAATCCATGGGGTCGCAAAGAGTCGGACATGACTGATCAACTGAACTGAACTTAATAGGAAGCATAATTTTCCTGTTGTCGTTATCAGAAAGTTTTGTTCTTCAAAGAGGTAATGATGAATTCTTAGTTAACAAGGAGTGAAGTTAACTAATTAAGCTATTATGGTAGCTTTGTATTGTGTCAACTTAACTATCTGGAAATGTGTTCCCCAGAATTTGCTTCCCTGTATTGTTCTCTTTTATGGGTTGGGCATGAAAGAGGTCTGCGTAAGATTTGGTAGGTTCTTATGATGCAGTAGCCATGTTTCTATGTTCCACAGGTTGATGCAAGGCTCCAGGGACTATGGCAACTCATAATGTTGCTGCCGATCAGGTAGTTCAACTTATTGTTAACTCACAACTCCTCAACCTCCCACCAGATTTATTACTCATGTTATCTTTTCTTGGACCAAGTATGCTTGTAGCACGATGGCAAATGGCATCCACTTCTCCTGAATATCACCCGGTACTGTGAGCCTACAGGAGATAAGAGAAAAAGACAAGTTTCTGTGTAATTTGTGGGTTTCATTGTCCTCATATTATTTCCATACATGTCACAGTTCGTCCATGCTTTTGTCCACATCCAACTTTCTTTCACAAATGTTACTCTGGTTGACTTACAGTGAATTCAGGCACAACACCAAATACAAATATAACAGTTTTTATCTGTATTTAGTGTTGGAACACAAATGGAACAGACTCCCCCACCGGCTCTAGCCCCTGCCTGTTTTTAATCCTTATCAATTGAGTCGCTCAGTGGTGTCTGACTCTTTGTGACCCCATGGACTGCAACACATCAGGCCTCCCTGTACATCACCAACTCCCAGAGCTTGCTCACACTCATGTCCATCGAGCCAGTGATACCATCCAACCATCTCATCCTCGGTCGTCCCCTTCTCCTCCTGTCTTCAATCTTTCCCAGCACCAGGGTCTTTTCCAATGAGTTAGTTCTTCGCATCAGGTGGCCAAAGTATTGGAGTTTCAGCTTCAGCATCAGTCCTTCCAATGAATATTCAGGACTGATTTCCTTTAGGATGGACTGGTTTGATCTCCTTTCAGTCCAAGGGACTCTCCCCAGATCTCCTGCATTGCAGGCGGATTCTTTTTTTTTTTTTTTCTTTCTTTCTTTACCAGCTGAACACAAGAGAAGCTGAATAATCCTTATAACTTCTCTGAATATGCCCTGACACGATGTCTAAGAGGAAAGGGCTGTATGATAAGTTACTTCAGTTATGTCCTACTCTTTGCGGCCTTATAGACTGTAGCCCACCAAGCTCCTCTGTTCAAAGGATTCTCCAGGCAAGAATGCTGAGTAGGTTGCCATGCCCTCCTCCAGTGGAACTTCCCAAACCAGGGATCAAATCCATGTCTCTTACGTCTCCTGCATTGGCAAGCAAGTTCTTTACCTCTAGTGCCTGGGAAGCCCTAAAAGGAAAGAACTAAGGAAATTATTTTCATGACAATTACAGATACTATATCAAGATTTGTGATGTGAGGATCTTTAGGTGAAAGTGTCATTTTATATTATTATGGGGCAAGTTTTCAAATTTAGACAACTTTATACATGTTCTGTATGGCTGATTTAAAGTCAAAAATTCAAGAGGAGAATGTACCAGTAGAAAGTTACTCTGAACACCTGCTTCCATATGACATGGAAGGAGCTTTTAAAATTTAGAATTAAATTTTCTGATCCAGACCACAGATGAAGCAACCACAGGACTACTATTTATTGTCTGGGATCTGCAGGTGTGTATTTCAACTAGGGTCCTACAGCAGAGAGGCTTTCTCTTATTAAGCTTGGGGGTTTTTGTTCAGCTTTTCCTATTACTTCAAGCACTGTGAGTTCCCAGAGAGCACAGAAGTACTTTGCAGAATCTTCCAATTGTAAGGTTGAAATAGTGAGGCTGGATGATTTATGTGATCTATCAACATTTACAGAGTAGCGGCCACCCCTTGTAAGGAAAGTCATCTCTCCACTGGGAAGTTGCTTGTACCAAAAAATGCTGTAACTGCTCCAACTTGTTTCATACCGACAGTTCAGGGTAACTGACTCCCCAACTCGACTGGATACGTCTGGCTGGTCTTGAATAACTTTCTGGGCTACACTGGATCCTGTGGGGAAAATCAGAACACAGAGATGAAACAGCGAATAAAACAATGCAGGAATTAGACTCATTTAGGACCACCACCCCCCAAAATAAACCGAAATCCTAAGACGCTTGCTTTTCTCCAGCCCTCCTTCCCTCCCCAAGTCCCTGTGAAGCACCACGCGCCTGTGTGCAGTCATTTCACCCTGAACACTCACACCAGGTTTACAAGCATCCCTACCAGAGAAGGTGAAGGCCAGGAACACCCAGAGCAGACTGGAGAGCGGCATGAGGCATGGGTTCCCCTGCACAATTGTGCTCAGTTTTGCCTCAAGCTGAGAGTGTCTCTGTGCTCCTGGCAGCGCATATACATATCACCTCAGGTCCTGTGTGACTCCTTCAAACAGGAAGTGGGCTTTGTCATTTATATTCGTCATGTGGTCTGTGCACAGATGGGGAAAAAGTCTGGCTCACCACAAACTTTTACTCTGTCAATTTTTCTTTCGCTGGTAATTAAGTTAGGCTGATCCTGAAAGGGGGCTTCACAAAAGCAATTAGTAATAAAGGTTTGAACTGAGGGGAATTGAGGAACAAACTAGGTGACATTCACTGATCATAATTCAACACAATAATTTTGCCATCCCATTTAAAGCAGCATTTGTTTTCTGTTTTTGAACTTTTTATTAGAGTATAGTTGATTTACAGGGTGGTGTTAGTTTCTGCTGTACAGCAAAATGAAATATCCATCAACAGAGGAGTGGATAAAGATGTGGAACATATGTATAACGAAATTGTTGCTGTTGTGATTTAGTTGCTAAGTCGTGTCCCACTGTTTTTCAACCCCATGGACTGTAGCCCTCCAGACTTCTCTGTCCATGGGATTTCCCAGGCAAGAATACTGGAGTGGGGTACCATTTCCTTCTCCAGGGGTTCTTCCTGACCCAGGGATCAAGCCTGTGTCTCCTGCTTGGCAAATGCATTCTTTACCACCAGACCAGCAGGGAAACCCATGATGAAATTATTCAACAACAACAACAAAAAAGAATAAAATAATGCCTTTTGCTGCAACATGCACAGATCTAAAATAAAATTTAGTATAAGCTACGAACCCTTCTTGTAATTTACTTACTAGTCACTTATTTAGCCTACAGTTATATTGCTCCATCCAAAATCTAAGTCCTCTATTTAAAAACTCACAGATCTTTGGTCTTCTTGGTGAAATGTGGTCTTATCCAAAATTTTTAATGTATTTTTTTCTGGGTTTTAGGGCTCTACTTAGTTTTTTCAATATATAAAATTACTTTGACATCAAATGATAAAAACAAAATCAGTCCTTCTGACTTTAAGAGTCTATTCTATTGATTGTGTTTATATGAATTTATGACAGGAATAAAACAATTGTGCTTTTGAAACCTGATATTGAGTCTTATTTATTAGATTTTGAGAAGGATCAGAATATTCAGTCTCATTGCCTCCACAAGTAGAATTGTACTTATTAGATCATGTGTCTTGGAATTGTCCTCATGTCACATTTTCTACCCCACTGGCCCAAATTGTTCAGCTCACTAATAATAATAATAATTAATTATTTTTCAGTCTAACTAATAATTAATAATAAGCAGTTAGTTGCTTATTATTTTTTCTTCTTGCAAAATACACTTTAGATAAGCATGCTGGATCTTTCTGTGCCACAGTATTATAATGCACTCCAACAAAACTTAGTAGCTCAAGCTGTATCTACACCATCAATGGTGATGCATGAAGTTTTGTAAACTGTTACATGTTCATTGAAGGCAGGAGGAAACGGGGATGACAGAGGATGACATGGTTGGATGGCATTACCAACTCAATGGACCTGAGTTTGCGTAAGCTCTGGGAGTTGGTGATGGACAGGGAAATCTGGCATGCTACAGTCCATTGGGTTGCAGAGTCAGAAACAATTGAGCGACTGAACTCACATGTTCATTTAGAATATAGTTTCCAATCTTCCATTTAGTCTCATCATTTTAATGGATGAATTAATAAAAAGAATCAAAGGCATATAAATAATAGAAAAGAAAGTACAGACAAGGTCTTTACAACAGCGTCAGTTCCTTGCTTTTAAGTTCCTTGAGTGGTGTCGTTAATGACTGATACATGGGGAAAGTGTATATTTAGTTGAGACATCTTCTCCTCTGTCCCATTTCACCTCTGAGTGCTGCACTCATACAACCATTCTGTTTTTCACTTTCAGTACAACCCTTAAGGTTAGGCTAGGCTAAACTCTGATTCACAATGTTTATTATATTCATTTTCTACTTATGATACTTTCAACTTAAATTAGTTTATCGAGACTTAACCCTATTTCAAGTTGAGATAGATCTATAAGTAATATTTTATTGTATGGGTGTACCACAGCATATTTATCTATTCACACAATGAAGAACATTTGGCTGGTTTCCAGCTTTTGGCCATCACAAACACAGCTGCTATGAATATTCATGTACAGATTTTTGTGTGAACATGTTTTTCATTTCTCAAGTATAAATGTTTGTAAAAGAGTATGACTGCTGAGCTGTAAGGTGAGTGAATATTTAAGTTTATGTGGAACTGCTAAACTGTCTTCCAGAATGACAGTACCATTTTCCTACCAGTAGTGTTTGAGTGATCCAGTTCTCTACATCATTGCCAGAATTTGATATCATCAGTATTTTTCGTTTTAGCCATTAAGAAAGATGTGGACTGGTATCTCATTGTGGCTTTAATTTGCATTTCCCTGATAGCTAATGATGAATATCCGTTTGCATGCTTATTTATATGCATATTTCCCTAATACAAAATTCTTGCATAATGTGTCTGGGTGAACCTTTTATTCATCTTTCATTTAGATTGCTTGTTTTCTCCCTACTGAGTTTAGAGAGTACGTTGTATTATGAATACCATCCTTTGATGAAAACACATTGTGAAAATATTTCCTGCCATTCTGTGGTTTGTCTTTCGCATTCTCTTAATAGTATCTTTCATAGAGCAAGCATTTTTAATTTTGATGAAATAGTTTATTTTTTATGGATTGTGATTTCAGGGTCATGACAAAAATCATTTTGTCTAACAATTGGTCCTGAAGATTTTCTTTTTTTCAAAAAGATTCATAGTTTTATATTTCACACATGGAGGTATGGTCCATTTGAGATTCCCCTTAAACTTTTGTATAAGGTGTGAGATTTAGGCCAAGTTTCAGTTACTTGCCCATGAATATATCCAGCTGCCCCCAAATCATTTGCTTGTGTCATTCCTCCATTGAATTGTCATTGCACCTTTGACAAAAAGTCAGATTTCCCAACTTTCCCCACATCCCCACTTGGGATAACTCAGTAGCATATACTTGTTAAAGAATTTTATTATCCTTCTTGTATTTATTATACTTTTTATTTTATATTGGAGTATAGCCAATTAATGCTGTAATAGTTTCAGGTGGAGACCAGAGGGAGTCTATCTGATTAACACTGTAGCATCTGTATTATTGCTTACTTTTCATTCCTTACATTTATAATTTGTGCTTTCTTTTTTTTTCACCATGATAATTTTACCTAGGAATATATATTTTATTAATCACTTTAGCAAAATTAACTTGGTATCTCATAGTTATTTCTATCATTTTCTATTTTACCAATTTGATATTTTTATTATGTTTTTATTTCAGTTTAAATTAGTTGTAATTTTTCTTTCTTTTGTTGTTGAAAGCTTACATAATTGCTTCTCAGCCTTTTTTCTTTAGCAGTATAAGCATTTAAAAAGATTAACTGTTTCTCAGAAATATTTGTATGTATGTGTTCTCACTATATTTTCTTTCAAAATATTTTCTTATAGCCCACTAATTGTGTACTTAACCTATGGTTTTTTTTAAAGTTTAATGCCTAAATTCCAAATATTTGGGAGTTTCTAAAGATATCCTTTTGCTATTAATTTTCTAAGTCAATTCCAATTTGATCAAAGAATAGATTCTATATAATTTCAGTTTTCTTAAATGTATTAAGACTTTTTATGCACAAACCAATGTGTGTGTGTGTATTTATCTACATGGCAGGGTGTGTCTGGTGCCTCGGCTGCAGATCTGGGTACAGGCTGCAGGTGCCCAGGGAGCACCATGCCCTTGCTGCACAGACGTAGGTGGCCAAGTCTCCAGGCTGGGAAGCTGCGATGTGCAATGAGAGCTGTTTGACATGCATACTGAGGAAAACTGTGAGTCTTCCATCTTCTTTTTTATTCCTAACTGAACCTATGGTTATCAAGAATACAAAGCCTTTACCAGGGTACTGACTGTACCATGAGAAGTAGTCAAATGTACTCCTCTCCTGTAGTTCTTAATAGAAGTCTCTCCTTCCTGGACTGTCAAAGGTTGAGGGCTCCGTTTCACCTGCTGTTGGTCACTTTTTTCCTTCTCTTGTCCACCCACCCCTGTTTAAAGAGATAAAAAAAAATCATTAGGTCCACAAATTAATATTTCCTCCCTAAATTTCCCATCTGCATGAATTTGTCCATTCCCCAATTTTCTCATTTCCCCTAATTAATGAGATATCTTAGTTTTTGTCCACCACAACCCACAGTCTAATCAAAACCACAGAGGTAAAAATGATGCTCTCAAAATCTTGTTCATTGTTCTTGGCACCAAAGGTCAGTGACAACTCAAGTTCCTCTTCCAGTCTTCTCAACCAGCTAGAACTCTGACTTTAAGTTCACAACTGCTTTAATGCTTTCAACAGACCCATCCTCTTACAAGTGCTTTCACTTAAACCTATGTCTCTCAAAGAAAGTATTCCCCACATTGAAACTAGAATTGCTGTAAATTAATTTCATTGGGAATCAGAAATACTCTGCTTACACATGCGTAAAGAGCAAGTTAGAATTTCTCTCCCACTCTCCACCTCTTCCTTTTCTTAACATCTCCTAGAAAAACTCATATATCAGGACAGCATGATATGTTAATGGAGATTACATTATTTTACAATGGAAAAGAGACAGACTCCCATGAAGTTACAAATTAGTGTGCAGAGTGTTCTTTTTTTATTATAAATACTAATTAAAATCTATTGAAGATACACAGAAGCATAATATATATCATTACAAGATAAAGTCATGGATCCGAACAGAGAGAATATATAGCCCTTTTGCCATGATGAAACTTCAATTTTGACACAGTCTTTCAGATGTCTCCACATTTTACATGACCCTAAAAAATGATAGAAAACCAATCAAGTTCAATTTATACTTTTCCTAAAATATAAATTAGGCAAATGGAATATTTCCAAGGTGCTCATGGATCCTAAGCTGACATTCGGGTTGCTCAGAATACTTTTGATAAGGACTGAAGTATAAAAAGTGAATTTTAAATTATGAATCTGTACAGATTTAAGACATCCACATACTCTGTGTCTTCCTTCACATATGTCAGTATCACAGTTGTCCCTCAGCTTCTGATGTCATTAAGATCACATGACCATTTTTGCTGATATTTTCTCAGAGAGAGAATAAAACAATCCACCACTTCTGGATGGTGAAGATGATTCTGGAAAATATAGCGAATAAGAGAAGCAATATCAAGGGTCAAAGAGTAAGAGGTCTGAAGGCAAGGTTGGGGAGGAAATATCCAAGGTCAGGAGAGAAACTTGGGATTGTGAGTAAAAAATGTCCTTCATCACTTAGGGAGCAGAGAAGTGTGAAGATTAAAGTGGATAGTGCTGGGGAAGACATGTGTAGATGTGGCTAGAAATAGATGAGGGTTGGCTGGATAGGCAAAGAAAGTTCAAAGACAAATGTGAACATTGGAGAATTTGACTTGAATAATAGCAAAACAGAGAAACCTGCAGGACTGTTTCAAGGAATAAATGTTACAGTGGCTATATTAGACATTGTTGGTACCTTGCTCAAATTTTCTCAGAAACCTCATCTGTGCTCAGTCCCCAAGTTCTGTGTGTTTTGCTGCCAGCAGCTTAGATAATAACTGACTTCTGTGACTATCCAATTCTTTTGTCTAAGTGGTACATTATAGTCTGATATATGCTCTAGAGCTCCCCACAAAATCAGGCAGACAGAACATCAGGAACATCTGAAATCTTCCTCTTGTTTGGCCTTTTCCCTTTCCCTAGTCAGTGGGCTTTCCAGGTGGTGCTAGTGGTAAAGAAGCCGCCTGCAAGTGCAGGAAACCTCAGAGACTCTGGTTCAATCCCTGGGTAGAGAAGATCCCCTGGAGGAGGAAATGGCAAGCCCCTCCAGTATTCTTGCCTGGAAAATCCCATGGGCAGAGAAACCTGGTGGATCTTCCTCTCGAGGTCTGAGTCTGAGGAAGAGGACCTAAGGTAGAGAGTATTTAAATAGTTTGTTCATTATTTTCGTTGGTGAAAAATTATACTACTTCTCAGAATTATGTTATCTTTGATAAACTAATATTAGATATTTTAAAAGCCAACACTAATGATGCTTTCTGTTGAAGAGTCAAAACTTAGAAGATATGACTGTTAATCTTTCTACTATGCATAACATCTCTAAGTACAACTAGTGTTTCAGAAAATATATGATAATCCTGTTTTTCAATATTAATACTCTCAGAAAACATGATTGTGTTAATATGGAGATCCATGGTACAACTATATTTGTGGCAGGTTTAGGCTAAAGGCAAAAAGACAGCTTTCTTTGTCAATGGAGAAAGCCAGTGAATCTCAAAGAAAAGCTCAACTTTTGATTATATTCTGTCTAATCCTATTCTATTTGTGCTAATAATGTAAATAGCAGACTGTACCTTCCAGAATGACTTTGTGAGTTGATTTATGGATACTCTCCCCAACAAAACAGTTAAAACAGATGCAAATTATTTTTAAGAAACTAAAGCCTCTGGACATAGTCTCTAGGTTATACAGCATATAAAAGGGGTAATAGAGACACGTTTGTTCATAAAATCTACTAAATCTCCATAATAGCAGAAAAAATCTGTGGCAGTGGTACCATGACCCACTCCTTGTCTCCAGCTCAAGATGATGGAAGTTCTACTCAAGGTGGCTACAACCAAGAACACAAGGCTCCTTCTCTCCAATCTGCAGTACAGGGCTATCATATCTCCCACAGAGGGGCTGACTGCTGGCATTTCTTACCTCCCCCAGGTCTGTGTTACGGAAACTGTATTACAAATAAGAAAAGCTGACAGGTCTATGGCCACTTCTCACCTCACTTATAGCACAGAGGCTCTATGTCAGGCGTGGTAGACTGAGAATACTGGGTCCTCTTGCTCTCATCCCAGCTCATAGAGCAGTGATTTCATGCTGGCAAAGGCAAGCCAAGAAGACAAGAGGCTACTGCTCCCTTCCATCACTCTTCTCATCACACAGGGATGTCACTCTGAGACAAGCAGCCAACTGTCCCTTATTACAGGTCCAGAGCAGTGGCTCAGGTGTTGTGCCCATGGAGAAAAGCAGCTGTAAAAACAGAGGTCTCCCTTTGAGAAGATTTTATTTGAAACCATCATTGGGATGCCCAAGTTTAAGGGTGCTGTTGAAAACAGTGGAGATGCTAATGGTAAACAATTAAGAGAAGGCTGGCAACTCAATGAGAGCAACAAGTTAATTCAGAGACAACAACTTAAAATCTTAACAGAAAGTACAGGAAAAGGGGATAGCTAGGAAAAGTCCTCTCTGGTCAGAAGACCACAAAGAAAAGTTTCAATGGCTGTCTCTGCAAACAGGCTTGATTTAATTAGATGAGACCTAGGAACAATTTATGGCTTCATAGCATTGTTGAAAAAAAAATCAGCCAGCAATTAGTGGAGTCATTTGCCTAGGTGTAATACAAACAGAAGCAAATAGTCTAGCATAGCAATGAGAGAAAAAGACTGTTAAGGTGCCTTGCTAAACCAGTACTGCATCAGGATGTCTGTGAATGTACCCAAGACTATATCCTTTGAGGAACAACATCATAGGCTGTACACTGTGGGAAAAATGAAATTAACTGAAAGAGTCAAGTCACTAGGCAAGTAAACAAGCAGATAACAACAAGGGCCAGAGGGGTGGAAAATGGATAGCCAGAGTTGCTGTAATAAATGTGGTGGCTTGAAAAAGGACTCCCAAAGTTATTCAAGTCCTAATGCCTGGAACCTATAAATATGACTGTAAAAGCGATACATTCCTGGACACACACAGTCTTCCAAGACGGAATGTGAAAGGAATAGAAAATTTGAACAGACCAATTACTAGGAATTAAGTTGAACCAGTAATCAAAAAATTCCTGAGAAACAGAAATCCAGAGCCATATGCTTCAAGAAGAAATTCAGATGAATATTTAAAGAAAAATTAGTACCCACCCTTTGCAAATTATTCCTAAAAATCAAAGATGAGGAAATGTTCTCACTCTCATTCTCTGAGGTCTGCAATATCCTGATACCAAAATCAGACAAAGATTCTACAAAAAAGAAAATTCAGGCCAATATTTCTGATGAATATAGATGCAAAAATTCTTAACAAAATGGTAGCAAACTGAATTCAACAAAACTTGAAAGAATCATGCATCATGATCAAGAGATTTATTTCAGGTATGCAACAATGGTTCACTATCCACAAATTAAGGAAGGTGATAAACCACATTAACAGAATAAAGGATAAAAATGACATGACTATGTCAATAGATGCAGAAAAAGACTTTAACAATGTTTAACATTCATTATAAAAACTGTCAACATATTTGGTATAAAGAGAGCATGCTTCGAAATAATAAAGACCATTTGTTACAAATCTACAGCTGACATACTAAATGGTAAAATATTTAATCTTTTTCCCTAAGATCAGTAACAAGACAAGAGTGCAACTCTCACCATTTCTATTTAACATAGTACTGGAAGTCCTAGTCTCAGTAATCAGATGGGAAAAAGAAATAACTGAAAAAAATAATTGAAAGTTGAAAAGAAAGAGGTAAACTGTCTCTAATTACAGACATCATGATACTCTATACAGAAAATTGTAAAGACACCACCAAAAAAACTAATAGAAACAATCAATAAAGTTGATTACAAGATAAAGTTGCAGGATATAAGATTAACATACAGAAATTTGTTGCATTTCCATACACTAATAATAACTATCAGGAAGAGAATTTAAGAAAGCAATCCAATTTCTAGTTGAATCAAAAAGAATCAAAAGTACCTAGGAATAAATTTAACCAATGAGGTGAAAGACATGTTCTCTGAAAACTGTAAGGCACTGTTGAAAGAATTTAAGACAGCGTAAATTGAAAAAGGAAGCTGAGAGGGCTATAGTAAACAAGAATCCACAGCCTTCCATTGGCTGAGTCCTTGCCAGGAGTTAAGAGGCATCTTTTATCTTCCCTTTGCCCTCCACTATGTCCACAGGTCATGAGAGTTTCTCCTGTCTCCCAAGTCTATTTAACTGAGATTTCTGTTTAATATTTTTTATACCTTATAGGACAGAGACAGAAAGATATTTGACTCCAAAAGAGGAAGGAGCTATGGTGAGGGAAGCAAGAAGTTCTAGTGATCCAAGAAGGAGTCATCAACCAAAGAATTTAGTTGGCCTTCAAAAGCTAAAAGAAGGCAAGGAAATGGATTATCCCTTAGATCTCAAGAAGGAATCAACTCTTCCAAGACCTTGACTATAGACAGTGAAATGGACTTAAGATTTTTTGCATCCAGAATAATTTTCTTCTAACTTACCAAGCTCATATTAAACACTGATTAAGGTTTCTTGTTGTTCACTTTGCTGGACTTGTAGGATGGGATGATGCAAGTGTCTTTTGGGACACATTCTGGTGAGGCAGATCTGAACATTCTTGAGTCTTCTAATTAATCGAGATAACAACTTTATTGGAGTTATTTTTTTCTCTGAATTCTTCTTATTTCTTACCACTTTTGAGTTCAGCATACTATGGTTGAATATTTATTTTATTTTTGTCCTCTTATCAGCTAATCTGCTAGTTCCAAGTGAGAAGCCTCTAGTGCAGAAGGAAATACAGATTGAGAAAGGAAGATAAAGACCAAAGTTTATGTAGGGCCACAAGGTGTCTGTGATTAAAACTGTACCAGTGTAGGTAAGAAATAATCAACACTGCAAATGCCCTGTGGTGGCCTCACGGTGTGACTGTGGCGGAAGGAGGGGCTGAGCCCCGCGGAGGGTTTGTGTACAGGCTGCAGGCGCCTGGGGAGCACCGTGCTGCGCAGCACAGAAGTAAGTGCCCGAGTCTGTGGTCTGCGAAGAGGAAATGTGCAGTGAGCTGCGGCGTTCTCTAGGGACTGTCGTGGCATTTAATCTCCCATCCCGTTTTGTCCCTGAAGCAATGTTAAACAGGTGGATAAGGCGGCCGCTGGGGTTCTGAAGATACCACTGTACATTGGTCACAGAGGCAGAAAAATTACACCTCAGCGTGTGGCTGGCTCCCTCCTGGAGACTCAGGGCTGGGGGACTCTGCTCCACATCCAGCCCTTGCACACCTGATGAGAAACAGAGAAGCAGACACAGGAGAAGGTCACTGTAACTCTGACAAAAGCCTGGAAGTGACACCCCCCCCACACACACACAACTCTCATAGATGATGAGAAGGATAGAAAGTGTGCAGGACTTCTCAGTTCCTCTCCCTCCCTCAACAATACAGCAGCTGCTAAATCCTTCAGATTCCCCTGTGAGGCAGCCCCAACTCACAGCAAACCTGGGCAAACAAAAGCCCCAGCACAGTGCCTGCTAGCCTCTTCATGATGCTTCCTATTTTCACTGTAAGATACTTCACTAAACCTGAGAGGGGTAGTGTCATAAGCTGTTGTGGAAATGTTCCTGCTTCTGCAGCCAATCAACTCACCCAACAAATCCTGTTCATGCGCTCACTTTGTGACAGGAAGCCCCACCTTCCCATCACCATTTCAGAATGGACTGGAAAGGAGTGGAGGAGAGTGGGAAATAGAAAAGTCGTTATTTTAGGACTTGAGGGGCATTTTCTAAGAACATTGCAAAGAAGGCAGACTCTGATTTGGAATTTGTGGAGGATTTTAGGGAAGAGAAAACAAAAATTAATTATCTAGCCATAATTTTAGTCTCAGATGGCATGGATGCAGAAGATTCTTGCATAATGAATTATTATTTGTCAGGAATTCTCAAGATCCTTTTTTTTTTTTCATCTCCTGTGTACTCCCCTGTGATTCTGAAGGGTGCTCACGAATCAGCACAGTATTCATAGTAGTCTTGGCTGGAACACTTTGCAGTATTAAGCAGTTTTATTTTTAAATTATATATAATATTTATTCTAGACTGAACCTACTTAAAGAGTTATATTATTTTTAGTCTCTAGATGGGCATTGAAATTAGAATTGCAAATCATTTTATTTTTATTAAAACATAATTTTAAAATATTTTTTAATAAAATTTCAGGTTTAAATACATCATTTTATTCACTTTATTTTTTTAATTAGAGGATATTGCTTTATATTGTTGTGTTAGTTTCTGCTATACAACAACGTGAATCAGTCTTAGTTATATATACATATATATACCATCCCTCTTGAGACTTCCTCCCCTTTCCCATCCCAACCCTCTAATTCCTCACAGAGCACCAGTATGGGCTGCATCTGTTATACTGCACCTTCCCACTAGTTATCTGTTTTACACTAAATACATTTTAATTGTTGATTATTGTTATTTGTATTCTGCTTTTTACCTCTAGTAGGTTATTTAAAAAGAACTAAGTATTTTTTAAAACATGAAAATCAATTCTGTGTTTTTCTCAGAGTCTATGAATAATAATGTTTCCAAAATATGGATTTAGAGACAAAACGGATAGAAAATGAAGACTTGTATATTTCCACTGAAGTAAAACTGAAGTGATCTGCAGACACCAGGATCAGATGAACAGCTCGAGACTATTGCAAATGTTAACTAAAGGAAATGTGAAAAATAGTATAGAAAAATTATTATTATTATTATTATTATTGGACACACAGTAGATACTAGAGAAGTAGAATTAGAAGAAGGAAAAGAGGAGAGGGGCAATCAGAGTGGGTCACTTGGAACTTTGCCACAAAAATGTGTTTAACCTAGAATGCCTGATATAGGGGACCACTGGATAAACTAAGCCTTTTTTTCCTTCATATTCTATTGTCTGGACATACAAGAAGAGATAAGGAAGTTCACTAGAGATAGGAATAGTTGCACATCCACTTCAGGAAGTCCCTTTACAGCCAGTGATGTGGCAGTCAGGCGGGTCACTGACTGGCCTGCAGTTCTTCCTGCAACATTAATGCTATATCAATGAAACCAGGACAAACCTACCTATAATGAGACAGTGTCTCTATTCAGATTTCAACCAGAATTGTGTTGGTTCTATAGAGGCAGGTG
This sequence comes from Antilocapra americana, assembly GCA_007570785.1. NCBI lineage: Eukaryota > Metazoa > Chordata > Mammalia > Artiodactyla > Antilocapridae > Antilocapra > Antilocapra americana. The sequence goes on along the minus strand of ML661891.1, from coordinate 105,974 downwards.
CATGGAATGTAATGTTACTTATTCCCTGTGAAGAGCATTACCAACAGGAGAAGGTGGTGGAGAACATGAGACTATGCACAAAGGAAGCTGAGGGCCGTATTGTGGAAGATCTCCCCTGAGGAGCAGGAAGGAATGTGCCAGAGGGCGCTGAGTCCTATTACAGGGAAATCTGAGATTCAAAGATCCCTATTTAAGCAAATTATAGTGACTAGCAGGATGAAATGCTGCCTTGACAATGACTGCTCCTGGTGTTGGGCCTATTCAAATGTGCAACTCAGCGAGCTGAGAGATACAGAAGCTCATAGGAGTGAAATGGAGCTTCTGTTGGAGGTAACATTTCCAGTTTATGCAACATCACCCCCTGGAGGACAATTGGATCAAATCCCATCTTGAGGCTTATCTGCCATGTTTCCTCCCTGTTCTTATCAGGGTTGCATTTCTTCCCATTCTAATTGGATGAGTGTTTTCAGGGGTTTGCGTATTAAATTGTTGTTGTTCAGTCACTAAGTTGTGTCTGACTCTTTGAGGCCCCATGGACTGCAGCATGTCAGGTTTCCCTGTCCTTCACTATGTCCCAGATTTGTTCAAATTCATGTTCATTTAGTCAATGAAGCCATCCAATTATCTCATCCTCTGTCACCATCTTCTCCCGCCCTCAATCTATCCCACCATCAGGATCTTTTCCAATGAGCTGGCTCTTTACATCACATGGCCAAAGTATTGGAACTTCAGCAGCAGTTTTTCAAAGAATATTCAGGGTTGATTTCCTTTAGAATTGATGGTTTTGATCTCCATGCTGTTTAAGGACTCTCAAGAGTCTTTCCCAGCATCACAACTCAAAAGCATCAGTTTTTCAGTGTTCAGAATTTATGGTCAAACTCTCACATCCATACAACATGGGACTACTGGGAAAACCAAAGCTTTAACTATACAGATCTTTGTTGGCAAAATGATGTCCCTGCTTTTTAATAGGCTGTCTAAGTATGTAATAGCTTTTTTTCTAAGGAGCAGGGATCCTTTAATTTCATGGCTGCAGTCACCATGCAGTGATTTTGCGGACCTAGAATATAAAATCTCCCACTGCTTCCACTTTCCCCCCACCTATTTGCCATGAAGTGATGGGGCCAGATGTCATGATCTTAGTTTTTAGAATTTTCAGTTTTAATCCAGACTTTTCACCCTCATCAGGAGGTTCTTTAGCTTCTTTCACCCTCATCAGGAGGTTCTTTAGCTTCTTTCACCCTCTTCAGGAGGTTCTTTAGTTCCTCTTGGCTTTCTACCATAAGAGTGGTGTCATCTGCATATCTGAGCTTATTGATATTTCTCCCAGCAGTCTTGATTCCAGCTTGTGATTCATCCAGCCCAGGGTTTTACATGAGGTACTCTGCATAGAGTTAAATAAGCAGGGTGACAATATACAGCCCTGACATACTCCTTTCCCAATTTTGAGCCATTCTGTGTTTCCATGTCTCATTCCAACTGTTGCTTCTTGACACACATACAGGTTTCTCAGGAGACAGTGGTGGACTTCCCCTATCAGTGCTCCTTTCAGATATCAAAAGTGGGTTTTAAAAATGCGAAGAGCCTCATATGAGAAGAAATGAAATACAAATACACATGCAGTAAGAAGGTTGAACTAAACCAAAATCAAAATCTCTCCAATGAGTTAATGAGGCATAACTGACTATTCTGGTATAAAACAGGCAGTTTTCCTTGCCAGGTGTGTGAGAAGATGTATGTCCATGTCTTATTCATGAATGTGAAGAAACACCACAGAAGGTCTAGCTCTTAGGATGTAGCAACAGTGGAGTTTAAATGTTGACCTAGTTGAACCATATTATTTTGTTTGATATCTTTGAGTAATAATTTAGTGCACTTTAAATCATGGGAAAATAGGCTACAGATCTGACTCAATGATATGCCCAGAGGCACAGAGGTAGGTGACTGAGTCTTCAGGCTGGGATCCTCTGATGTACAAGGAGGTGTAGCCCTCCTTAGCATTCAGAGTGACTCTCACTTGTCCTTGCTCTTTTTCATCCCCATTTACACTCACTACAAACAGGTTCTTGGGGCTTTTTTGCAGGTTCCCATCTGTACTAGTGTAATGCATAGAAAGAGCTGGAGGGGGAACTGCAGGTGAAACTGGGACTCTCTCGTTCCTGAACATAGCTAGGGAGGACGCTGTTCCACAGTCGAGAGGCTGCTCACTCCTGTTCAGAAAGACAGGTCAGTCATAGAAAATAATTTATCTACAGAGTATTCATTGTCTTCACATCCCCAAATATTAGAACCTGGAGGTGCCTGACTGCATCCCCCACCTTCCCCATCACCACCCCAGACTGCTCAGAATGTCTTCAGCAACCCCTGGGCTTATGACCAAGATGAAGCCACAGGATCAGTAATGAGGCTACAAAAGTTCCCTTCTCCATTTATCCTGATCAAGTATCCTCAACATGGAGAGTTCTACAGCCTAGATCTGTGGAACGTTCTGCTCCAGGTAATAGGATTCTGCATCTGGTTGCCCAGCAATCAAAGAGGATAACACATACATGCACTAGAAATACGCCATTTCTGCCCTAGAATCAGTTTCCTGTGGCTCAAAGAGGGATCAAGCACTGCTTTCTCGAGACCAACTTCACAAACTTAAGGATATCTCTTGCGAGCTCACAATGCAAAGAGAGCCGACAATCTTTCAAAATTGGTTTGCCTTAGGATGGGCTGCTGTTATTCAACTTGAGAGAGATTGGAATCGCAAACATAGAAGGAAACATACTTTGGTTAGGAAGCTTTTACATAAAATTTCAATAAAATTTATAAGCTTTCAAATCCCAATTAATAGACGTGCACAAATGCTATGTGTTAAATTATCTTTATGCACACAATTCTAATAGAAAAGTTATTCAATAGGGATATTATTTCCAACTTACAAACAAGAAAACTAAAGCTGAAAGAGATCAAGTAACTAACTTGAGATCACGCATATGGTAGGTGACATAGTAAGAATCACAACACATATCTATCTGGCTAAGTAGTCTATAGTGTTTGGAATCTGCCACACCACCTACATTCGTGATCCTTGGTAAATATGTGTTAGTGAAGGTATATTCTAAAAATATTGGGAACCTACTTTGTGGTTATTCTTCCTAATAACACCAAAATGTGCAACATCTGGTGAATGGATAAACAAAACGTAATTCATTTGCCAATGAATTGCTATTCATCAACAAATATGAGTGAAATACAAATGTATGCTACAAGATAAATAATTTTTTAAATTATGTTAAGGAATAATAGCCAGACACAAGATTGCATATTGAATGATTTCATGTATATGAAATATTCATGAAAGGAACTTATAAAGTTATAAATGTGGTCAATGATTGCTATGGGGCCAAGTGTGGAAATAAAGAACAACTGTGATTGGGGATGAAGGATAATTTACTAAAAATCATTAAACTGGAAATTAAAAATGGATGCATTTTCGGGAATGTCAATTATACCTCAATAGAGTTGCTTAAAAATAAATAAGAATTCTGTTCTGTCTTATCTGTTATAGTCCAGGAAGAATGTTAGTTTGATTCAACATGCACATATTTATTTAAACAGTAATTTGGGGCCGACAATTTTCCTAGGACCTTTGAAAATTATAAAAGCAACATTATCTGTGGGCTCAATATGTAACTGGAAAAATAAAATGTGCCCATGAAACTTTATTAGTACAAGATAGCATTAATTAAGACTGTTCAGAATCTAAATCTACTTCTTGGAATCTGGTACTGCAGATTGACTGCAAAACCTTCTTTCCAGTGAAAAACTGAAATAAGCAAAGGAAACAGCATGGTTGTTTTTTGGTCACTAAGTCAACTGTTTGTGACCCCAAGTACGCTAGTGTCCTCTGTCCTCCACTATGCCCTGGAGTTTGCTCAAATTCATGTCCATTGATTCAGCGATGCTATCTAACCATCTCATTTCATCTCACCTAAAAACTAGGGGGTAGGTGCTAAACATCAGAGCAGTGCTTTCCACCTGTGTGCTCAGTCACTCAGTCATATCCGACTCTTGACCCCATGGACTGTAGCCCGCCAGGCTTCTCTGTCCATGGGGATTCTCCAGGCAAGAATACTGGAGAAGTTTTCCATGCCCTCCTCCAGGGGATCTTCCCAACGCAGAGGTTGAACCCAGGTCTCCCGCATTGCAGGTAGATTCTTCACTGTCTGAGCCACTGGGGAAGCTGATGAATACTGAAACTTAAGTCGTGTTCTGAAAAGAGAAACAGGATTGGAAGGTCTCAACAGCTAACTCCTGACTTACCTTCCTAAGAAAGGAGGTGCAGCTACAGTTAATAAAGGAATATCTGAAAAGTCTCATTAATGTCTCCTATTCAGGAGTATAAGTGTATGTTTGGGGAGGGGATGGATGCCAGACTAATAGTAATGTAATACAGTGTTAGTTGCTCAGTTATGTCTAACTCTTTGCAAAACATTGACTAAAGCCCACCAGGCTCTACTGTAAATGGGATATTCCAGGCAAGAATATCAGAGTGGGTTACCATGCCCTCCTCCATGGATCAAACCCGCGTCTAAACCCTGACCCAGGGGTTGAAACCACACCTCTTATATCTCCTGCATTGGCAGGCAAGTTCTTTACCAGCTAGCGCCACCTGTGAAGCCCTGACACACAGAAGTCACTACAAATTGATTTCCTTTTTGTTTTCTCCAGATCACAGCAATCAGCCCACTTGAGGATAGGATTGTGAGGACATGACCACACCATTCAAAAAACTCATTCGCTATGGAGCTTATTTCTGATGAGACTTCTAATTCCTTGGTAAATTTACCTACACATCGGAGGGAAGTATAGGCTTCCAATAGCAGGAAGCATTCCTTCAACTAATATGGCAGAATCCTGAAATCTAAAGCTATCGTAATTATCTGAAATAGAGGCCAAGCCAATTGATCACTAGATAAATTAAATAAATCTGCCTGAAGTGACTTGCAAGGTGAAAATGTTGACAATTCTAGATAAACAAATCAAAATGAGTCCAACTTAATCTTTTATTTTAGAGTTTGAGTGGTGTGAACTCTAGAAATACTTTTATCTTTTGCACTACACAAACATATATATTAGCTTCTCAGGTGGCTAACTCCAAGTAATAGAGGGAGGGCTCCACTCTGACACTTACTCTGCAATACCAGGCAAGGTACTGAAACTGTCTCATGTTCAATTTTATTTCTCTAAGTAACTGGTATTTTTCTGCTGGGCACTGGGCTCAGCATTGGCATTCATTACTTCATTCACTTCTTATAAGAACCCTGCATGGTAAATTCTATCAATAACCACAGTACAGAGATGAGGAAATTGAAACATAAAAATTACTGTCACAATCCCAACATCACACAACTAATGAATGTTATATGTAGAAATACAACTTCAGTCTTTGGTCTTAAGCACTTTGCCCCACTGTCTTCCTAAAGTAGGATGGACACAGCTTTGAGGGAGTCCGGTAAGAACTTTGAACACACATGCAAATCACTTAGCGCAACACTTTCTCTATCATAGGCTCTCAACTACCTGTGGTAATGCACAAAACTTTTAAGGATAGGAAGCCACAGTATGAAATTACAGAGGAGTCTATCTACAAGATAAAGCTCAATATTTTTCCGAGGTTTGTTTAGCAGTTTACACAGCAGATCTCATGTATTATCATAAGTATCAGTGGTCTATCATGTTTCTTACTGTTAATGGGAAATCAGTTCCCATTAACTGATGTTAACTACCTTAAATATAAGGTATTATATTGAGAGAATGGGTACCATAATACAACACAGAAAGAGTATACCAACCTGTGATTGCTGCTACTGTTTATTAGTATTTTCATTATTGACTCTTGCTCCCACTTCTCAGGATATTTCTATACTACAAGAAAGGACAGAGCCATAAATGCATTTAGACTTAATAGAGAAAAATCTACCTTGGGCAACAATTCCAGACTTTCTATCCAAGGTAGCCTATAATTCTGTAGCCGTAATCATCTCATGTGTTTTGTCATTTGGACTCAATCACTTTCACATATGGCAGGCAAAAGGAAAAACAACCAAACAAAACAGCCAGTTTTCCTGAATGCTCTCCCTCTTGATTTCTGCACTGGGAAGTTTACTGACTGGTTCAGCCTCGGTAGCTCCTATTGTGGTTAGGCTTCCCCATAATTTAATCCAAGATCACTGGAGGGGAGCAGGGAAGCCAGAAGAAGCCCACAAAATGTTTGAGCACGCACCAGGTGGCAGTATATCAGCTTTCATTCTCGCTGCAAGCAGTTTGCTAGAGTCCAGTTCTAAAGAGTGAAAACAGATTTAGACAAAGGATTCACAAAGGTGTGACATTTGAGTTGAAACATGAAGGAATTCAGAGGTGCATCATGTAGCTATTTGGGGGGATAGCATCACTGGCTCAGTGGTACAGAATCTGCCTTCCAGTGCAGGAAATGTGCTTTAGATCCCTGTGTCAGGAAGATCCCCTAGAGAAAGAAATGGCTACCCACTCCAGTATTCTTGGCTGGGAAATCCCATGAACAGAGGATGAGTTACACATGACTTAGTGACTCAACAACACCAAAGTATCACAGTAGAGAGGACAAAGACAAGGGGCACAGGTCTTGAAAGGGAAAAAGCTTGGGGTGTTTCAGGAATAAAATCTCATTGTAGCCCTTGTTTATCCCAGCATACTATACCTCAACATAATAAAAACTATATATTACAAACCCACAGCAAACATTATCCTCAATGGTGAAAAATTGAAAGCATTTCCCCTCAAGTCAGGAACAAGACAAAAGTGCCCACATTCACCACTACTATTCAACATAGTTTTGGCCACAGCAATCAGAGCAGAAAAAGAAATAAAAGGAATCCAGATTTGAAAAGAAGAAGTAAAACTCTCACTGTTCGCAGATGACATGATCCTCTACATAGAAAACCCTAAAGATTCCACCAGAAAATTACTAGAGCTAATGAATGAATATAGTAAAGTTGCAGGATATAAAATCAACACACAGAAATCCCTTGCATTCCTATACACTAACAATGAGAAAACAGAAAGAGAAATTAAGGAAACAATTCCATTCACCATTGCAATGAAAAAAATAAAATACTTAGGAATATATCTACCTAAAGAAACAAAAGACCTATGTATAGAAAACTATAAAACACTGGTGAAAGAAATCAAAGAGGACACAAATAGATGGAAAAATATACCGTGTTCATGAATCAGAAGAATCAATATAGTGAAAATGAGTATACTACCCAAAGCAATCCATAGATTCAATGCAATCCCCATCAAGCTACCAACAGTCTTTTTCAGAGAACTAAAACAAATAATTTCACAATTTGTATGGAAATACAAAAAACCTTGAATAGCCACAACAATCTTGAGAAAGAAGAATGGAACTGGAGGAAGCAACCTGCCTGACTTCAGTCTCTACTACAAAGCCACAGTTATCAAGACAGTATGGTACTGGCACAAAGACAGAAATATAGATCAATGGAACAAAATAAAAAGCCCAGAGATAAATCCATGCACCTATGGATACCTTATCTTCAACAAAGGAGGCAAGAATATACAATGGATAAAAGAGTATCTCTTTAACAAGTGGTGCTGGGAAAACTGGTCAACCACTTGTAAAAGAATGAAACTAGAACACTTTCTAACACCATACACAAAAATAAACTCAAAATGGATTAAAGATCTAAACGCAAGACCAGAATCTATAGAACTCCTAGAGGAAAACATAGGCAAAACACTCTCTGACATAAACCACAGCAGGATCCTCTGTGACCCACCTCCCAGAATATTGGAAATAAAAACAAAAACACATAAATGGAACCTAATTAAAATTAAAAGCTTCTGCACAACCAAGAAAACAACAAGCAAGGTGAAAAGATAGGCTTCAGAATGGGAGAAAATAATAGCAAAAGAAGAACTGACAAAGAATTAATCTCAAAAATATACAAGCAACTCCTGCAGCTCCATTCTAGAAAAATAAACGACCCAATCAAAAGGTGGGCCAAAGACTAAATAGACATTTCTCCAAAGAAGACATACAGATGGCTAACAAACACATGAAAAGATGCTCAACATCACTCATTATCAGAGAAATGCAAATCAAAACCACATGGAGGTACTATTTCACACCAGTCAGAATGGCTGCCATCCAAAAGTCTACAAGCAATAAATGCTGGAGAGGGTGTGGAGAAAAGCGAACCCTATTACACTGTTGGTGGAAATGCAAACTAGTACAGCCTCTATGGAGAACAGTGTGGAGATTCCTTAAAAAACTGGAAATACAACTGCCATATGACCCAGCAATCCCACTTCTGGGCATACACACTGAGGAAACCAGAATTGAAGAGACACGTGTACCCCAGTGTTCATCGCCGCATTGTTTACAATAGCCAGGACATGGAAGCAACCTAGATGTCCATAAGCAGATGAATGGATAAGAAAGCTGTGGTACATATACACAATGGAATATTACTCAGCCATTAAAAGAATACATTTGAATCAGTTCTAATGAGGTGGATGAAACTGGAGCCTATTATACAGAGTGGAGTAAGCCAGGAAGAAAAAAACCAATACAGTATACTAACACATATATATGGAATTTAGAAAGATGGTAACAATAACCCTGTATGTGAGACAGCAAAAGAGACACAGATGTATAGAACAATCTTTTGGACACTAAGGGAGAGGGCGAAGATGGGATGATATGGGAGAATGGCATTGAAACATGTAAATTATCTTATGTGAAATGAATCACCAGTCCTGGTCAATGCATGATACACACTGCTCGGGGCTGGTGCACTGGGATGACCCAGAGGGATGGGATGGGGAGGGAGGTAGGAGGAGGGTTCTGGATGGGGAACACATATACACCCATGGCAGATTCTTGTCAATGTATGGCAAAACCAATACAACATTGTAAAGTAAAAAAATAAATATATATATATATATATATATAATGCCAAAAAAAAGAAAGAAACTTACTAAAGCATCCAGCACTGTTAACTAGTTAGTGGATGATTTCCTCATCTACTGATCCTGGGGCAATTGAATCTATGTTTTGGCATTTTCTTTCTTCATTCCCTTTTGCTTCCAGTTTAAACCAGTAATATCACCACCACTGAGACATCCAGCCACCCAGTACTGGGACCAAGTGCTTCTCCATAGTCCATACCTTGCTCCTCAGGAGCCCTCTAAAATGCTACACTCTGGCTGATAATAAAAGGTAGAGAAGCTTTTCACGATTAGGAAAGTTATGGCTCATTTACCAAAGATTTAAAAAAAAAGGAAGCAATAAAATTTATCTCTTAGAGTTTTGATATTTAAATTAGATAATGAATCTGAAATGCAAACCAAAGTGCCTGATATTCATTGAGTATAGCTCAGTAGGTACCAAATTTCTTTTTTCCAGTAAATCCTACCTCTCCTGCAAGGAGAGGTGTGTGACCTATTACTCTTTGTTCTCTTCTCCACATGGGCTCAATGATGGAAACTTCTAGGAAATTCACTTAATCACTTATTTTCCTGAAGACAGTCATTATTTCTCCTTAATTCCTGGAGTCTTATTCTCATAGCCACATTGACACACTCAGATAAATAAACTTGCTCTAATCTTTGAAGGATATGTTTAGAATGTTTTGGGTTGAATGAGGAATTACTGCATCATATTAGCAAGAATTGTGGTGTTGGAGAAGATTCTTGAGAGTCCCTTGGACTACAAGGAGGTCAAGCCAGCCAATCCTAAAGGAAATCAACCCCGAATATTCACTGAAAGGACTGATGGTGCGGCTGAAACTCCAACACTTTGGCCACTTGATGAGAAGAGCCGTATCATTTGAAAAAACTCTGAATCTGGGAAAGATAGAAAGCGAAAGGAGAAGGCAGCAGAGGATAAGACAGTTGGGTGGTATCACCAAATCAATGGACATGAATTTGAGCAAACTCCAGGAGATAGTGGAAGATAGAGGAGGCCTTGTGTTGTAGTCCACGGGGTCACAAGTCAGACATGACTTAGTTTCTGAACAGCAACAACATTATCGAGAAGCATAGGTTTGCTATCTTTATTCAAAAGCTGCTGCTGCTAAGTCGCGTCAGTCGTGTCCAGCTCTGTGCAACCCCACAGACGGCAGCCCACCAGGCTCCTCCATCCCTGGGATTCTCCAGGCGAGAATACTGGAGTGGGTTGCCATTTCCTTCTCCAATGCATGCATGCACACTAAGTCACTTCAGTCGTGTCTGACTCTGTGCAACCCCATGGACAGCAGCCCACCAGGCTCCTCTGTCCACGGGATTCTCTAGGCAAGAATACTGGAGTGTACAGATGGATGCCAAATTAACATAGAGGGTATTGTAGCAGTTTTGAGCTACCTTAACTGACTGGAAATATCTTTCCCAGAATGTGCTTCCTGTATTGTTCTGGCTTAGTATTTGCCACAAAAGAAATTTGTGTGACATTTGGAAGGTCGTTGTGATGAAGCAGCCACGGTTTTTATGTTTTGGGGGTTGATGCAGGGATCCTGAGACTATGGTTATTCACACATGTTGCTGCTGATCTGATAGTTCATCTTATTGTTGACTCACAACACCTCCGCTTCCCACCAAATCTCCTCCTCATCTTCTCTTTGTCTTGGGCCAAGTATTTATGTAAGTTCAGTTCAGTTCAGTGTAGTCGCCCAGTCATGTCCGACTCTTTGTGACCCTATGGACTGCAGCACAGCAGGCTTCCCTGTCCATCACCAATTCCCAGAGTTTACTCAAATTAATGTCCATTGAGTCAGTGATGCCATGCAACCATGTCATCCTCTGTCATCCCCTTCTCCTCCTGCCTTCAACCTTTCCCAGCATCAGGGTCTTTCCCAATGAGTCAGTTCTTCGCATCAGGTGGCCAAAATATTGGAGTTTCAGCTTCAGCAACAGTCCTTCCAAAGAATATTCAGGACTGATTTCCTTTAGGATGGACTGGTTTGATCTCTTTACAGTCCAAGGGATTTTCAAGAGTCTTCTCTAACACCGCAGTTCAAAAGCATCAATTCTTCAGCACTCAGCTTTCTTTATAGTCCAATTCTCACATCCATACATGACTACTGGAAAAACCATAGTTTTGACTAGATGGACCTTTGTTGGCAAAGTAATATCTCTGCTTTTTAATATGCTGCCTAGGTTGGTCATAACTTATCTTCCAAGGAGCAAGTGTCTTTTAATTTCATGACTGTAGTCACCATCTCCCATGATTCTGAAGCCAAAAAAATTAAGTCTGTCATTGTTTCCATTGTTTTCCCATCTATTTGCCATGAAGTGATGGGACCAGATGCTATGATCTTATGTTGAATTTTAAGCCAATTTTAAGCATGATGTCAAATGACACTCATTTCTTCTAAGGTCACCCACTACTGTGAGACTGAAGAAGGTGAGACAAAAACAAGTTGTAGTGTGTCTGTGTGGGTTCCATTATCCTCATGGTTCTAATATGTCCTTATGAGTCACAGTTTGTCCACACTTCAGTCTATTTCCAACTTTGTGCTACAAATATTACTCTAGCTGATTTACAATGAATTTATTCTCAATACCAGATCCAAAGATAACAGCTTTGTATACAATCTTCCACCAGATTATAACTAATATCTTATTCCATACCACTGGTGGTTCTGCTTGTCTGATTGCCACCTTAAGTGACAGAAGTCTAAGAAGAAAGGATTCAGGAAATTATTTCCATGATGATTCCAGATAATTAGACCCCAGGTTTGTGATATGAGTGTATTTTAGTGAAACTGTCACTTTACATTATTATGGAGCTAGTTTATAACTTTAGACAAGGTTACACATGTTCTGTATGATTGATTTAAATTCAAGGATTCAAGAGGAGAATGTAGTTAGTAATGTAATTAGTAGAAAGTTACTCTGGACACCTGATTCCAAATGACATAGAAGAAGCTTTTATTTAGAATTAATTCCTCTGTTCCAGATCACAGATTAAGCAACCACAGGACTATCATTTCTTGTCTGAGGTCTGCAGGTGTGCATTTCAGCTGGGGTCCTGTAGCAGGAGGACTCGCTCTTATTAAGCTCTGGGGTTTTTGTTCAGCTTTTCCTATCACTTCAAACACCGTGAGTTCCCAGAGAGCACAGAAATACTTTGCAGAATGTTCCAGTTTTAAGAATGAAATGGTGAGACTGATGGATTTATGTGCTTTCTGGAAGTTTACAGAGTAGCGGCCATCCTTTTCGTTCTCGTCTTCTGAATACTGACGAATGAGGTAAGTCATCTCTCCACTGGGAAGCTGCTTGTACCAAAAAATGAAGTAATCACGCACATTCCAACTTGTTTCATACTGGCAGTTAAGGGTGACTATCTTCCCCACTTGACTGATTATGACTGGCTGGTCTTGAGTAACTTTCTGGGCCACACCAGATCCTGTGGAAAAAATTAAGAAAACAGAGCTGAAATAGTGAACAAAATACTGTAGAAATTAGACACATTTTGGACACAAATATTTACAACCCAAACTGAAATCCTAAGACTCCTGCTTTTCTCCTGTCCTCCCCCTCGCCCAAGTCCTTGTGAAGCACCGTGCGCCTGTCTGCAGTCCTTTCACCCCAAACACTCACACCCAGGTTTGGGAGCATCCCTACCCGAGAAGGTGAAGGCCAGGAGCACCCAGAGCAGTCTGCAGAGCGGCATGAGGCTGGATTCCCCGGCTCCAGTGTGTTTGATTCTGCCTCGAGCTAAGATTTCAGTGCCTTTAAGGGCCTGGCAGCACAGAGTACCTGGGTTCCTGTGTGACTTGCTCCAAACAGGAAGCAGGTGTCACGTTCGTCGGCCCGGCACACGTGGTCTGTGTACAGATGAGGGCTGGCTCACCACACACCTTTATTTTGTGTCCTTTTCTTTCCCTGGTCATTAAGTTTGGCAGACCCTGAAAAGCGGAGTGAAGAAAGCAAATAATTTTAAAAGTTTCAACTGAGGGAAACTGAAGAAAGCAAATAATTTTAAAAATTTCAACTAAGGGAATCTGAATATTAAACAAGTTGACATACATTGATTCAGTAAAATAATTTTGCCATCCTGTTTAAGGTATCATTTAGTCTAGCCTATGAAACTTTCTTCTAATCTGGTCATTCATTTAGCCTATGCTTACTTTTCTCCATCCAGAATCTAGTGACTGTTTAAAAATATTCACAGATCTTAGGCCTCCTGGGTGAAAAGCAATCTTCTCTGAAGTAATTAATGTATCTCTGTCTTTGTTTTTCACTGAGTTGCAGGGCTCTACTTAGGTTTTTCAATCCATAAATTTACTACAACATAAAATGATTTTTATCAGTCCATCTGAACTTCAGAGTCTATTCAGTGGTTTATATTTAAATGACATTATATCAGGAATAAAATACTATTCTTTTGAAATCTGATATTGAGTTTTATGTATTAAACTTTGAGGGGGATCAGGATATTCGATCCTGTTGCCTCTAAATGTAGAGTTGCACTTATTAGACCACATGTCCTAGAATCTTCCTCATGTCACATTTTGTGTCTCATTGGCCCAGGGTATTCAGTCTCATTCGTCACTTGCTCATTATTATTTCTCTGTGTAAACTAAAGTTAAGATAAACATGCCAGATCTTTCTGTGACATAATGCTATAACGCACTCTTACAAAACTTAATATCTGCAAACTGCAGGCACTTAGTACCTGTCAATACCACAGAAGATGGTGACTCAAGTTCTGTACACTGTTTCATGTACATGTGGAATGTAGCTGTCAATCTTTCATTTGGTTTCATTGTTGTAATAGATGAATTAATATAAAAGAACCAAAGGCAAATAAACAAGTAGAAAAGAAAGTACAGACAAGGTCTAAAAGAGTGCAAGTTCATGGAATTTAAGATCAAAGTAACTCGTGAATGAGTGAAGCAGGGAGGTGAGTTTGTATTTATCTGAGACGTCTACTCTTCTGTCCCATTTCACATCTGAGTGCTGACAAACAATGAATGCCCAGGCTTGAAATTATTTGTAATTAAGGAAAGGAGATCAAGAATGACTACAGCAGCTTGCAGAGCATCATATTATATAATATAGATACATATTAATATAATAATTAGATATCTATCAGAAAATTTGTATTAATAAACTTTTAAAAATACCATAACCTTATAAATCAGTTCTCATATACACTGTTAGGTTTTCATACATCACTCTAAGAACTTTTATCCCATGTATAGGTACTTGTAACACCACTAAAATCATGACACAAAATCATTTCATCTCTCTAAAGAAATCCTCTTTGAATACCTTCCCTATCCCCACAACTCTTTATAACTCTGCTGACTACTGATCTCCTTTTTATCTTTATATTTTGTCTCTTTGAGATGTTGTTTAAGCAGAATCACACTATGTATCAGTTCAGTTCAGTCGCTCAGTCATGACTGACTCTGCAACTCATAAACTGCAGCACATCAGGCTTCCCTGTCCATCACCAACTCCCAGAGCTTGCTCAAACTCATGTCCATCGAGTCGGTGATGCCATCTCATTCTCAATTGTCCCATTCTCCTCCCAACTTCAGTCTTTCCCAGCATCAAGGTCTTTTCCAAGGAGTCAGTTCTTCCCATCAGGTGGCCAAAGTATTGGAGTTTCAGCTTCAGCATCAGTCCTTCCAATGAATATTCAGGACTGATTTCCTTTAGGATTGATTGGTTGGATCTTCTTGTAGTCCAAGGGACTCTCAAGAGTCTTCTCCAACACCGCAGTTCAAAGCATCAATTCTTTGGCACTCAGTTTTCTTTATAGTCCAGCAGTCACATCCATAAAGACTACTGGAAAAACCATAGCTTTGACTAAATGGACCTTTGTTAGGAAGCATCACTACAAACAAAGCTAATGGAGGTGATGGAATTCCAGTTGAGCTGTTTCAAATCATAAAAGATGATGCTGTCAAAGTGCCACACTCAATATGCCAGCAAATTTGGAAAACTCAGCAGTGGCCACAGGACTGGAAAAGGTCAGTTTTCACTCCAATCCCAAAGAAAGACAATGCCAAAGAATGTTCAAACTACCACACGATTGCACTCTTCTCACTCACTAGCAAAGTACTGCTCAAAATTCTCCAAGCCAGGATTCAACAGTATGTGAACCATGAACTTCCAGATTTCAAGCTGGATTCAGAAAAGAGAGATAAACCAGAGATCAAATTGCCAACATCTGTTGTATCATACAAAAAGCAAGAAAATTCCAGAAAAACATTTATTTCTGCTTTATTGACTATGCCAAAGCTGTGTAGATCACAACAAACTGTGGAAAATTCTTTAAGAGATGGGAATAACAGACCACCTTATCTGTCTCCTGAGAAATCTGTATGCAAGTCAAGAAGCAACAATTAAAATGGACATGGAACCACAGACTGGTTCCAAATTCAAAAAGGAGTATGTCAAGGCTGCATGTTGTCACCCTGCTTATTTAACTTATATGCGGAGTACATCATGTAAAATGCCAGACTGGATGAAGCACAAGCTAGAATCAAGATTGCTGGGAGAAATATCAATAATCTCAGATATGCAGATGATAGCACCCTTATGGCAGAAAGTGAAGAGGAACTAAAGAGCCTCTTGAAGAAAGTGTAAGAGGAGAATGAAAAAGTTGGCTTAAAACTCAACATTCAGAAAACCAAGATTAAGGCATCCAGTCCCATCATTACATGACAAATAGGTGGGGAAACAATGGAAACAGTGACAGACGTTATTTTATTGGACTCCAAAATCACTGTGAATGGTGGCTGCAGCCATGAAATTAAAAGACGCTTGCTTCTTGGAAGCAAAGCTATGACCAACATATGCAACATATCAAAAAAACAGAGACACTACTTTGTTGACAAAGGTTCATATAGTCAAAGGTATGGTTTTTCCAGTAGTCATGTATGGATGTGAGAGTTGGACTATCAAGTAAGCTGAGTGCCAAAAAATTGATGTTTTGAACTGTGGTGTTGGAGAAGACTCTTAAGGGTCCCTTGGATTGCAAAGAGATCCAATCAGTTCATCCTAAAGGAGATCAGTCCTGGGTGTTCATTGGAAGGACTAATGTTGAAGCTGAAACTCCAATAGTTTGGCCACCTGATGCAAAAAGCTGGTTCATTTGAAAAGACCCTGATGCTGGAAAAGATTGAAAGCAAGAGGAGAAGGGGACTACAGAGGATGAGATGGTTGGATGGCATCATCAACTTGATGGACATGAGTTTCAGCAAGCTCTGGAAGCTGGTGATAGACAGAGAAGCTTGGTGTGCTGCAGTCCTTGGGGTCGCAGAGACTGAAGTGACTGATTTCATGGTCATCTCCATAGTTTTATTTGTATTTCACCAATTGGACATTTTGTTATTTGCTTCTTTCAGTTTATGTTGGGCTTAATTTGTTTTTCTATCATCTTTTCCTGAAAGCCTTGATAGTAGTTTATCAACCTTTTTTCTTTATTAATATAAGTATTTAAAAAGATAAATTTCCTTCTATGTGTTACTTTAGCTGCATCTCATACATATTTATATAGTGTGCTCTCCTAACATTTACTTTCAAAATATCTCCTAGCATCCATTGCAATTGTTTTTTTTTAACTTAGGTTTGTTTTAAAGTTACAAGATTTAAATATGTATCAAATATTTGGGAGTTTCTAGAGACATCTCTTTGCACTTGATCCATATCATTTCCATTTTGGTCAAAAAATAAATTCTGTATAATGTCAGTTTTCTTCAATATATTAAGACTTTTTATGCACAAACAGATTGTATGTGTCTACGTGTGTATTTCATCTACACGGGAGGGTGTGGCCGGAGCCGCGGCTGCAGATCTGGGTACAGGCTGCAGGTGCCCGGGGAGAACCCCGCCCTTGCTGCACAGAAGTAGGTGGCTGGGTCTCCAGGCGAGGCAGCTGTGATGCGCAATGAGAGCTGTTTGGCACTCTGATTTAGGAAAACTTCCCTGTGAATCTTGCCTCTTCCATTTCATTCACAACCGAAAGTATGGCTATCAAAAATGCAGGGCCTTTACAAGCGTATTGCCAGTACCATAGGAAGTAGTAAAAAAAAAAAAAACAACTATTCTCATAACTACAGTTCAGAATGGAAATCTCTCCTTCTTGGACTGTCAAAGATTAAGGGCTCTGTTTCATCTGCTTTTGGTCACTTTTTTCTTTCTGTTGGCCACTCACCCCGCTTAAAGAGACAAAAACCCATTAGTTCCACAGACGTATGTTTATTTCTTAAAGTTTCTATCTGCATGAACTTGTTTGTCACCCAATTTTCCCAGTCTCCCTAATTAATGATATATCCTAGATATTCTCCGCCACAACTCAAAGCCTAGTTGAAGCCACAGAAGTGAAAATGATGCTCCCAATATCTTGTCCATTGTTTCTGGCACCAGTGCTCAGTGGCAATTAAAGTTCCTTCTCTGCACTTGAGTTCCTCAGCCAGCTAGAACTCTGACTTTAAGTTCACACCTGCTTTTATTCTTTCATAGGCCCCACCCTCTCACAAGTGCTTTATTTTATTTTATTTATTTATTTTTTTATTACTTTTGTCATACAATGACATGATATCACCATGGGTTTACATATGCTCCCCCTCCAGAACCCCCCTCCCTCCTCCCTCCCCCTGGGAAATCTCGATGCACCAGCCCCAAGCATCAATCCTGGGCTGGCGATTGATTAGACATATGATAATTAACATGTTTCAATGCCATTCTCCCATATCATCCCACCCTTGCCCTCATCCACAGAGTCCATGAGTCTATTCTATACATCTGCATTCCTTTTGCTGTCTCACATGCTGGGTTCTCGTTACCGTCTTTCCAAATTCCATATATATGCGTTAATATGCTGTATTGTTGTTTTTCCTTCTGGCTTACTTCACTCTGGATAATGGGCTCCAGTTTCATCCACCTGAGTAGAACTGATTCAAATGAATTTTTTTTTAATGCTGAGTAATATTCCATTGTGTATATGTACCACAGCTTTCTTATCCATTCGTCAGTTGATGGGCATCTAGGTTGCTTCCATGTCCTGGCTATTGTAAACAAAGCAGCGATGAACATTGGGGTACACGTGGCTCTTTCAATTCTGGTTTCTTCGGTGTATATGCCCAGCAGTGGGATTGCTGGGTCATATGGCAGGTCTATTTGCAGTTTTTTAAGGAACCTCCACATTGTTTTCCATAGTGGCTGTACTAGTTTGCAATCTCACCAACAGTGTAAGAGAGTTCCCTTTTCTCCACATCCTCTCCAGCATTTATTACTTGTAGATTTTTGGATTGCAGCCATTCTGAGTGGTGTAAAGTGATACCTCATTGTGGTTTTGATTTGCATTTCTCTGATAATGAGTGATGTTGAGCATCTTTTCATGTGTTTGTTAGCCATTTTTCTGTCTTCTTTGGAGAAATGTCTGTTAAGTTCTTTGGCCCACTTTTTGATTGGGTCGTTTATTTTCCTAGAATGGAGCTGCAGGAGTTGCTTGTATATTTTTGAGATTAATTGTTTGTTCGTTGCTTCATTGGCTATTATTTTCTCCCATTCTGAAGGCTGTCTTTTCACCTTGCTTATAGTTTCCTTTGTTGTGCAGAAGCTTTTAATTTTAATTAGGTCCCATTTGTTTATTCGTGTTTTTATTTCCAATATTCTGGGAGGTGGGTCATGTAGGATCCCGCTTTGGTTTATGTCAGAGAGTGTTTTGCCAGTGTTATCCAAGAAAAGGGTGCCCACTCTCACCACTACTTTTCAACATAGTTTTGGAAGTCTTGGCCACAGCAATCAGAGCAGATAAAGAAATCAAAGGAATCCAGATTGGAAAAGAAGAAGTAAAACTCTCTCTGTTTGCAGATGACATGATTCTCTATATTGAAAACCCTAAAGACTCTACTAGAAAATTACTAGAGCTAATCAGTGAATATAGCAAAGTTTCAGGATACAAAATCAACACACAGAAATCCCTGGCATTCCTATACACTAACAATGAGAAAACAGAAAGAGAAATTAAGGAAACAATTCCATTCACCATCGAAACAAAAAGAATAAAATACTTAGGAGTATTTCTTTTTTTTTTTTTTTTAGGGTAGTTAATTTGATTTTTTTTATTTTTTATTTTTTTTTTATTATTGTTTTTGCCATACATAGGAGTATTTCTACCTAAAGAAACAAAAGACTTGTATATAGAAAACTATAAAAGACTGATGAAAGAAATCAAAGAGGAAACAAACAGATGGAGAAATGTGCCGTGTTCGTGGATTGGAAGAATCAATATAGTGAAAATGAGTATACTACCCAAAGCAATCTATAGATTCAATGCAATTCCTATCAAACTACCAGAGGTCTTTTTTTTAAAGAGAATTAGAACAAATAATTTCACAATTTGTATGGAAATACAAAAAAATTTCGTATAGCCAAAGCAATCTTGAGAAAGAAGAATGGAACTGGAGGAATCAACCTACCTGACTTTAGGCTATACTACAAATCCACAGTCATTAAGACAGTATGGTACTGGCACAAAGACAGAAATATAGAGCAGTGGAACAAAATAGAAAGCCCAGAGATAAATCCACGCATCTATGGACATCTTATCTTTGACAAAGGAGGCAAGAATATACAGTGGAGAAAATACAACCTCTTTAACAAGTGGTGCTGGGAAAACTGGACAGCCACTTGTAAAAGAATGAAACTAGAACACTTTCTAACACCATACACAAAGATAAACTCAAAATGGATCAAAGATCTAAGCATAAGACCAGAAACTATATAACTCCAAGTGCTTTCTTTTAAACCTCTCTCTCAAAAGTAGTGTTTCTCATTCTGTGCTAATTTAGAAGCACTCAAAATTAAATTCATTGGGAATCTGAAATGCCCCCCTGATAAGGATAAAGTGCAGGTTAGAATTTCTCTCACACTATCCCCTTCTTCCTTTTCCTCACACCTCCTAGAAGGTTAAAAATCATGTATCAGGACAGTTTGATATTTTAATAGGACTAGCGTTATTTTACAATGGCAAAGAGAGGGACTCCCATGAAGTCACAAGATTAGCATGTAGGGGATATTTATTTTTTTATTACAAATACTAATTAAAGTCTATTGAGAATACACAAGGGGCATAATATATCCATAAGCAAAGCTTATGGAGCAGAACATAAAGATACATAGTCCTTTTGCCCTGATGGAATTTACATTTTAACACCATCGTTCAGGGTTTCCACACTTTACATGATCCTAAGAATTAATAAAATATAATTAGATCAATTTCAATTTATACTTCTTATAAAATATAAATCAGGCAAATAAAATATTTCCAAGAATAAGCATGGAAAAAATAAATTGAGAAGCACTGGAATAATTTGTTCTGGAGAATCTTTCATCTCCATATTGGTAAGATTAGCTAGGAAAATTCTGTAGAATTCAGAAGCTATGGGACCATGTCATTCAGTAATGAAATATTTTTGATAGTTCTCATACTGAGTTACACCTTATTCTCAAAGGTAAAATACAAAAATGTGAAGAATCAATTTGGCTTTTAAGGTCAACACATCAAGGTATAGAAACAGAAATTAAGGAGCTCATTTTTTAAAAAAAGAGTTTGTGGTCTCTGTATTTGATGTCATCTCAGATACTATCAAAGAAAAACATCACCACAGTTCAGTAGGAAAGAATAATAACAATTCCTGCTCCTCAATCGAATCCCATCTACTCCAGCTCTCTAAGGGAATTTTTAAATTTTTGTTGAATTATTGGTGTGTTTTATTTTTTATTTATTCACTCATCCATGCATGTCTTCAATATATATTTACTGGTGCCTAAAATGGTCATCCTTGGGTCTCATTCAAGAAAGAGACAGAAGAGCAGTCTTCAGTCAACCCACTCCCAATACAAGTACATTCAGATAAAAGCTACTAAAGACAAATGTGTTTCCATATGATGCACCCAAGAAAATGATAATGGACTCACTTGTGGACTCAGAGAGTAGTTCTGATGGAGGAGCTGCTTAAACTGGAACTTACACCACCACTAGATTTGTTGGTAAAGAATGGGGTAAGGGAATTCTGGCACTGAATAACTCAGTATGATTGCAGTTTGGGTATCTGCATAAAAACATTATAAATTTATATTACAGAAACTAATATGGCTTTAATTTCAAAGGACAAAATATGCTGTTTAAAGAAATATTAATTTTCAAAGCCATATTTTCAAACTGTTAGCCTAAAATATACACAGATACTATTTAGATAGATGGATGGATACCTATATACATACAAGGTTCAGAGATGTAAATTGAAGCAAAGTTGGAGATAAAAATTTAATAGATAGTTAAAGGATACTTTCTGGCTACTTGAAGAATCTGTGTATGTGGGGCAAAAGTTAATTGTCTATTAAACAGTGTTGCCCCTCTGTGGCCATATAGAGATATTACTGTGAATGATTTCATATAGCTTCTTGAAATGGGGAAAAGACGGTTTCTTCAGTAAGTGGTGTTGACCACACTGATCACCTAAAAGTAAAAGACTAAAACTAGAACATTTCCTCACAACATATACAAATATAAACTCAAAATGGATTAAAGACTGAAATGTAAGGCCTGAAACTTTTAAAACTTGTAAAAGAAAATATAGGCAGTATGCTCATTGACATTTCTTTTCACAATATTTTTTTTCTGTCTCAAAGGCAAGGACAACAAAAGCAAAAATAAATAAATGGGACCTAATCAAACTAAAATCTAACGCACAGCAAAGAAACCATCAACAAAAATAAAAGGCAAACTACTGATGGGGAGTAAATATTTGCAATAAGGAATTAATATCCCCAGTACACAAAGGCATTGTATACCTCAATAACAAAAACACAGTCTGATTAAAAACTGGGCATAAGACCTGAATAGCAACTCCACTCTTGGGTATTTATGCAAAGAAAACAAAACTCTTCCAAATTGTATCTGCACCCCAATATTTATAGAAGCATTTTTTAGAGTAACCAAAATCAGGAACCAAGCTAAGTGTTCATTCATAGATGAATGGAGAGGGAAAATATTGATCTTGCATCTAACTATCTATCTATACACACTCACATACACACACCACACAATGGAACATTAATTAAATATAAAAAAGAATGTAATCTTGCCAAATGCAACAACCTAGATAGATATGGAGTGTATTATACTTAGTGAAATAAGTCAGACAGAGAAAGACAAATACTGTGTGTTTTTACTTATATGTGATATATAAAAAAGAATCAAAACAAAGGAACAAATACAACAGAACAAAAACAAAATCACAGGGACAGGGAACAAATGACAGACTGCCAAATATTTCTCCAGAAAAGATGAGTTTATTTGATATCACCAAAGGACTGAAGTTCCAGATCTGCAATCATGAGGAGCCGCATACAAGTTGACAGTGGACAAGAAAAGGGAATGCCTTTATAGAGAAGACAAGACAATTAGGACAGGCTATAGTAAACAGAGTGCCTTTGATTTTCCATTGACTGCGTCCTGAACAGGGAAGAAGAGGTTTCTTTCATCTTCCTTTTGCCCTCTGTGATGTCCACAGGTAGGGAGAACCCCATTCTCCTGCCGGCTCTATTAAATTGAGATTTCTGTGCTTTAAATCTTTATACCTTATAGGATAGAGTCAGAAAGATATTTGACTCCAGGAGAGGAGGGAACGATGGTGGTGGAAGCAAAATTTGGAATGATTCAAGAAGGGGTCTTGAGCCATGGAATCCAAGTGGCCTCCAGAAACTACAAAAGTAAAGGAAACAGATTCTTCCTCAGAGAATCTGGAAGGAATCAACCCTGCCAAGACCTTGGCTTTAGACAGAGAAATGGATTTTAGATTTCTTGCATCCAGAACTATAAGAAATATTTTGTAAGTGGTCAAGTTCATATTAAACACTGAGCAAACACTTTCTGTTCACTTTGCTCCACTCATAGGATGGGATACCAGTGTTTATAGTTGCCTGTTGGGACACGTGGTGAGACAGACCTGAACATTCTTGAGACACCCAACCAAGCTGGATAATATCTTTACTGGAGATATTTCTCTCTTCTTTTAGTTGCTTTCAATGTTTACTGTTTTGGAGTCCAGCATACTGTGGGAAATATTTATTTTAATTCTGTCCTCTTATCAGCTACTATTTTAGTTACAAGTTAGACATTCTAGTGCAGGAGACAGACTGAAAAGGGAAAAGACCAACACAAATCTGTAGGGCTAAAAGCATTTGTGGTTATATCTATACCAAGGTTTGTAAGAAATACTAAGCACTGCAAATGCCCTGTGGTGGCTTCATGGTATAACTATGGCTGGAGGAGGGGCTGAGCCCCAGAAGGGTTTGAGCACAGGCTGCAGGCGCCTGGGGAGCACCGTGCTGCACCGCGCAGAAGTAAGTGCCCGAGTCTGTGGTCTGCGGAGAGGAAATGTGCAGTGAGCTGCAGCGTTCTCTAGGGACTGCGGTGGCCTTTAATCTTCCATCCTGCTTTGTCCCTGAAGGAACGTACACGAGGTGGATGAGGCGGCCCCCAGGGTTCTGAAGATACCAGTTCACACTCTGTGGGGAAGTGGAAACATTACACAGGAGCCGGAGCGTGGAGTTGGCTCCCTCCTGGAGACTCAGGGCTGGGGGACTCTGCTCCACATCCACCCCTCGCACACCTGGAAAGGAAAGAGAAACTGTCACAGGCGAGGGTCTCTTAACTCCTAAAATAACCCCTGAACGTTCCCCTCCCATCCCCATAGATGATGAGAAGGACAGAAAGTCTGCAGGACTTGTCAATCCTCTCCCTCCCTTAACAATACAGCAGCGTCTCATTCCTTCAAATTCCCCTGTGGGGCAGCCCCAACTCACAGCAAACCTGGGCAAACAAAAGCCCCAGCACAGTGCCTGCTAGCCCCTTCATGATGCTTCCTCTTCTTACTGAGACATCTCCACTGTGAGACGCCTCACCAAGCCCTGAGGGCAGAGTGTCATCAGACTTGTGGCAACGTCCTGCTCCTGCAGCCAGTCAGCTCACCCAGCAAGCCCTGCTCAGGCGCTCACTTTGTGACAGGAAGCCCCACCCTCCCACCTCAACCAACTCAGAACTGGCTGCAGAGGCATGAGATGAGTGGGAAATAGAAAGGTCATTATTTTAGGACTTGAGGGGCATTTTCTAGGAACATTGCAAAGAAGGCAGACTCTGACTTGGAATTTGTGGAGAATTTTAGGGAAGAGAAAATAAGAATTAATTATCCAGCTGGCATGGATACAGGAGATTCTGGCAAAATAAAATTTTATTTCCCAGAAGTTCTCAGGATCCTTTTCTTTTTTTTTCCTTTGGCATGTCTTATGCACTCACCTGTGAGTCTGAAGGGTGCTCACGAATCAACACAGTATTCATAGCAGTCTTGGCTGGAACATTTTGCAGTATTACACAAGTTTACTTTTAATATATATATATTTATTTGAGACTGAACCTACGTAAAGAGTGATATTATTTTTTGTCACCTGATGAGCATTGAAATAAAATTGTAAATAGTTTTATTTTTATTAAAACTAACAGTTCTATTTTTATTTTTGTTAAAACTCATTCATGTCGAACTACACCAAAAACCACCACAATACTGTAAAAGAATTATCCTCCAATTAAGATAAATTAATTAATTATAAAATATATAATTTTAAATAAAATTTCAGGCTTAAATAAATTTTATTTTATTATTTTTTTCATTAGAGGATAATTGCTTTACATTGTTGGGTCAGTTTCCACTGTACAACAAAGTGAATCAGTCAGTATTATATATATATATTCCCTTCCCTCTTGAGCCTCCCTCCAATGCTCTAGTTCCTCACAGAGCACCAGTATGGGCTCCCTGTTTATATTGCAACTTCCCATTAGTTATCTATTTTATACAAAATACATTTTAACTGTTAACTATTGTTATTTGTATTCTGCTTTTTGCCTCTAGTAAGTTATTTTAAAAGAAAAATAAGGGGTTTTAAAAACATATGAAAGGCAAGTCTTTGCTTTTTCTCAGACTCTATGAATAATAATGGTTCTGTGTATACGGATTTTGAGGTAAAAAGGATGGAAAATATGTATATTTTCACTGAGGTAAAATTGAAGTGATCCGCAGACACGGGGATCAGATGAACAGTTCAAGATTACAGCAAATGTTTGCTAAAGGAACTGTGAGAAATAGTGTATAAAAATAAAGTTGATTAGAATCAATAATTATTATTGGACACACAGTGGGTATTAGAGAAGTTGAATTAGAAGAGAGAAAAGAGGAGAAGGGCAATCTGAGTGGGTCACTTGGAACTTTGCATGAAAATGTTTTAACCTAGAATGCCTGTTACAGGCAACCTCTAGATAAAGCAAACCTTTTTTCCTTCCTGGTCTATTGTCTAGACATACAAGAAGAGATAGGGAAGTTCACTAGAGGGAGGAATAGTTGCATCTCCACTTCAGGGGGCCCCTTAGAGCCAGTGATGTGGCTGTCAGGCGGGTCACTGACTGGGCTCCGGTTCTTCCTGCAACAGCAGTGCTGAATCAGTGAGACCAGGACAGACCTGCCTATAATGAGACAGTGTCTCTATTCAGGTTTCAACCAGAACTCTGTTTGTTCTATAGAGGCAGGAGCATGGAATGTAAGTTACTTATTCCCTATGAAGAGCATTCCCAAAAGGAGAAGGGTGGTAGAGAACATGGCTATGCAGGAAAGAAGCTGAGGGCCGTATTGAGGAAGATCTCCCCTGAGGAACAGGAAGGAATGTGCCAGAGGGCACTGAGTCCTATTGCAGGGAAATCTGAGATTCAAAGGATCCCAATGCAAGCAAGTTCTAGTGACTATCAGGAAGAGATGCGTCCTTGACAATCACTGCTCCTGGTGCTGAGCCTGTTCAAATGTGCACCTCAGTGAGCTGTGAGGTACAGAAGCTCATAGAAGTGAAACGGAGCTTTTATTAGAGGTGACATTTCCAGTTAATGCAACATCACCCCCTGGAGGTCAACAATTGGAGCAAATTTCCTACTGAGTCTTTTGTGCCCCATTTCCTCCCTGTTCTTACCTAGGTTTGAATTTCTTCCCATTCTAATCTGATAAGAGTTTTCTGGGGTTTGCATATTAAATTGCTGTTGTTGTTGTTCAGTCACTAACTTGTGTCTGACTCTTTGGGATGTCATGGAAAACAGCATGCCAGGCTTCCCTGTCCTTTGTTATCTCCCAATATGCTCAAACTCATGTTCAACTGGTAAAGAATCCACCCACAATGCAGAAGACCTTGTATGGATTCCTGGATCGGGAAGATCCTCTGGAGAAGGGATAGGCTACCCACTCCAGTATTCTTGGACTTCCCTGGTGGCTCAGCTGGTAAAGAATCTGCCTGCAATGTGGGAGACCTGGGTTCAACCCCTGGTTTGGCAAGATCCCTGAAGAAGGGAAAGACTACTCACTCCAGTATTCTGACCTGGAGAATTCCATGGACTGTATAGTTCATGGGGTTGCAAAGAGTAGGACATGAGCAACTTTCACTCACGTGTTCATTGAGTCAGTGATGCCATTCAACTATCTCATCCTTTGTTCCCATCTTCTCCTCCTGCCCTCGATTTTCCCCAGCATCAGGGTCTTTTCCAGTGAGTTAAATCTTCACATCAGGTGGCCAAAGTATCAGAGAATCAGTTTCAGCATCAGTCCTTCCAAAGAATATTCAGAGCTGATTTCCTGTAGGATTGACCACTTTGATCTCCACACTGTCCCAGGACTCTCGAGAGGCTTCTCCAGTACCACAATTCAAAACGATCAGTTCTGTGTTCAGCCTTCTGTAGGGTCCAACTCTCACATCCATTTATGACTACTGGGAAAACCATAGCTTTGACTATACGGATCTTTGTCAGCAAAGTGATGCCTCTGTTTTTTAATATATTATGTAGGTTTGTCATAGCTTATCTTCCAAGGAGAAAATGTCTTTTAATTTCATGGCTGCAGTCACCATCCCTAGTGATTTTTCAGCCTAAGAATATAAAATTTGCCACAGCTACCACTTTCCCCCCACCTATTTGCCATGAAGTGATGGGACCAGATGCCTTGATTTTAATTTTTTGAATGTTGACTTTCAAGCCAGCTTTTTCTCTCTGCTCTTTCAACCTCATCAAGAGGCTCTTTAGCTCCTGTTTGCTTTCTACCATTAGGGTGGTGTCATCTGCATATTTGAGGTTATTGACATTTCTCGCAGCATGTACTCTACATAGACTTAAATAAGCAAGGTGACAATAACAGCCCCAACATACTCCAGTCTGAATTTTGAACCTGTCTGCTGTTCTATGTCTGATTCTAACTGTAGCTTTTGACCCACCTACAGCTTTCTCAGGAGACAGTGGTGAACTTCCCCTATCATTGCTCCTTTCAGATATCGAGTGGTTTTTACAAATGCAGAAGGTTGAACTAAGCCAGAATCAAAATTTCCAATGAGTTAATGAGGCATAATTGACTGTTGTGGTATAAAAACATGTGGATTTCCATGCCAGGTGTGTGAGAGGAAGCCATATCTCCATGTTGCATTCATGCATGTGGAGATATACCATAGAAGGTCTAGTTTCAGGATGTAGCAACAGTGAAGTTTAAATGTTGCCCTAGCTGAGCCACATTATTTTCTTTGACATCATTGAATAATCATTTAGTGCACTTTAAATCATGGTAAAAGAGAATGCTAGAGATCTAACTCAAGGATATGCCCAATATACTGGTAGGAGTCAAGGTTCTTGGTGTTCACTAACAGTCCATTTACTTGAGGGAACTACAGTGACTTGAATGCCTGTTTATCTATGTTTACATTTCCCCCTGATTACTGAAAACACTGTGTAGTTCATTGAATTTCCCTTTTCCTTCCCACACATGGCTCTTCCTCAACCCTGGTCCCAGAGCAGCAGCAGGCACAGGTTTGGGTATGGGCTGCAGGGGGCTGAGGGGCACTGTGTGGAGGCTCAAAGGTAGGTGGCTGAGTCTTCAGGCTGGGATTCCCTTGATATACATGGAGCTGTAGCCCTCCTTAGCATTTAGAGTGACTCTCACTTGTCCTTGCTTCTTTTCATCTCCGTTCACACTCATCACAAACAGGTTCCTGGGGCCCTTTGCAGGTTCCCATCTGTACCAGTGTAAAGCATAGAAAGAACTGGAAGGGAAACTGCAGGTGAAACTTGTGCTCTCTCCTCCCTGAACCCACAGCAAGGCAGGACACTGATCCACAGTCAAAAGGCTGTTCACTCCTTTTCAGAAAGACAGTGTCAGTCATAGAAACTGGTTTCTCTACAGAGTGTTCATTCTTCACATTCTCAAATATTAGAATCTGGAGGTGCCTGACTACAAAATCTTCTTTCCAGTGAACAACTGAAATAAGCAAAGGAAACAGCATGGTTGTTGTTCAGTCACTAAGTCATGTTCAACACTTTGCAACCCATGGACTGAGGCACACTAGTCTCCTCTGTCCTCCACTATGTCCCAGAGTTTGCTCAAATTCATATCCATTGAGTCAGGGATGCTATCTAACAACCTCATTTCATCTCACCTAAACAGTATGGGGTAGGTACTAAAAATCAGAGCAGTGCCTTCCACTTACTCAAACTTAAATTGTGTTATGAAAAGTGAAACAGGATTGGAAGGCATCTCAATGGCCAAATTCTGACTAAATTCCCAAGCAAAGAGATGCAGCTATGGTTAATAAAGGAATATCTGAAAAACCTCATTAACGTCTCCTATTTAGAAGTATGAATATATGGTTGGGGGGGGGAATGCTATATAAACAGTAGTGTAGTGTAGCGTAGTGAAAGTCGCTTAGTTGTGTCCGACTCTTTTTCAGCCCCAAGGAATGTAACTGGCCAGGCTCTACTTTCCATGAGATTCTTGGGGCAAGAATACTTCAGTGGGTTGCCATGCTCTCCTCCAGGAGATCTTCCTGACCCAGGTATTGAACCTCCATTTCGTATGCTTCCAGCATTGGCAAGTGAGTTCTTTACCACTAGCACCACCTGGGAAGCCCTGACACACAGAAGTCACTACAAATCAATTTCCTTTTTTTTCCCTCCAGATCACAGCAATCAGCCCATTTGAAGCAATCAGACCGCTTGAGGATAAGATTGTGAGGACAAGACCACACCAATCAAAAATCTCACTTGCTATGGAACTTATTTCTGATGAGACTTAGTAAATTATTGGAGGGGCTTTGTCCAAACCACCAAGAAGTATATGTCTCCAGCAGCAGAGAGCATTCCTTCAGCTAATAAGGCAGAATCCTGAACTCTAAAGCCATTATAATTATTTGAAATATAGGCCAAGCCAATTGACCACTAGGTAAATTAAATAAAAATTGCCTGAAGAGGCTTGCAAGGTATAAATGTTGACATCTAGATAAAAAAATCAAAATGAGTCCAACTTAGTCTTTTATTTTAGAGTTTGAATAGTGTGAACTCTAGGAATACTTCTATCTTTTGCACTACACACACACACACACACACACACACACACACACACACACACACACATATATTGGGTTTCCCAGGTAGCTCAGTGGTAAAGAATCCACCTAGAATGCAGAAGATGCAAGTTTGATTCCTAGGTCAGGAAGATACCCTAGAGAAGGAGATGGCAACCCACTCCAGTATTCTTGCCTGGGAAATCCCATGAACAGAAGAGCCTGGTATGCTATAGTCCATAGAGTCACAAGGAGTCGGACACGACTGAAGCAATTTAGCATAGATAGATAGATAGATAGATAGATAGATAGATAGATAGATAGATAGATAGATAGATAGATAGATAGATGTTTAGTCACTAAGTCAT
The DNA here is from genome assembly GCA_007570785.1 of Antilocapra americana. Lineage (NCBI taxonomy): Eukaryota > Metazoa > Chordata > Mammalia > Artiodactyla > Antilocapridae > Antilocapra > Antilocapra americana. Next base: position 76,116 of record ML661891.1, on the reverse strand, counting down.
GTCCGACATTTTGGGGACCCCATGGACTGTAGCCTGCCAGGTTCCTCTATCCATGGGATATTTCAGGCAAGAATACTGAAGTGGGTTGCATTTCCTCCCTCAGGGGGGTCTTCCTGACCCAGAGATAGAAACCGAGTCTCCTGTTTCCCCTGCATTGCAGGTGGGTTCTTTACCGGTTAAGGAATGTATATAAAACCTTCCTGGGTCCACTTGCTCATGCAGATTGCAGTGAAGCAAAATTCAGTGTTCATCACAGGACACCAAGCAAGTAGTCCAGGCAGCCAGGACTCAAAAGGCTGGAATTCACTGATGCCCTAATGTGTAGGTGACTATCACTGGGGATGAGACAGATAGAATTTTGTGACTAAACAACAACCAAGAATCACAGTAGAGAAGGCAAAGACAAGGGGCACAGGTCTTGATAGGGAAACTAGAGTGTCAAAGGCATAAAATCTCTTTGTAGCCTTTGTATTTACCAGCACTCTATTACACAAGAAACTTACTAAAGTATCCAGCACTGGTTAGTGGATGATTTCCTTATCTACTGATCCTGGGGCAATTGAATATATAGTTTGGCATTTTTTCCCCTAGTTCCTTTTAGCTTCCAATTTAAACCAGTAATATCATCACCACTAAGGCATCTAGCCACTATGTTCTGGGGTCAAGTGCTTCTCCATAGTTCAAATCTTGCTCCTAAGGAGCCCCCTAAAATGATACACTCTGGCTGGCAATAAAAGCTGGAGATGCTTTTCACAGTTAGGAGCGTTATGGCTCATTTCCCATAGATTAAAAAAACGGGAATAATGAAACCTACCTCACAGGATTTTTATATTTAAATTAGATAATGAATCTGAAATGCAAACCACAGTGCCTAACCAAGAGTAAGCTCAATAAATACGAACTTTCTTTGTTCTAGTAAAACCTACATCTCCCTCAATGTCCAGGTCTGTGACCCATTACTGTTTGTTCCTTATGCCACATCAGTTCAATGATGGAAGCTTCTAGGAAATTCACTTAATCACTTATTTTCCTGGAGACAGTCATTATTTCTCCCTATTCCCTGGGGTCATGTTCTCCTAGCCACGTTGACACACCCAGAATACTGAAAGGACCCAGATGGAACCCTCAGATAAGGTTTTATTTTCATTAAAGTTTTTGTATATTTATTAGCTATTGTGTCAGTTGGCTCACCAAGATTTTGTCATTCTCATTATCTGTTTTCTTATTGATCTGAGGAACTTTTAACATATTCTGTTTAACATAAGAGTCCTTTTTCAGAAATTCATATTGCAAATGTAGTTTATCAGCCTGTGCACTGACTTTCAAAACTCTTAGTAGTGATTTATAACAAACACAATTTAAAAATACATTTTCATGTTCATACGATACTACCTTGAAAGTTTTGTTTGTTTTTTCTCTTTAAGCACTTTAAAAATATTTTACCTTGGTGGCTTCTATTGCTTCTGATGTGACATTAGGTATCATTCTTAATGATGTTTCCCAGAATACAATATGGAAAATTTCCATGGATATTAGCAAGATTGTTTCCACTTAAATAGACTTTTGAATTTGCCTTCAGTGTGTTGCATTGAAAGTCACAATCTTCTGCCAAAACCAGAGTGGTGGACTTGCAGAATTCCTTATTCAAACTTATGGCTTTCCTCATAGCATTGCTCCTGAATAAGGAGATTGTTTTATAGGAAGTCAAGTATAGCAGTGAGTGGAAATGCTTGCTATGAGCAAAGAGGTTATGGGATGGGTAATAGAAGAGGTAGTTATAAATACCAGCTATAATCATGTGGTCACTTGCAGGAATGAGAATGATAATACTTATGTGAATTTGTTTTTCATTTTGATATGAATATATTTATGTATTACATTAACCAATTTTAACTCCTCTCTCCCATTTGCCTGCATGTAGTAACATAAGATATGTTAATATAAGTCAATCTTATATCTTATTATAGTTCAGTAGTGAAGATAAAGGATTCAATGGGAGAATGTGGCTTAGCTAGAAAAGGAAATAACTTCACCCCCAAATGGATAAATGAGCTTGCTATAATCTTTGCAGGATGAGGTTAGAATCTCTGGGGTTGAATGAGGAATTACTGCATTATATTAACAAGAACCGTGGTGTTGGAAAAGACTCTTCAGAGTCCCTTGGACTGCAAGGAGATCCAGCCAGTCAATCCTAAAGAAAATCAACCCTGAATATTCATTGGAAGGACTGAAGCTGAAGCTGAAACGCCAGTAATTTGGCCACTTGATGAGAAGAGCCACTCATTGGGAAAGACCCTGATGCTGGGAAAGATTGAACGCAAAAGAAGGGGGCAGCAGGGGATGAGATAGTTAGATAGCATTACCAAATCAAGGGACATGAATTTGAGCAAACTCTGGGATGTGGTGGAGGATAGAGGAGCCTGTCATGCTGCAGTCCACGGGGTCACAAAGAGTCAGACACGACTTAGTGACTGAAGAGCAACAACACCATTAGCAAGAAGCATAGTTTTGCTTTCTTTATTGAAAAGTTGTTAAAAGAGAACAGATGGATGCCAGGTAAACAAAGAGGGTACTGTAGCAGCTTTGTACTATCTTAACTAACTGGAAATATCTCTCCCAGAAAGTGCTTCCCATTATTGTCCTTGGTTAGGGTTGGCCACAAAAGAAATTCGTGTAACATCTGGAAGGTGGCTGTGATGAAGTAGCCATAGTTTTTATGTTTTGGGGGTTGGTACAGGGCTCCAAGGACTATGGTTGCTCATTCATGTTGCTGCTGATCTGATAGCTCAACTTATTGTTGACTCACAATTCCTTCACTTCCCACCAAACCTCCTCCTCAACTTCTCTTTGTTTTGGGCCAAGTATGCATGTAGCATGCTGCCAAATGACACCCACTTCTCCTAAGGACACCCACTACTGTGAGACTGAAGGAGGTGAAACATAGACAAATTTTAGTGTGTCTTTGTGGTTTCCATTTGCCTCATGGTTTTAGTTTGTCCTTAAGAGTCATAGTTTATCCATGCTTTCATCTATACCCAACTTTCTTCTACAAATATTACTCTAGCTGACAAACAATGAGTTCAGTCTCAACATCAGATACAAAGACAACAGTTTTGTATACACTCTTCCACCAGAGTTCTAATCTTTATAGCTAATTTCTTATTCCATACCACTGGTGGTTCTGCTTCTTTGATTGTACCTTCAGTGACACAAGACTAAGAATGAAGGACTAAGGAAATTATTTTTAAGACAATTCCAAGTAACTATACCCAGATTTGGGATGTGAGTGTATTTTAGTGAAATTGTCGCTTTTAATTATTTATGGAGCAAGTTTACACAACTTTACACATGCTCTGTATGATTGATTTAAAGTCAAAAATTCAAGAGGAGAATGTTAACAGTAGAAAGTTACTCTGGACACCAAATAACAAGGAAGAAGCTTTTATTTAGAATTAAATTCTATGATCCTGACCACAGATGAAGCAACCACACGATTACCATTTTTTGCTGGGATCTGCAGGTGTGCATTTCAGCTGGAGTCCTGCAGCAGAGAGGCTCTCTTATTAAGCTCTGAGGTTTTTGTTCAGCTTTTCCCATTACTTCAAGCACTGTGAGTCTCTGAGAGCACAGAAGTACTTTGCAGTATCTTCCAGCTCTAAGGCTGAAATGGTGAGGCTGATGGAGTTCTGTGCTTTCTGGAAGTTTACAGAGTAGCGGCCGTCCCTTGCATTCCCATCTTCTGAATACTGACGAATAAGGTAAGTCATCTGTCCACTGGGAAGCTGCCTGTACCAAAAAGTGTAGTAGGAGCCCATGTGCCAACTTACTTCATACTGACAGTTCAGAGTGGCTGACTGCCCCACTTGACTGGTTATGTCTGGTTGGTCTTGAGTAACTTTCTGGGCCACACCAGATCCTGTGGAAAAAAATCAGAAAACAGAGTTGAAATAATTAACAAAATAATGTAGAAACTCAACTAATTTTGGACCCATATATTCACAAACCAAACTGAAATCCTAAGACACTTGCTTTTCTCCAGCCCTCCTTCCCTCCCCAAGTCCCGATGAAGCACCGCTTGCCAGTGTACAGACCTTTCACCCTGAACACTCATACCCAGGTTTGGGAGCATCCCTACCAGAGAAGATGAAGGTCAGGAACACCCAGAGCAGACTAGAGAGTGTCATGAGGAATGGATTCCCCTACACAAATCTTTTTAATTCTGCCTCAAACTGAGAGTTCAGTGTCTTTAATTGCCTGAGAGCACATATACATACTACCTGGGTTCCTTGTGACACTCCCCCAAAACAGGAAGTGATGTTTGTCATGTAGATCAACCACATGGTCTGTGCACAGATGGAAAGGTCTCAGTTCACTTCAGTCACTCAGTCATGTCCGACTCTTTGCGACCCCATGCAGGCCAGGTCTCCCTATCCATCACCAACTCCTAGAGTTTACTCAAACTCATGCCCATCGAGTCGGTGATGCCATCCAACCATCTCATCCTCTGTCATCTTGTTCTTCTCCTGCCTTCAATCTTTCCCAGCATCAGGGTCTTTTCAAATGAGTCAATTTTTCACATCAGGGAGCCAAAGTATTGGAGTTTCAGCTTCAGTGTCAGTCCTTCCAATGAATATTCAGGACTGATTTCCTTTAGGATGAACTGGTTTGATCTCCTGGCAGCCCAAGGGGCTCTCAAGAGTTTTCTCCAATGCCACAGTTCAAAAGCATCAATTCTTTGGCACTCAGCTTTCTTTATGATCCAACTCTCACATCCATACACAACTACTGGAAAAACTGTAGCTTTAAGTATATGACTACTGTCTGGCTCACCACAAATCTTTACTTTGTCTACCTATTTTCCCCAGGTCATTACATTTGGCAGATCCTGAAAAGGGGCATGAAGAAAGCAATTAATATTAAAAGTTTGAACTGAGGGAAACTGAATATTAAACAAGTTGACATACATTGGTAATTATTCAGTAAAATAATTTTTCCATCCTGTTTAAGATATACTTTTGTATAGCCTATGAAGCATTCTTGTAATCTACTGATGTAGTCATTCATTAGCCTTTACTTACTTTTCTCCATCCAGAATCTAGTGATTGTTTTAAAACATTCACAGATCTTAGGGCTTTTGGGTGAAAAGCAATCTTATCCAAAATAATTAATATATCTCTCTCTGTATTTTTTTTACTGAGTTCCAAGATTTTACTTAGATTTTTTAATACATAAAATTACTTCAACATGGAATGATTTTTAAAAAAATCAGTCCATCTGAATTTCAGAGTCTATTCAGTGGTTTTTATTTAAATGATATTATAACAGGAATAAAATATTCTTTTGAAATCTGATATTGATTCTTATGTATTAGACTTTGAGGGGGATCAGGGTATTCAATCCTGTTACCTCTAAATGTAGAATTGTTAGATCATGTGTACTTATTAGATCATGTGTCCTAGAATTATCATGTCACATTTTCTGTCTCATTGGTCCAGAGTATTCAGTCTCACTTCTCAGTCACTCATTATTATTTCTCTTTGTAAAATAAACTTAAGATAGCCGTGCTGCAGTTTTCCCTGATGTAATGCTATAATGCACTCCTACAAAACTTAATATCTACAGACTGCAAGCACTTAGTACCTGTCAACCCCACAGAAGCTGGTGACTGAAGTTTTGAACACTGTTTCATGTTCATGTCGAATGTAGCTGTCAATCTTCCGTTTGGTTTCATTGCTGTCATAGATGAATTAATATAAAAGAACCAAAGGCAAATAGACAAGTAGAAAAGAAAATATAGACAAGTTCTAAAGCAGTGCCAGTTCATGGAATTTCAGATCAAAATAACGCATGAATGACTGAAGCAGAAAGGAAAGTTTGTATTTATCTGAGACATCTACTCTTCTGTGCCATTTCACTTCTGAGTGCTGACAGGCAACAAATGCCTGGGCTTGAAATCATTTGTAACTAAGCAGAGGAGATCATGAATGACCACAACAGCCTGTGCAGCAGCATGATGTTATAAAATATAGATATATAATATTATAATGATTACATATACATTAGGGAACTGATAAAAATTTTTATCAAAATATAGACCATAATATTACACATCAGTTTGTATATGTGCTCTTTGATTTTGATATGAAGCTCTATGAAGTTTTATCACATTTATAGGTTCTTGTACTACCACTAAAATCATGACACAGAATTGTTCCATTTCTCTAAAGAAACCCTCTTTGCATACCTTCCCCAGCCCTGCAATTCTTTATAACCCCATTAACTATTGATCTCCTTTTCATTTCTGTATTTTGTCCTTTTGAGAATGTTGTATAAGTAGAATCATACTAGGTATACTAGTTGTATAAGTAGAATCATACTAGGTTGGCAAGATTTAAGTATGATTAAATCATCATAATAATCCAACAAGTGTAATCATACACCATGTCATCTCTGAGACTGACTTTTTTTCATTCAGCATAGCATCCTGAGATCCATCTAGGCTATGTTTGTTTAGTCGCTAAGTCCTGTCTGACTCCTCTATGACTCCATGTACTGTAGCCCACCAGGATCCTTTGTCTATGGAATTTCTCAGGCAAAAATACTGAACTGGGTTGCCATTTCCTTCTCCGGGGAATCTTCCCAACCCAGGGATAAAACCCAGGTCTTCTGCATTGCAGGCAGGTTCTTTACCACTGATCCACCTAAGAAGCCCCATCTAGGCTACTAAATGTATCAGTACTCTGTACATTAAAAGTACTCTGTACTTTTAATGGCTACAAACTGTCACCAACTTGTGATAATGATTTCAGTTTTTTGACTTTCCAGTGGTAAGAAAGCGATACACATTCAGTAGAAACCATACTTGGAATTTTTAAATTTGGTCTTTTCCCATCCTAGCAACATGTGGCATGATATTCCCTGGTGATTCTGGGCTGCAGAAGTGAGCTGAGCTCCTGGCCAGCCTTGAGATCATAAGGGTGAACAATCGACACACTTACATTCATTCTGTACTTACACAACCATTCTGATTTTCACTTTCAGTGTGTGCGTGCTAAGTCGCTGCTGTCATGTCTGACTTTCTGTGACCCTATGGACTGTAGCCCACTGGGCTCCTCTGTCCATGGAATTCTCTAGGCAAGAATACTGGAGTGGGCTGCCATGTCCTCCTCCTCCAGGGAATCTTCCCCATCCAGGAATTGAACCTGCATCTTTTATGCCTCCTTCATTGGCAGGAAGTTTCTTTACCATAGCATCACCTGGGAAGCCCAACTTTCAGTACAGTACTCCATAAATTACATGAGATTTTCAACACTTTTGTATAAAATAGACTTTGTGTTTGATGAGTTCTCCCATGTGTAGGCTAATGTAAATGTTGAGCACCTTTAAGGGAGGCTAGGTTAGGTATATTAAATGCATGTTCCACCTATGATATTCTCAACTGAAAATGGTTTATTGAGACACAACTCTATTGAAAGTTGTGAAAAATCTGGAAATAAGATGTCACTGTGCAGATATATTACAGTTGCATTTACCCAGTGAAAGATGCTTGGATGATTTCCAGTTTTTGGTGACCACAAATACAGCTGCCATGAATATTCAGGTACAGATTTTTGTGTGGATGTAAGTTTTTCATTTTTCAAGCATAAATACACAGGAGTGTGCTTTGCTGAGTTGTAAGGTAAGTGAGTACTTAAGCTTATGCAAAACTCTTGGACTGTTTTCCAGAATGACTAAGCCAGTCACCCATCAGCAATGTATGAGTGATACAATTTCTCTGCATCTTTGCCAGAGTTTGGTATTGTCAGTATTTTTATTTTAGCTTTTATGATAGATGTGAAGTGATATTTCTTTGTGGCTTAATTTGCACTTCCCTAACTACTAATAACACTGACCATGTCTCTATATGCTTATTTGCTTACCACATAGCTCTCTGGTAAAGTGTCTGAATCTTTTTTTTTTCTTTACATTATCGTGTTGGTTTTGCCATACGTTGACATGAATCTGCCATGAGTATACATGTGCTCCCCTTCCAGAACCCCCCTCCCACCTCCTTCCCGATTCCATCTCTCTGGGTTATCCCGGTGCACCAGCCCTGAGCACCCTGTATCAAGCATCAAACCTGGGCTGGTGATTGATTTCACATATGATAATTTACATGTTTCAATGCCATTCTCCCATATCATCCCACCCTTGCCCTCTCCCATAGAGTCCAAAAGACTGTTATATACATATGCATCTCTTTTGCTGTCTCGCATACAGGGTTTTCGTTACCATCTTTCTAAATTCCATATATATGCATTAGTATACTGTATTGTTGTTTTTCCTTCTGGCTTACTTCACTCTGTATAATAGGCTTCAGTTTCGTTCACCTCAGTAGAACTGATTCAAACGTATTCTTTTTAATGGCTGAGTAATATTCCATTGTGTATATGTACCACAGCTTTCTTATCCATTATTCTGTTGAATCTTTTGTCCAGGTTTCAACCAGATTGTTTGTTTCTTCCTGCTGAGTTTAGAACAGTTCATTGTATTCTAAATACAGTTTTATGATGAAAACGTATTTTCAAATATTTCCTACCAGTCTGTGGTTTATCTTTTTACTTCTCTTAATGTCTTTCACAGAGCAAACATTTTTAATTTTGGTGAAATGTAAGTTATTTGTGTTGTGTGGATTGTGTTTTTGGTGTCCTGTAAAAAATCTTTTTGTCTAACCCTAGGTCATGAAGATATTCTCCTATGTTTTTCCTAAAAGATTTAATGTTACATTTTATAGTTGGATGAATGGTTCATCTTGCGATTGTACTCAATTTTTTGTATAAGATGTGATATTTAGGTCAATTTTCAATTATTTCTCAAGAATATACAATCATCCCAACCTCATTTGCTCATAAGACTATGTTGTTACCTCTATTGAACTGTCATTGCATTTGTCAAAAAATAAGTTTTCCTGACCTGTGTGGATCTACTTCTACACATTTACACAGTGACATAAATTTGTTAATGATATTCTTTCATTAGATTTATAATATTATAGAGCCTGTAGAATGGCTCTTTTTTTTACTTTTATTTATATTAATAATTTGTCTTTTTCAATTTTTCCCTTGATAATTCTACCTAGGAATATATCAGTTTTATTAATCATTTTAACAAAATTAAATTTGTATTTCATGGTTATCACTATAGTTTTATTTGTATTTCACCAATTGAACATTTTATTATTACATCTTTCATTTTATGTTGAGTTTAATTTGCTTTTCTATCATCTTTTGCTGAGTCTTCATAACAGTTTTTCAACATATTTAGTAATATAAGTACTTAAAAAGATAAATTTCCTTCTATGTACTATTTTAGTTCCATCTCATACATAATTATATTATGTGCTCTCACAATATTTTCTTTTAAAATATTTTCTAATAGCCATTGTAATTATTTCTTTAACCTAGAGTTATTTTAAAGTTAGTGAATATAATTCAAATATTTGGGAGTTTCTAGAGACATCTCTTTGCCCTTGATTTTCTATATCATTTCCATCTTGGTCCAAGAATAAATTCTGTAAAATTTCAGTTTTATTAAATATATTAAGACTTGTTATGCACACACTGATGTATGTATGTTTGTATGTATGTGTTTCATCTACACAGCAAGGTGTGTCTGGAGCTCTGCTGCAGGTTTGTGTACAGGCTGCAGGCGCCTGGGGAGCACCGTGCTGCACTGCACAGAAGTAAGTGCCTGAGTCTGTGGTCTGCGAAGAGGAAATATGCAGTGAGCTGCGGCGTTCTTTAGGGACTGTGGTGGCATTTAATCTTCCTTCCTGCTTTGTCCCTGAAGGAATGTAAAACAGGTGGATGAGGCGGCCCCTGGGGTTCTGAAGATACCAATTCACACTCTGTGAGGTAGTAGAAAAATTACACCGAAGTGTATAGCTGGCTCCCTCCTGGAGACTCAGGGCTGGGGGACTCTGCTCCACATCCACCCCTCGCACACCTGGTGAGGAAAGAGAAACAGTAAGGGTCACTGTAACTCCTAAAAACCCCTGAAAGTGCCCCCCAAACCCCCATAAAAGATGAGGAGAATAGAAAGTCTGCAGGACTTGTCTGCTCCTCTCCTCCCTCAACAAGAGAGCAGCGCCTCATTCCTTCAGTTTCCCCTGTGGGGCAGCCCCAACTCACAGCAAACCTGGGCAAACAAAAGCCCCAGCACAGTGCCTGCTAGCCCCTTCATGATGCTTCCTCTTCTTGTTGGGGCATTTTCACGTGAGACACCTCACTAAACCCTGAGGGGGGCAGTGTCATGAGACATTCCTGCTCCTGAAGCCAATCAGCTCACCCAACAAATCCTGCCCAGGTGACACTGACAGGACGCCCCACCCTCCCACCGCAACCAGCTCAGGATGTGCTGGCCAGGGGTCGAGTGAGAGTGGGAAACAGAAAGGTCGTTATTTTATGACTTGAGGGATACTTTCTGAGAACATTTCGGAGAAGGTAGACTCTGACTTGGAATTGGGGGGAATTTTAGGGAAAAGAAAGCAAAAATTAACTGTATAGCCCCATCTTTCTCTCATATGGCATGGTTGCAGTAGATTCTCCCATAATGAAATGCTTTTTCCCAGAAGTGCTGAGGATGCAGCTTTTGCTTCTCTTATGCTCTCACTTGTGGTTCTAAAGGGTGTTCATCACAGTATCAGAAGTTGATCCTATTGGCTGGAATACTTTGCTGTATTAAACAGTATTTTTTCAATTTATCTTTTAATTAATTTATTTTTAATTGGAGGATAATTGCTTTACAAGGTTTTGTTGGCTTCTGCCATACATTGATGTGAATCAACCGTAAGTATACATACGTTCCCTCCCTTTGAGCCTTCCCCCCACCCCTCTAGGTTGTCACAGAGCACCGTGTTGAGCTCCCTACATCATGCAGCAACTTTCCACTAGCTATCTCTTTTGCATATAGTAATGTATATGTTTCCATGCTATTCTCAATTCACCCCACCCTCTCCTTCCCCTACTGTGTCCAAATTCTGTTCTCTATGTTTGCATCTCTACTTTTGTCCTGCAAATAGGGTCCATCAACAGATGAATGGATAAAGTTGTGGTACCTATATACAATGGAATATTCCTCAGCCATAAAAAAACACATTTGAGACAGTTCTAGTGAGGTGGATGAAACTAGAGCCTATTAAAAAAAGCGAAGTAAGTCAGAAAGAGAAAAACAAATATCACATATTAATACATATGGATTAATGTAACACATTACATATGTAATACATATGGATTCTGTAAAAATGATATTGATTACTTTAAAAGTTATATATATTTATTTTTGACTAGGGTTGCATAAAGAGCAATATTAGTTATCTTAACCACTAGCTGGACATTGAAAATTGAATTGCAGTAGTTTTATGTGGTGTTTATTAAAACATTTATAATTTTCAAATAAATTGTTTTAAATAAAATTTCTATTGTAAATACATTTTTTAAAGTGTGGATTACTAGTTTTATATTCTGCTTTTTAATCTTAGTAGGCTATTTTAGAGAAAAATAAGTGCTTTTGAAACCATACGAAGATAATTTTAGTTTGTGCTCTTATCTCAGACTCTGTAAATAATATTGATTCTCTGTCAGTAGATTTGGGGGTAAAAGGGATGGAAGAAGAGGACCTGTGCACTTTTCACTGCAGTGAAAGTGAAATGACCTGAAGAAACTAACGTTCAGATGGACAGTTCAAGGATGCTTCACTAATAGCAACACGTAGGCCTAGTTGCTCCAAGGCATGTGGGATCTTAGTTCTCCAACCAGGGATTGAACCTGTGTCCCCTGCATTGGCAGGTAGATTCTTTACCACTGAGCCACCAGGGTAAGCCCCATGTGCTGCTTGCATGCCTGCATGCTAAGTCGCTTCAGTCATGTCCAACTCTTTGCAACGCTAGGGTCTGTAGTCTGCCAGGCTCTGTGTCCATGGGATTCCCCAGGCAAGAATACTGGAGTGGGTTGCCATGCTCTCTTCTAGGGGATCTCCCCAACACTGGGATCGAACCCTCATCTCTCTCCTGCAGCTTCTGCAGAAGGCAGATTCTTTACTGCTGAGCCAAAGGCAAAGCCCATGTGCTGCTTAGGGAATATCAAAAATGATGAAAACTCTTTATAGAAGCAGGGTTTACAGACATGCCTAGAAAATGAAAAATTATTATTCACTTAGTTTTTGTTTTTTTCAGAAAACTCCTTCATGGGAAATATGAATGTTCTAGACTACCAACAATAACATTTCAGACTTTTCTCAGAGAAAGAGTAGTTTGTTTCTGGTAAATGGAACAACTATAACACATCAGAGTCTGGACTTGGCCCTGGTTCCAAATGAAAGAAGCCTTTGGTACAAGGAGAATTATTTGTATGTTTCCCACTTCTTATGTTGGGACTAGCACGCTAAAACCAACATTAAATTGACATGAGGAGGAGCCACAACAAATTATTAACACCTCTTTACTTTATTGCTATGCTAAAATTATGATTCTGATGCTCCTCAAAATTCTCAGCTACATCAATAAACTAGGTGCTTATTCCTTGTCCTCTGTTTTTATCCATCTTCTTCCATTTCCCTTCCCTTCATTTTCCTCATCTCTTACCGCTCTCTGACTCTCCTTCCAGATGACTCTAGATTTGCTCTCGTGACTGCTCCCCCACTGTGTCCCCTCTTCCTGCCACCAGAGAGATACTGCACAGGTGCAGCCCGGTCTGTCCCACTGTGCCCTTCTCACGATGCAGTAGTACACGGCGGTGTCTCTCAGGGTGACCTGGGGCAGGACCAAGGTGCTGGACTTCCTGTCTGAAGCTATGGTCAGGGAGGCCATGCTTCTGTTCACTGTGCCTCGTAAGCCATGAATGACATACTCTGGACTCTGGTTGGGATTTTGCCGATACCAGTGTATATATTCATCTCCTCCAATGGTAGAGTGGTTACAAGGCAGGTTTACATTTTCTCCTTCAGCAAAATCCATGGAGTTGGGCTGGGTGGTCTTAGCATCAGTCACAGTCCCTAAAAGGTCAAGAAAATAAAATAAGCCCCTGACCACAAATCAGTGTAATTCTATGGATAAAGGGTACAAAATTCCCATAACTGTCTGGATCTACTCCCTATTCTAGTGTTTTTTATCTATGTCCTGCAAAATATCATTGGTGTTTATTTTATAGAGACCAAAGACACATGGCAAGAATCTGAGACTCTATAACCTTTATCTCATGGGTCCTTTGTTCAGTAAACCCAGGGATTTCTTACAAACTGGTTACTGCTAAGTGCTCTTCTGGGATCATGACTATGATTTAACCTGTCATGTAGAAGTTTCTGCTCCCTAGCAAATGCATAGCTGCTGCTGCTAAGTCGCGTCAGTTGTGTCCAACTCTGTGCGACCCCATAGACGGCAGCCCACCAGGCTCCGCCGTGCCTGAGAGTCTCCAGGTAAGAACACTGGAATGGGTTGCCAATTCCTTCTCCAATGCAGGAAAGTGAAAAGTGAAAGTGAAGTCGCTCAGTTGTGTCCGACTCTTAGCGGCCCCATGGACTGCAGCCTGCCAGGCTCCTCCATCCATAGGATTTTCCAGGCAAGAGTATTAGAGTGGGTTGCCATTGCCTTCTCTGAGCAAATGCATAGCTCAGTTCTCAATTCCATCATTATAATACTGAATAGAGCACAGGGAGAGCAGAGAACAAATAACACTTCATGGCCCTTTGACTTGAAAGTCATCCCTTGTAGACACAAGAACACTTACCCAAGGTCAAAAACAGGGTTACTACAGTCACCAGCCTCATACTTCAGGGACAAACCAAGATCAAGGGCTCAGAGCTCAGACTTGTGTCTGCTCCTGGGCTTGTTTCCACAAAACAGAAACAACTACTGCTGGTAGAGACTTAGAACCAGAGCAGGTATCTGCGTGTTGTTGCCAGGATCTGTCAGCCAATGATCAAGCAGTTTCTTGTCTAGGTCTTCCTACCCTGTTTTAGTCATGTCCTCCAAAGAAGGAGAGACATCCCCAGCTCACACGGTATCTGCTGCCATCCTCTGTGAAGTTTAAAGTCTGGCTCTGTAAAAGGAACACCAATCACAATGATATGTCTATTCAGAGCCATTGTTCTATCATTTGGTCCCATAAAGAAATTGGCTGGTGTTCTATGAAGCGTATGTAGAACATTAATTAATACCAGAAAACTGTACTGAGTTCTGTGTTGTAAAGAGAGGAAAATTTCCATCCACATTCCAGAAAATATATGTGAAACTCCAGAGCAGGCAGTGATGCTCTCTGGAGGACAGAAAATATTAATACTGTTGAGACTAAAGCTATACAACCTGGAGTTCTGGGCTCATGTAAAGGTCCTTGGAATCAAGCGTCTACCACCATCCAGGTAAACATTTCTCAATGCATCTGTTTTTGATATAGTAATTGATGACTCAGATGGTGTTTGCCTCACTCTTCTTGTAGAGTGATCCTTAATCCTCATGTTCTCTATACCCATGCTTTTAGGTGCTGTGTGCCAAGGATGCTGAAGCAGAGAGAAAAGACAGGAAGGAATGCAAACAAAGTCGGGATGGGGTGTAGGGTGGGTGTAAGTGGTAGAAAAAGTCAGGGGAAGAGATAAAAGTATAAGTGATAGGGAAAGGAAAAGATAATCAGAGGAGGGAAACAGAGAAAGTAGTGTTCAGGAAGGTACGTGGAAAGGGCTTAGGCTGTTGAGCTAAGATGTCCAGAATCCTTGACCACAGACTCTCAGCCAGGGATTATAAAGTACAAGTTGTCAAAAGAGAATAACATCTTCCCAATGTTGGGATGTTGGGACCAAAGTAAAGTCTCTGTCAGGGAAGACCACTCATTCCAACTCCACTGACCACAGAGGGTGGTCCGTTTGGATCCTTCATCATCTTTCTACTCTCATCAACTCAAAAACGGCCTCAGTTCATTCTAGTCTCTGCAAATGGCAAGATACGTGGTCTCTAAACCCAACAACCATGTTAATTGTCATGTGTCTAATCAATCGCCAGCCCAGGATTGATGCTCGGGACTGGTGCAGCGAGATTTCCCCGGGGGGGGAGGGAGGAGGGAGGGGGGACCCGGAGGGGAAGCATATGTAAACCCATGGTGATATCATGACAATGTACGGCAAAAACAATAATAAAAAAAAAATACAAAAAAAAAAAATAAATAAACCCAACAACCATCTCCTCCTTCAAAACTGTACTATGTGTAATATATCTGGTGTCACCCATTATGTATGGGTGATGGAAAAGTTATGCTCAAATATGGATAGCAGATGTTTTTTGTATGCAATATAGGCAATATACTAAAACACTGAAAGGTGTGTTGGAATTAATATCTTTTCAAAGAAAAGCATGTAAAACTGTAGCTTTTAAACGTACAGACATCCTGCTCAGAAATACCTGAATTGATGGTGGAAAACATCAGAACTTGATATCGCCAAATGCGCTGAATTAGACATGCAGCCTTTAGAGGGAATGGCCTCTGTTGGGACTGTGGATGGAATCTACCAGAACATTTTAATCTTACTCTTCCTTACTTTTGGATTTCTATTTCCTTTTTTATTTTTTTTTTTCTGGAGCTATTTCAGAAATAAAAGTGACTTTGTTTTTCAGCATAAATATATTCTAACCACAGGGTAACTCATCCTTTTTAACATGAAAATAAATATTTAAACATTCAAAAAAAGAGAGAGAGTGGAAGTACACCATTTTTCCTTTTTCTTTGGCACATCAATGGAAACACATTTCCCTTTCCTTCTCCCAGAAAGGACTGCTGTTTTCAGTTGAAGCAGCCCCCTCCAGTGACTGAGTAAATGAACTGCAGAACTAAACCCAGGCCAAAAGTCCACTGGTATGGCTCAGTGGTGAAGAGTCTGCCTGCCAATGGAGAAGATGCAGGAGATGCAGGTTTAGCCTCTGAGTCAGGAAAATGGCAATGCACTCCAGTATTCTTGCCTGAAAAATGCCATGGACAGAGGAGCCTGGCAGTCTACAACAGTTTATGGGGTCTCAAAAAGTTGGGCATGACTGAGCACTATAGCACTACTAAATATATAATCTTTTAAAAGGAGTTTTCCCAGATGGCCTAGCAGTAAGAATCTGCCTGCCAGTGTAGGAGATGCAGGGGACATGGGTTCTATTCCTGGACCAGGAAGATACCCTGTAGAAGGAAATTACAACCCACTCCAGTATTCTTACCTGGGAAATTCCATGGACTGTAGACCGTGAGGCTCCTCTGCCCATGGAATTTCCCAAACTCGAACACTACTGAGCATGCAACCTTTTGAAAACTCAAATTTGAAGGTAAAAGAAGTAACCTAAATGTTCATTGACAGAGGAGGGTATAAAGAAGATGTGGTGTATATATAAAATGAAATATTGCTCAGCCATTAAAAAGAATGAAATAATGCCATCTGTAGCAACATGGATGGACCTAGACAGTTTCATGCTGAGTGAAGTAAGTCTGAAAAGGAGAAATATCATATGCCATCCCTTATATATGAGATCTGAAAAGAAATGATACAAATGAACTTACTTACAAAAGAGAAGGAGACTCACAGACTTAGAAAACAAACTTATGGTTGTCATAAGGGGAAAAGGACAGTTAGGGAATATGGGATTGTCATGTATACACTGCTATATTTAAAATGATAACCAACAAGGACCTATTGTATAGTACATGGAACTTCGCTCAACATTAAGTGGATGGGAGAATGGATACATGTACATGTATGCCTGAGTCCCTTCACTGTTCACCTAAAACTATTACAACATTGTTAAACGACTATTCAGTTCAGTTCAGTTCAGTCGCTCAGTCGTGTTCGACTCTTTGTGACTCCATGAACCACAGCATGCCAGGCCTCCCTGTCCATCACCATCTCCCGGAGTCCACCCAAATGCATGTCCATCTAGTCAGTGATGCCATCTTATCCTCTGTTGTCCCCTTCTCCTCCTGCCCTCAATCTTTCTGAGCATCAGAGTCTTTTCCAATGAGTCAACTCTTTGCATGAGGTGTCCAAAGTATTGGAGCTTCAGCTTCAACATCAGTCCTTCCAATGAACACCCAGGACTGAGCTCCTTTAGGATGGACTTGTTGGATCTCCTTGCAGTCCAAGGGACTCTCAAGAGTCTTCTCCAACACCACAGTTCAAAATCATCAATTCTTCGGTGCTCAGCTTTCTTCACCGTCCAACTCTCACATCCATACATGACCACTGGAAAAACCATAGCCTTGACTAGATGGACCTTTGTTGGCAAAGCAACGTCTCTGCTTTTTAATATCCTGTCTAGGTTGGTCATAACTTTCCTTCCAAGGAGTAAGTGTCTTTTAATTTCATGGCTGCAATCACCATCTGCAGTGATTTTGGAGCCCAGAAAAACAGTCAGCCACTGTTTCCACTGTTTCCCCATCTATCTGCCATGAAGTGATGGGACCGGATCCACAATCTTAGGCGGCTATGACAAGGGTGCGCTGAGCTTGGTGGAGAGGAGCTACCCCACGTCCAAGGTAAGGGGCAACAGCTGTGAAGAGAGGCCCCTCATCCAAGGTAAGAGAAAGCCAGGTAAGACTGTAGGCACTGAGAGAGGGGATCAGGGGGCAGACAGGCTGAAACTACAGTCATGGACAACTAGCCAATCTGATCACATGGACCACAGCCTCGTCTAACTCAATGAAACTAAGCCATGCCGTATGGGGCAACCCAAGACAGACAGGTCGTGGTGGAGAGGTCTGACAGAATGTGGTCCACTAGAGAAGGAAATAGCAAACCACTTCAGCATTCTTGCCTTGAGAACCCCATGAACAGTATGAAAAGGCAAAAAGATAGGACACTGAAAGATGAACTCCCCAGGTTAGTAGGTGTCCAATATGCTACTGGAGATCAGTGGAGAAATAACTCCAGAAAGAATGAAGGGATGGAGTCAAAGTAAAAACAACACCCAGTTGTGAATGGGACTGGTGATAGAAGCAAGATTTGATGCTGTAAAGAGCAATATTGCATAGGAATCTGGAATGTTAGGTCCATGAATCAGGGCAAATTGGAAGTGGTCAAGCAGGAGATGACAAGAGTGAATATCGACATTCTAGGAATCAGTGAACTAAGATGGACTGGAAGGGGTGAATTTAACTCAGATGACCATTATATCTACTAATCGGCTATACCTCAATACAAAATCAAAAGTTCAAAAGAAAAAAATCTTAGTTGTTAAACCTTTGTACTCACCTGTGTTTTCTTAGCCATAAATTATTTTTGACTGTTTTATTTCAGTAGAACCCCTATTATGATTCTCCATTGTTGACATCTCTTTCATGTTTCCATTTGTCTTTAACCTTCCCATATTTAAAGGTTACTTCAAAAGTCCACATAATTCAAACATTTAAAAGAGAGGTTGTTACAGTCTGGGAACTCAAGAATGCTTCCTGAGTGAATAGTTGAATCTTTATTCATGAATTTAGTGAAAGAAAGAAAAACTGAGCCACTATTCTGAAAACAATCTTCCAATTTTATGGAAAGCATGTTAAACAAAACGACTCTAACAGGATAAATAAAGGGTTATAATTATGGGCAAATTCAACAACAGACAAAAAACATTCAAAATCTACGATGGAAGAAAACTGTATTGAAGACACGGGAATAAATGTCACGGTAATCATGCTTCGCTCATTCAACAAAATTCATAAGTATTCACTGGGAGCCTGTTCTGTGGCAAATCACACACACCCACACACGCCAACAAACACTACTACTGAAAAATAAGAACAAATAAAAATGAATTATTTAAAGTAAGTATGCATGTATTAGTTTATTATATTAGCAAAAAGCAATTATCAGTACATTTTTTGTTTGTTGAGTTCTTTGCCTTTGTTTTAGAAGATGGTAAAAACCACTACCAAGTGTCCATTTAAATAATACTGAAAAACAAAAAGTACTCTGTATGACCATGAGAAATCTAAAAATGTTTTCTTGCCTAGTGGCTCTTTTCAGAGCTTTTAATTTTATAGGATTGTATCCCTAAGACCATATGAGGTGAGGTTATCTTCCTTTGCTGATGAAAACCAAAATAATGCCCATAACTTACTTTCAGAAAATCAAGATGACTTGATGAAAAGCTAATACTTCTCTCTGTATGATGAATACTTTCAACAGTCCAGAAATGGAAGAGAAATTCCTGAATCTAATAAAGAGTATCAATGAAAATATCAAAAATCCATATTAGTCTCTAAAGGATCACAAACAAGACAGGTAGACTATCACTGCTTCTATTCACTGTCTTCCTGAAGGACCTGGGATTAAACCAGGAAAGGAAATAAGATGTATTAGGTCCAAAAAGGGAGAGATAAACTATTTGTATTCATAGCTGCATGTAGAAAATGCAAAGGAGTCTATAAGCAAACTACAAGAGCTGGAACTAATAAGTGAATTAATATAGTCACTAAACACAATTATAAATTTTATTTCTAGATAGTAGAGAAATCATTAGAAAGTAAAATTTAAATTTCATTTATTAAATACATGGGAATTAATTTACTACAAGGTATACAGTCTTCTACCAAAAAAAAAATTAGACAGGATCTACATAAAAGGGAATAACATAAGACTCCATATGGTCAAGATGTAAATTGTCCCAAATGAATCCATAAATTCAACATAAGCCCAATCCAACTGCTAGCAATGATTTTTGGTAGACATTGAGAAGCTAATTCTATAAGTTCGGTAGAAATTCAAAGATCTAAAATAAACCTTGAAAAAGAAGAGTTTGAATTGCAATTCCATGTATCAAAATGTATATGAAGCCCCAGTAATGAGGACAGAATATTCCGTTGGAAAGAGGATAACATAAAGATCAGCAAACAGGATCAAATCCAAAAATTGGTCCATATGTATACATCATCAGTTGATTTTCTCCAAAGGTGTCGGTGCAATTCTGTGGGGAAAAGATGGTCTTTCTGGGATAACAGCTAGCGTTCGTTGCTCAGTCATGTCTGATTCTTCGTGATGCTATGAACTGTAGCTAGTCAGCCTCCTCTGTCCATGTGATTCTCCAGGCAAGAATACGGAAGTGGGTCGTCATGCCCTTCTTCAAGGGACCTTCCCAACCCAGGGACTGAACCCAGGTCTCCCACACTGCAGGCAGGCTCTTCACCGTCTAGCCACCTGGGAAGCCCCCGCTTGTGCTGCTGCCGCACAAACCCTAGAATGTGCTCTTGGTGACATCGTATTGTGGTTTAATTGCATTTCTGGCAACTGGCTATTTGCATCTTTTGAAGGTGCCTTAACTCCTTCCTCATAACATAAAAAAATTAACTCTAGATGGATACAAGATCTAAATGTGATCATGAAACTATAAAGCTTCTTAAAAATACAAGAGAATTTCTTTATAAGTTTGACAGCATAGATTCCTTCAAAAGCACACACACAAGCCCAATCAGAAAAGGAAAAATATTACATTTCACTCTTTAAAAATTAAATATATCCATCCCCCAAATACACCACCAAGAGAATGAAAACACAAGTTATAGACTGGGTTAAAATATTTGTGTTATGTATATCTGAAAAGGGCTTCTCAAGTGGCTCAGTGGGTAAAGAATCTGCCTGAAATACAGGAGATGCAGGAGACGTGGGTTCAATCCCTGGGTTGGGACGATCCCCTGGAGGAGGGCATGGCAACCCACTCCAGTATTCTTGCCTGGAGAATCCCCATGGACACAGAGCCTGGCAGGCTACAGTCCATAGGGTGGCAAAGAGTAAGATATGACAGAAGTAGACTGAGCTAGTATGCATGCACGTATCTAATAAACAACTTGAATATATAATAACAAACATGCCTATGCATTTTAAAATGGTAGAAATAAATAATCTACAACCTAAAAATACATAAACAGATGATGTGAAGTGATACTTCTCAAAAGAAATCATCCAAATGGCCAATAAGCTTGGGAAAATGTGCTTAGCCCCATGATTCATCAACAGATGTAAATTAAATCCACCTTATGCTCCTTCCCTCCTCCCTGAGTCACTCAGTTTTGTCCAACTCTTTGCAACCCCGTGGACTGTAGTTTGCCAGGCTCCTCTGTCCATGGAATTCTCCAGGTAGGCTTACTGGAGTGGGTTGTCATTCCCTTCTCCAGAGGATCTTCCAGACTCAGAATTGAACTCAAGTCTTCCACACTGCAGGCAGAATCTTTACCGTCTCAGCCACCTGGGAAGCCCTGCCTTGTGTTGCTGCCACACAAACCCTATATTGTGCTCTTAGTGATATCTTATTGTGGTTTTAATTGCATTTCTCTGATGATTTATGTTATTGAATATATATTTTATGCTGATTTACTATCTGTATACTTCTTTAGTGAAATAGCTCTTTGCCCATGGACTAAGTGAAATATTTGCCTTATTTAAATACTGTTTAGCCTTGAGAGTTATTTATATATTCTAGATACTAGTTTCTTGTATAATATATGGTTTCCAAATAATAGTTTTTCATAGTTGGTAGCTTTTCTTTTCATGCTGTTACAGATTGCTTTGCAGGGCAAAAGATCTTAATTTTGAAATCTAGTTTGTCATTTTTAAAAAATTTTGGACTGTTGTTTTGTTGTCAAGTCCAAAGACTCTTGGCCAATACACATATCAAAATTTTGTCCTGTATTTTTTCCTAAAAGTTTTCATAATTTAAAATTTTACATTTAAATCTGTGATGCATTTTAAGGAATGTATGTATGAAGTGTGAGACCTGAATCAAAGTTAATTTTTCCTGCCAATGGATTTCAACTTTTACCAACACTACCTGTTGAAAGGGTTATCTGTCTTCTATCGAATTTATTTGGCACTTCGCCAGAAAAGGTCAACTGGGTGTATTTTTATGGATCTATTCATAGGTTCTCTGTTCATTACAACTGAACTGTGTGTTTATCCCTGTACCAGTACCAAATAACCTCGATGACTCTAGCCTGAAATCAGATTGACCGATTGCTCTATTTCTTCAAGATTTTAAAAATTATTCCAGTATCTCTCCCTGTTCATATAAATTTTAGAATAATCTTGCCTGTATTTGTTTTTTAAAATCCTGATGGATTTTAACAGGAGTTTTATAACATGTGCATATAAATTTGGAGAGACTTGTCATGTTTACTGCTTTGAAACTTCTAATTTGCAAACTCATGATGTCTCTTCATCTGTCTTCTTTAATTTCTTTCATCAGTGTTTTGTAGTTTTTAGCTTAAAAATTCTGTACCTGTTTTCTGTACAAAAAAGATCACTCAGGGTCTTTTTTCGAGTAATTGTAAATGGTATTATAGTTTTAATTTTGAGGTTCACATGTCTATCGCTAATATATAGAAATACAATCGATGGCATGCATTTATCTTATTTCCCCTATGGTGTTGCTGAACTCAGTAGGTCTGAGAGTTTTGGGGGTATGTTTTTTGAGATTTTCTATATAATCATATTACCTGGCAGTTCCACTTCTTTTCTGGTCCAAGACTGTCTTTACATCTACTTTCTTTATTGCACTGGCTCTGGCATCTAGCACTGTGCTGCAGGAGAGCATTGAGAGTGGATGTGCTTGCCTTGTTTCCAGTCTTAGGGAAACATATACAGTCTTTTGTTAGTAAGCATACTGTTAACTATGGAGGAACTTCCCCACTACGCCTGTGTTTCTGAAAGTCTTCACCATAGTTGACTGTTGAATTTTGGCAAAAGTTTATTCTACATAGATTAATATGATGTAATTTTTCTTTTTTTAATCCTGTTAATATGGTGAATTTCATCAACTGATTTTCAATTTGAAGTAATTTGCATCCTTGAAAAAAATCCATTTGTGCTTGGTATGTTACTCTTTTTATATAGATAAATTTTACTTGCTAATATTTTTAAGGAAGTTTTTGTCTGTATTCATGAAATATGTTCTCTGCAGTTTTCTGTTACAATCTTTGTCTGATTTTAATTTCAGGGTAACACTAGCTTCATAAAATGAGTGAGGAATTCTTTTCTTCTTTTTTTTCTGGAAGAAATGGTGTATAATTCATGTTAACACTTCAAAAGATTGGTAGAATTATCTAGTAACACTATCTGAGTCCAAGGATTTTTTTTTATTATTTAAAATTCGATTCCTTCATAGATACTGTGACTTCAGCTCTCTCTGGCCCCTGCTCTGAGGAGAATGAGGAGGAGCCACCCCTGGAGCCCACCGTGAGGTCTGGGGCCAGGCAGCAGGTGCCTCCCGAGCACTGTGCCCACACAGAAGAAGGTTCCCCCATCTGAGGGCTGGGCGGCTGCGAGGTGCAGGGAGCTGTGCGGTCTGGTCTCTCCAAACCCGTCAGTCTCTGCTGCGTCTTCACGTCTCCACCCTTAGCTAACACCATCAAGAGGGCAGGGCTGCCCCCAGGGCTCCGCTTACACCACTGTAAGCTGCATAAAATGCTGGAGGAATTGCAGTACGTGGTGAAGTTCTCTCCTTCTTGTAGAAGCACGAATTGAGGAATTTGACTTATCTGTTGTCCATTCACTTCTGTTGAGAAAACAGTGAGAAGTATCAGAGAAAGTCTAATTAGATGTCTATTCGCTCAGCTCCAATGGGCTCTCTTATTCTTCATGTCTATTTTTCTCCTTCTTTCCACGTCTTCCTGTCCAACTCCCTCCATCTTTCCACTTTTTAGTTTCTGAGTTTTTCTCAACGTCCTGCTCTCTACCAGAAAATCTCATTCCTACAGTTTCCTGCAGATAATATTCCACTGTGCAGAATTCTCTGGAAGCAATCAGGGAAACCCAAACTCACCTGATATTTGCATCCATAAGATCAACACTGGTGCTATCAGCAGCATCTCCCTCTTCTTCCTCGTCAGGAAGAATTGCTGAATCTACCTGCCCCTAAAGGGTTTCCCTTGTACAAGCTTTTCCAACACCACAGAAACGTGTAGCCCACGTTTTGAAAAGAAGAAAGAAAGGAGTGACTGAAATTTGAGACAGCCAGTCAGACTTACCCCTATTTTACTCACACATCTTAAAAAGCAGGACGGGTTTGCAGATGCTGCCTCCCTGTGGCTGGATCTAAAATTGCTGACTTTATAACCAATTCTTTTTTTTTTTCTCTTTATACGATCTATCATTTTATTTTTTTTTAATTTTTTTATTGTTTTTGCCATACAATGTCATGATATCACCATGGGTTTACATATGCTTCCCCTCCAGAACCCCCCTCCCTCCTCCCTCCCCCCCGGGAAATCTCGCTGCACCAGCCCCGAGCATCAATCCTGGCCTGGCGATTGATTAGACATATGATAATTAGCTTGTTTCAATGTCCTTCTCCCATATCATCCCACCCTTACCCTCATCCCCAAAGTCCACGAGTCTATTCTATACATCTGCGTTCCTTTTGCTGTCTCGCATGTTGGGTTCTCGTTACCGTCTTTCTAAATTCCATATATATGTGTTAATATACTGTATTGTTGTTTTTGCTTCTGGCTTACTTCGCTCTGGATAATGGGCTCTAGTTTTGTCCATCTGAGTAGAATTGCTTCAAATGAATTTTTTTTTAATGCTGAGTAATATTCCATTGTGTATATATACCACAGCTTTCTTATCCATTCGTCAGTTGATGGGCATCTAGGTTGCTTCCATGTCCTGGCTATTGTAAACAATGCAGCGATGAACATTGGGGTACACGTGGCTCTTTCAATTCTGGTTTCCTCGGTGTATATGCCCAGCAGTGGGATTGCTGGGTCATATGGCAGGACTATTTGCAGCTTTTTAAGGAACCTCCACACTGTTTTCCATAGTGGCTGTACTAGTTTGCATTCCCACCAACAGTGTAAGAGGGTTCCCTTTTCTCCACATCCTCTCCAGCATTTATTGCTTGTAGATTTTTGGATGGCAGCCATTCTGACTGGTGTAAAGTGGTACCTCATTGTGGTTTTGATTTGCATTTCTCTGATAATGAGTGATGTTGAACATCTTTTCATGTGTTTGTTAGCCATTTTTATATCTTCTTTGAAGAAATGTCTGTTAAGTTCTTTGGCCCACTTTTTAATTGGGTTGTTTATTTTTCTAGAATGGAGCTGCAGGAGTTGCTTGTATATTTTTGAGATTAATTGTTTGTCCGTTGCTTCATTGGCTATTATTTTCTCCCATTCTGAAGGCTGTCTTTTCACCTTGCTTATAGTTTCCTTTGTTGTGCAAAAGCTTTTAATTTTAATTAGGTCCCATTTGTTTATTCGTGTTTTTATTTCCAATATACTGGGAGGTGGGTCATGGAGTATCCCGCTTTGGGTTATGGCAGAGAGTGTTTTGCCTATGTTATCCTCTAGGAGTTTTATAGTTTCTGGTCTTATGCTTAGATCTTTGATCCATTTTGAGTTTATCTTTGTGTATGGTGTTAGATAGTGATCTAGTTTCATTCTTTTACAAGTGGCTGTCCAGTTTTCCCAGCACCACTTATTAAAGAGGTTGTCTTTTGTCCATTGTATATTCTTGCCTCCTTTGTCAAAGATAAGGTGTCCATAGATGCGTGGATTTATCTCTGGGCTTTCTATTCTGTTCCATTGATCTATATTTCTGTCTTTGTGCCAGTACCAAACTGTCTTAATGACTGTGGATTTGTAGTATAGCCTAAAGTCAGGTAGGTTGATTCCGCCAGTTCCATTCCATTGCTCGTGGATTGGAAGAATCAATATAGTGAAAATGAGTATACTACCTAAAGCAATCTATAGATTCAATGCAATTCCTATCAAGCTACCAGAGGTCTTTTTCAAAGAATTAGAACAAATAATTTCTCAATTTGTATGGAAATACAAAAAACCTCGTATAGCCAAAGCAATCTTGAGAAAGAAGAATGGAACTGGCGGAATCAACCTACCTGACTTTAGGCTATAACCAATTCTTTTCAGAATGCTTTCTAATTTAAGTGGTATATATGTTTTGTCAAAGCTTGAAAAGAAAGTTTATTCACACTGATATTGTTTAGGGAGGAACAATTTGCCTTTTAAAATGGATTTTTTATTTGAAACTAGGGCATCAGGGGAAACAATGGAAATAGTGAGAGACTTTATTTTGGGGGGCTCCAGATGGTATCTGCAGCCATGAAATCAAAAGACGTTTGCTCCTTGGAAGCAAAGCCATGACAAACCTAGACAGCATATTAAAAAGCAGATACATTACTTTGCCCACAAACGTCCATCTAGTCAAAGCTATGGTTTTTCCAGTAGTCATGTATGGATGTGAGAGTTGGACTATAAAGAAAGCTGAACACCCAAGAATTGATGCTTTTGAACTGTGGTGTCAGAGAAGACTCTTGAGAGTCCCTTGGATGGCAAGGAGATCCAACCAGTCAATGTTAAAGGAAATCAGTCCTGAACATTCATTGGAAGGACTGGTGCTGAAGCTGAAACTCCACTACTTTGGCCACCTGATTCAAAGAACTGATTCATTGGAAAAGACCTTGATCCTGGGAAAGATTGAAGGTGGGAAGAGAAGGGGATGACAGAGGATGAGATGGTTGGATGGCATCACCAACTCGATGGGTATGAGTTTGAGTAAGCTCCAGGTGTCGGTGATGGACAGGGAAGACTGGCGTGCTGCAGTCCGTGGGGTCGCAAAGAGTCAGACATGACTGAGGGACTGAACCGAACTAAACTGACGGCATCAGGAGGAAATAAAATGTTTCATTTAGCATTTCCAGTTTCATCAGAACCATAAATGTGTGTCTCTGCATGTACTAATGGAATGTGTTAGATCATAGACAGTTGAAGAGGTGTAGAAAAGACTCATAATTTATTGTTGGACAACCTAAGCTCATGAAATGGAAGATAATAAGTACCTATTTTTCCGTTGTCATACAGATTATCCTGGTTGTGAATTATACAATTTGGAGCTCATATTTATTGTCCCACTGTGTTATTTTACCATATACCAGTGATTTTTTAAAATCAGTACGATTTGACATGAAGCCTTATTTATCAGATATGACTTTCTCTAAGACTTTTTTAAGCAAAGCTCTCAGATAGAATACATTTGTATGGCTCCACAGAATTTTTCGCTTATCACAGCACTTACCAGCCCATAGTAAGATCTGTTAAATGAGGGGACTGGCCTCATGATCTAGAGGGTGTGTACTGTATCACCTTCAAGAACTGAGCTGTCCTATATAGCAGCTGCTAGCCACATGAGGCTACTTAAATTTAAATTAATTGAACTTAAATAATATTAACATTTTAGTTCCTCAATCATCCCGGCCATATAACAAGGGCTAAGTACCCACACCTGACCAGAGGCTATTGAATAGTGCAGATATAGGGCATTTCCCCATCTCATAAAGTTCCACTGAATGGTGATTCTCTACAATGTAGGGTCTATGAAAACAAGGAACTTTGCCTGTTTAGTGTCACAATTAAAGGCCTAAATATGTGGTATGCACTTAATAAGTGTTTGTATATTAACATCACCATGTTCCCAGAAACTACTTGAATACCTGGTAAATACTAGATACTCAGGTATTTGTAGTATAGTAAATAAATGGATGTGACTGCATGTGTGAGAGTTTGAACTCAAAATCTTTCAAAAATCAGTTTAAAAACACCTTTCCATGACTGTAATCAGGAGTTGCTTGTAGCTATTTAGAAATGTTGCTTTTGGAAAACTGTGTTAAAACTCCAGTTCTGTCATAACAATTTATCACAGATTTGATGGCTCTTAGGAAAAAAAATGATTCCCGTACAATCTGGAAGGGCTTCCTTGGTAGCTCAGTTGGTAAAGAATTTGCCTGCAGTGCAGGAGGCCTGGGTTCGATCTCTGGGTTGGGAAGATCCCCCTGGATAAGGAAACAGCAACCCACTTAGTATTCTTGCCTGGAAAATCCCATGGACAGAGGAGCCTGGTGGGCTGTGAGAGTCTTAGCGACTAAACCAATCTGGAGGCCAGAAGTCTGAGACAAGGTGTCAGCAGAAACATACTCCTTCTGAATGTTCTAGAAAGGAATTCTTCAGTGCTTCTTCTAGCTAGGTGACTCCAAGTGTTCCTTCACTTGTGACTGTATACCTCCAACCTCCTCCTCCATCGAGAAGACCTCACAAGGCTTTCTCACCTGTGTGTTTCTTAAAACAAAAATTGTCACTGGATTTAGGCCCTACCTGAATAGTCCAGGATGACCTTATCTTTCTATCCTTAACTTTGTTTCTTTTTACAAAGTCTGCTTGTCCAAATAAGTCACATTCACACTTTCTGTGATTAGGATGCAGGGGTATTATTTGGGAGCCCTCTCTCCATCCCACTATAGGGTCTTTAATGTCTTTGAAGAATTGTCATGAAAATATATGAATGATAGAAATCTCAACACTTCTTTCAGAGTCAAAAGTGAATCTGAATCTGAATTACTGCATAATACAGAAAGAGAGAGAAGAAAGCTTAGGATGTGCTGGAAAATGAAAATACCATGGGTTAACAAGGTTTTTTGAAATGCACACCATTGGGACAACTTTTTCTTCTCAGGCATGTTGAATTTGAACATCAAAATGAAGACAAATCTAGCAATGCTGTGTTAGTGAAGGCTCCTGCCCCATCCTAAAAGAGCAAGGGCCCTGGAGAGCACTTGGGGATGCTTTTAAAGTTCCCTGATCTTCATGCAGATCAGGAACCCTGCTGCAGTTTACACAGAAGGGTATAAACTGAGACAGAATAGTCACCCACTGGAGAAGGCTGCCCTTTCCCAACTCACACCATCATATTTACTGTATGTTATCTCTGGATCTTGGGATGAAAAGTGGAAATTTGCTAAATGAAGAGAAAGAGACCTGGCTTTGCTTTGGTTGATGGACAAAAAGTGATCTCAACATACTTAGTAGGAAATGACTCCACAGAACACATGTGTAAGATAGCCCTTACTTGCTAATATTCTTGTCAAAGCAATTTTAAAAGAGGACCAGATCGAAGAATATTTATAATAAACTATTATAAGTATTATCCTATGAGATTTTAGATAAAAAACAAATAACGCTGCCTGAACTGACCATGAGTAAGGAACACACATGTTCATTTTCCCAGTTACATGGAAAATTCATTCTGGCCAAAGAGGGCAGAATCTACAAAGGCTCTGATTGAGGAAGGAGTTTAATATGTCTATAAAAGGTTATAATTTTAAAGTGGTTGTTGTACCTTAGGGAGTATGTGGTGGAAAAGGGGGAATGACAAAACTAGATGTAATTTAGGGGAAAACTGTACATTGTCTTGTATTTCTTAATATAGAATTTGATCTTTATATCTTCTAATGGTTCCTCATTACCCAAAGATGACCAGGAAGTGATACAATTATATATACATTTTATGATAACTCTATAGTCGTGTAGAAGTTAGATTCAAGGAGTTGAGAGTAAAGCCAGGAAGAAACCTAGGAGGTCCCTGCAGTTATACAAGAAAGATGTACCAGATGGCCGAAACAGAAGAGTAGCAAAGTGTTTAGAAATGAGGAAATGGATGTGAGTGCTATCCAAGAGACAAGCTGACATGACCTTGATGTTTGTTGAAGGTGTATGTGCTTCATTACACTCTGGTACCCATCTGCTATAGACCACGTGTTTATTCTAACAGGGCATGACTGGATCTCTATTAATAATCAAAATTAAACAGACTGATTCAATTTCAGATCCATTTGAGAGCCCAAAGAAATGGAGAGTATTGGCCCACATTTCCTTACTTGCATATGGCTTTCATTTTTTCATAAGAACTCTCCACTCAAGATTCGACTCATGTGGAAACTAGGGTGCTCCTGCCCTGCCACAGAAGATCAGCTGGCGATGCTCAGGTGTGATGGGAGCCTTGGGCCCCACAGCACAGGAGCAGGTGGCTGCTTGCTCATGTTGGGGCCCTACAGTAAACAGGGAAATGTAAACTTTCCTTGTTCAGTTGGATTTTTATATTTCATTCATTCTTCTCATTCCATACTGCTGCTGCTGCTGCTGCTAAGTCGCTTCAGTCGTGTCTGACTCTGTGCAACCCCATAGACGGCAGCCCACTGGGCTCCACCGTCCCTGGGATTCTCCAGGCAAGAACACTGGAGTGGGTTGCCAGCTCCTTCTCCAACGCATGAAAGTGAAAAGTGAAAGTGAAGTCATTCAGTTGTATCTGACTCTTCATGACCCCATGGACTGCAGCCCACCAGGCTCCTCTGTCCACTGGATTTTCCAAGCAAGAGTACTGGAGAGGGATGCCATTGCCTTCTCCACTAATTCCACGCAGCTAAACCTTAAAAGAACACAGGGGCTATCATGACTCTAACTCTATGAATAATCAAAATTAAACAGACTGTTTCAATTCCAGATCCATTTGAGGATCTATATGCAGAACAAACTAAGCATACTTCCAACAGCTGTGGCATTGCTGCAGCTAATAAAACAGAATTCTGAAGCATAGAAATTATTAAGTCACCTTCCCAAGATCACTCAACTAATGAGTGGCAGGTCTAGAAATATAACCTAAGTTGTTGTGTTCTGCTAACACAGCACATGAGTATCTAATCTATCACGTTCTTACTGTTAGCAGGAAATTTGTTCATTAGAGTGCTATATTGAGAGATTGGATGTATTACTAATATTATAATATTAAATAAATATACAAAGTCATGTTTGCTATGATTATTTGCTTTTTGCCATTATTCAGTCCTGCTCCCACTTCTCATCATATTTCTCTACTACAAGAAAGACAGAGCAGTAGACAAAATTCATTTACCAGAGGAAAAAAGTCCCACCTTGAACAACAATTCCAAACTTTCTGTCCAAGGTAGTTCATTACCTTCCAGGTTCAATTTGTCATTTGAAGTCGATCAAGTTCACCTCTGGCAGGCAAAAGATTAAAAAGCAGCTAGTTCTCCTGAATCCTCTCGCTCCTGATTTCTGCACTGTGACGTTTACCTACTGCTTCAGCAATGGCAGCTCCTGTGGTGGCTAGGCTTCTGCACAATTTAACTCAGGATCACTGAAGGGAGCAAGGAGGCTAGCACAAAACGTTTGAGTAGGACACCAGGAGGCAGTGCTTCAGCTTTCATTCTTGCTGCATCCACTGTGCTGGAAACTGATTCTCTAGGAGGGAAAATAGAAAAATTTAGATAAAGCATTCACCAAGGCATGACATTCAAGTAAAGGTGTAAAGGAAGTTCAGAGATACACCATGTAAGTGTTTGGGGTAATAGCGTCACAGTTGAGAGGGCAAAGGCAAGGGATGCAGGTCTTGATATAGAAACATGTTTAGAGTCTTTAAGTAATTACATCTCTTCTTTCTCTGTAGCCACTTATTCTTCCTAGGACACTATTGCATAAGAAACTTGCTAAAACATTTAGCTGGATATTCACTGGAAGTACTGATTCTGAAGCTGAAGCTCCAATACTTTGGCCACGTGATGCAAAGAGCCAACTCATTGGAAAAGACTCAGGTGCTGGGAAAGATTGAAGGCAGGAGGAGAAGAGGACAAAAGAGGACAAGATGGTTGGATGGCATCACCGACTCAATGGACATGAGTTTGAGCAAACTCCAGGAAATAGTGAAAGACAGTGAACTGGTATTCTGCAGTCCATGGGGTCTCAGAGTCGGACAGGACTGAGCGGACTGAACAACGGCAAAGCATTCAGCACTGTGAACTGGGTGGTGGATTATTTCCTCATATACTGATCCTGGGGCAATTGTATCTATGGTTTGGCATCTTCTTTCCTGGTTTCCTTTAACTTCCAGTTTAAACCAGTAATGTCACCACCCTTAAGACATCCAGCTACCCTGGGGTCAAGTGCTTCTCCATAGTCCAAGTCTTTCTCTTTAGGAGCCCTCTAAGATGTTACACTCTGCCTGGCAATAAAAATTAGAGATGCTTATCACAGAAAAGTTATGTCTCATTTCTCACAGATTAAAAACTTGGGAACAATAGAATCATAGTTTTGATATTTAAATTAGATAATGGACCTGAAATGCATCCTACATTGCCTGAAATATAGTAAGCACTATAAATATCAACTTTCTTTTTTCTTCTAAAACCTACCTTTCCTTCAATGTCCAGCTCTGTAAACTTTCACTGCTTTTTTTTTCCTCCATGTCAGGTCAGTGATGGGAGTTTCTAGAAAGATACTTAATCACTTATTTTCCTGGAGACTCATTAGTCTTCTGTACACTTTTAGGGTTATATCTACTATAACTGATACATTGATACTCTCAGGGTGCAGAAAAGACAGGAAAGGAACACCCAGAGGAGTTAGGTATTATTTTGATTTCCCTAATGAATAATAAAATCAAGGTCATTTTTGTATGTTTACTGGCTATTGGATATAATATTTCTAAATTGGATCTCCAAGATTTTTCCATTCTGTTTAACTATTTTCTTTTCTTTTTGATTTATCAGCTTTTCATATATCCTGCACTTCAGTTCTTTTGTAGAAATATGCATTGCAAATATGGTCTATCAGTCTGGAATTGACTTTCTATCCTCTTGACATTTATTTTTTTAATAATGACTATTTAAAAATATACTTTCATGTTCATAAGAAGCTAGCTTGAAAGTTTTGTTTGTTTTCTTTAAGAACTGTAGAACTGCTTTCTTTTGGTGGCTGCTATTGCTTCTGATAAGAAACAGGTGTCATTCAAATGATGTTTCCCAGAATACAATATATCAATCTTCCGTGGGTATTGGCAAGATTATTTCCACTTAAATAGACTCTGGGATTCTTCTTCAATGCCTTGCAAACTTCTGACAAATCCACGATGGCCCTCTTGCAGAATTCCTTATTCATCTTTATGGCTTTTCACATAACGTTGCTCCTGAATAATTCCTGTTGTCGAGGGATTCAGTACAGCAGCGAGTGGAGGTGCTTCCTATAAGCAAATAGGTTATGGGATGGTCAACAGAAGTAGTTATAAATACCAGCTACACCTTTTTGTCCGACATCTTAGCGAGGCGGTAGTGGTCGCCGCTGCTCGCCGGGATTCGCTATGCCGCCCAAGGACGACCAGAAGAAGAAAGACGCCGGAAAGTCGGCCAAGAAAGAAAAGATCCAGTGAACAAATCTGGGGGCAAGGCCAAGAAGAAGAAGTGGTCCAAAGGCAAAGTTCGGGACAAGCTCAATAACTTAGTCTTGTTTGACAAAGCAACATATGACACACTCTGTAAAGAAGTTCCCAACCATAAGCTTATAACTCCTGCTGTTGTCTCTGAGACTGAAGATTCGTGGTTCCCTGGCCAGGGCAGCCCTTCAATAACTCCTTAGTGAAGGACTTACTAAACTGGTTTCAAAGCCCAGAGCTCAAGTGATTTACACCAGAAACACCAAGGGTGGAGATGCCCCAGCTGCTGGCGAAGACGTGTGAACAGGTCTCACCGACTGTACATTTTGAAAAATAAAACTTTATGAAATCAAAATAAATAAATAAATACCAGCTACAATTATGTGGTCATTTGCAGTAACAAAAAAATAAAATATTATTAGTGATTTTTTCATTTTGATATGAATATATTCACGCATATATTATTTTTTAATCCCTTGTCTCATTTGCTTGCCTATAGTAACATAAAATGTGTGCTGTCACTGCTGCTGCTAAGTCACTTCAGTCATGTCCGACTCTGTGCGACCTCATAGATGGCAGCCCACCAGGCTCCCCCGTCCCTGGGATTCTCCAGGCAAGAACACTGGAGTGGGTTGCCATTTCCTTCTCCAATGCATCAAAGTGAAAAGTGAAAGTGAAGTCGCTCAGTCTTAGCAACCCCATGGACTGCAGCCTACTAGGCATCTCCATCCATGGGATTTTCCAGGCAAGAGTACTGGAGTGGGGTGCCATTGCCTTCTCCAATAAAATGTGCTAAGATAATTAATCTTATATCTCATTGTATCTCAGTTATTAAGATACAGGATTCAACGCAAGAGTGTGATTCAGCTAGAAAAGGAAAGAACATCATCCAAAAAATGGATAAATGAACTTGGTATAATCTTTGCAAGAGGGAGTTAACTTACATTGGTTGAATGAGGAATTATTGCATCATATCAGCAGGAAGAATAGTTTTCCTGTTGACTTTACGACAAAGTTGTGTTGTTAAAAGAGGTACTGATGGATGCCTAGTTAACAAATCAATTAAATAATCTACTGCAGTAACTTTGTACTGCCCCAACCTATCTATAAATCTATTTGGAAGGTACTGGTCATGAAGTAGCCATATTTTTATATTCTGCTGGTTGGTGCAGGGCTCCAGGCACTGTGGCAACTCACACATGTTGCTGCTGATCAACTACATCATCTATTGATGACACACAACCCTTCCACCTCCCACCAGATCTCCAAATCTTCTCTTCATCTTGGGCCAAGTCTGTGTGTAGCACAACAGTAAGTGACACTCTTCTCCTCAAGGTTTTTGAGACATTAAAGGAGGTGAGAGACAAGTTTCAGTGTGTTATGCAGGTTCCATTATCTTCATGGTTCTAGTATGTCCTTATGAGTCACAGTTTGCCCATGCTTTTGCCTACACCCAACATGCCCTCACAGATGCTACTCTTGCTGGCCAACAGTGAATTCAGTCACAACACCAGATACAAAGATAACAGCTTTGTATAGACTCCTCCAGCTCTAGCAATTGCCTGAGTTCTAATCTCGACAACTGATCTCTTACTTGACACCACTAGTGGTTCTGCTTTTCTGATTGTAACTTCAGTGACACAAAGCCTAAGAGGAAAGGACTAAGAAAATGATTTTCATGATGATTCCCGATAACTATAACTAGACCCATGTTTGTCATGTGAGGGTCTTTAGGTGAAGCTGCCACTTTGATGTATTATGGGGCAAGTATTCAACTTTAGACAACGCATGTTCCGTATGATTGTTTTAAAGTCAAAAATTCAAGATCGAGAATGTATTAGTAGAAAGTTACTCTGGACAGCTGTTTCCAAATGACATGGAAGGAGTTTTTGTTTGGAAGGAGTCTGGTCTCTGATCCAGATCACAGATGAAGCAACCACAGGACTACCACTTCTTGTCTGAGGTCTGCAGGTGTGCGTTTCAGCTGCGGTCTTGCGGCAGGGGGCTCTCGCTTATTAAGCTCTGGGGTTTTTGTACAGCTAGTCCCATTACTTCAAGCACTGTGAGTTCCCAGATTGCACAAAAGTACTTTGCAGAGTCTTCCAGCTGTAAGGCTGAAATGGTGAGGCTGATGGAGTTCTGTGCTTTCTGAAGGTTTACAGAGTAGCGGCCGCTCCTTGCATTCGGGCCAGACGATTCCTGACGAATAAGGAAAGTCATCTCTCCACTGGGAAGCTGCTTGTACCAAAAAAGGTAGTGCGTGTATCCACTCCAACGTAGTTCATACCGACAGTTCAGAATGACAGATTGCCCTATTTGACCGGTTATATATGGCTGGTCTTGAGTAGCTTTCTGAGCCACCCCAGATCCTGTGGAAAAAATCAGAAAACTGAGCTGAAGTAGTGAACAAAATAATGTAGGAATTAGACTGATTTGGGACCCAAAGAAAACCCAAAGTGGAATCACAGGATGCCTGCTTTTCTCCAGCCCTCCTTCCCTCCCCAAGTCCCCGTGAATCACCGCGCACCTGTCTGCAGTCCTTTCACCCCAAACACTCATACCCACATTTGGAAGCATCCCTACCAGAGAAGGTGAAGGCCAGGATCGCCCAGAGCAGACGGGAGAGCGGCATGAGGCATGGGTTCCCCTGCACAAATGTGCTCAGTTCTGCCTCAAGCTGAGAGATCAGTGTCGTTGAGTGCCTGGCAGCCCAAATACATAGTATGCAGTACCTGTGTGACTCCCCCCAACAGGAAGTGGGAGTTGTCATGTTTATAAACCACGTGGTCTGTGCACAGATGAGTCTGACTCACCACAAACCTTTATTTTGTCTACTTGTCTTTCTCTGGTCATGAATTACCTGGTCACTAATGACCTATGCAGTATCTGAAAGGGTCCTGAAAAAAGCAATTCTCATGAAAGGTTTGAGTTGAGCAGAACTAAAGAACAAACAAATTGACATACGTTGGTAATTATTCAGCAGAATAACTTTACCAGCCCATTTAAAACATAATTTAGTATATGTCAGGTACCCTTCTTATAATCTATTACTGGTCATCATTTAGCCTAAGCCTACTTTCCTCCATCCAGAGTTTAATGACTCTTTTAAGAAGCTCATAGACCTTCAGCTTTCTTAGTGAAAGGCAATCTTATCCAAATAGTTAATATATCTCTTTTTTACTGGGTCTTAGGGCTCTAGTTAGGTTTTTCTGTACATAAGTTACTTCAAGATCAAACAAGAACAGATCAGTCCTTCTGACTTTCAGAATCTATTCTATTATCTATGTTTTTATGAAATTATAACAGGAATAAAACATTTTTTGAAATCTGACATTAAGTCTAACTTATTAGACTTTGAGAAGGATCAGGATATTCAGACCTGCTGCCTCCCAAAGTAGAATCATACTTACTAGATCATGTGTCCTAGAGTTGTCCTCATGCCACGTTTTCTATGTCCTTGGCCCAAAGTGTTCAGCCTCACTTGTTAGTGGCTCATAATTTTTCTCTTTGTGAAATAAAGTCCACAGAAGCATGCCAGATCTTTCTGTGACACAATGCTATCATGCACTCCTGCCAAACTTGGTATCTACAGGCTGCAGACACTTAGTACCTGTCAATACCACAGAAGCTGGTGACTGAAGTTCTGTATCCTGTTACAAGATCATGTAGAATGTAACTGTCAATCTTCCATCTGGTTCCATCATTTTAGTGAAAGAATTAACATAAAATAGTCCAAGGCAAATAGACAAGTAGAAAGGAAAGTACAGACAAGCTCTCTAAAACAGTGCCAGTCATTTAATTTTAGGACCAGATAACTAGTGATGAAGGAATAAAAGTGGATATTTAGCTGAGATGTCTACCCCTGTCTCTTTTCACATTGGAGTGCTGACAGGCAGCTGATGCCCTGGTTTGCAATTATTTATAGCTAAGTAGAAGAGACCATGGATGCCCACAGCAGCCTAGGCAGTAGCGTGATAGAATGAAATATATATATTAACAATAATTACAGATATAAATATAAGGAAATTGACATTGATAAATTTTTATCAAAACACAGAACTTACTCTGATTCATCAGTTTTTATAGGCATTTTTGGATGCATAATTCTATGAAATTTTATCACGTTTGTAGGTTCTTGTAACTGTCACAGAAATCACAATATACAACTGTTCCATTGCTCTAAAAAATGTCCCTTTACTCGCTTTCTCACCCCTGCAATCCCTGATCACCCCTGGCAACTACTGCTCTCCTTCTCATTGCTGTATTTTTCCTTTTAAGAGTGTCATGTAAGTAGAATCACACCTTATGTATGGAATCATTATGGATCATAATCATACTATCCAATAAGTATTATACGTCAAGTAGCCTCCTGAGATAGACTTTCTTCCACTCGGCAGAACACTCTTGAGATCAATCTAGCTTACTGCCTGTCTCAGTAGTCTGTTCCTTTTAATCACTACACACTTTTCCCAACTAAAGATGGTTTGACTTACACTTATTGACTTTATGGTGGTGAGAAAGCCATATGCATTCAGCTGGGAGCATACTTTGAATTTTGATCTTTTCCTGGGCTGCACCAAGCAGCATGATATTCTCAGGTGATGCTAGGAGTGAGCTGAGCTTCTAGTCAGCCCCAGAATCAGCAGCATAAACAACCTTTCTGTATCCATACAACCCTTCTGTTTTTCACTCTCAGCTCAGCAGTCAATAAATTATATGAGATTTTTATATACTTTATTACAAAATAAACTTTGTGTTAGATGATTTTTCCCAACTGTAAGTTAATGTAACTGTTGAACATGTTTAAGCTAAGCTAGGCGAAACTAAGATGTTCGTAGGGTTAGATGTAGTAAATGCTTTTTTCTCCTTAATACAATATTTTCAACTTACAATGGTTTATTAGAATGTAACTCCATCATAAGTTGAAGAAGATCTATAAATAATATGTCTATTTATTCATCAGTTTACCCAGTGAAGATGTTTGGGCAGTTTCCAGGTTGGGACCATCACAAATAGAGCTACTGTGAATATTCATCTACAGATTTTTGTATGTACATAAGTTTTTTATTTCTCAAGCATTAATACCACAAGTGTGATTGCTGAGTTGTAAGGAAAGTGGATATTTAAGTTTATATGAACTGATACACTGTCTTCTAGAATGACTGTACCATTCACCCGCCAGCAATGCGTGAGTGATCCAATTTCTCTGCATCGTTAAAGAACTTGGTATTGTCAGTACTTTTAGTTTTAGCCTTTATGACAGATGTAAAGCACTATCTCACCGTGTCTCTAACTCACATTTCCCTAAAGGCTATTGATGTTGAACATTCATTCATATGCTTATTCATACACTTTTTTCCCTATTACGTATCGTCTTTGGTAAAGCAGTAGTTAGTCTTTTGTTCATTTTTCAACTGGATTGTTTGCTTTCTTCCTGTTGAGTTTAGGAGTCCATTGTGTTCTGAATACCACTCTTTTGATGGAAATATAGTCTGCAAATACTTCCCGCCATTCAGTGGTTTATCTTTTTCATTCTCTTTATAATAAATTTCACAGAGCAATCGTTTTTAATTTTAATGAAATTTAAGTTCTTTTTTATGGATTGTGCTTTTGGTATCATGTCAAAAATCTTTTTTCCTAACCCTACATTATAAAGATTTTCTCTTATGGTTTCTTCTAAAATATTTATAGCTTTGCATTTGAATGTATGATCCATTTTGAGACTGAATTCAATGTTTTGTATAAGGTGTGAGATTTAGGTCAAGTTCCAATTATTTGTGTGTAAATATCCAATTGTCCCAGTATCATTTGCTGATAAAACTGTCCTCTGTTGAATTGTCTTTGCACCTTTGTCAAAAAAATCAATTTTCCCCACTTATATGGATTGACTTCTATACTCTTACTCAGTGACATAAACTTGCCAATGATTTTTTAATTATCCTTTTAGCATCTGTAGTATGATTTACTTTTTCATTCATTATATTCATAATTTTTTCTTTTTCTTTTTTTCCCTTGATACTTTTACCTAGAAACAGATCAGTTTCATTAATCAGCTTTCTCCCTGTATGAGTGAGTCTACTTCTATAGTGTTACCCAGTGGCATAAATTTATTAATAATATTGTTTTATTACCATTTTCACACTGCAGAATCTACATATGATTTTCTCATATGTATAATTTATGTTTTCTTTTATTATATGGAGAATTTCCTTAATAATTCTAGCTAGGAATAGATCAATGTTATTCATCATTTTAATAAAATTAACTATATTTAATGGTTATTTCTATTGTTTGCTTTAGAGTTCACCAATCTGAAATTTTTGTTTTATCCTTCTTTTAGATTATATTTGGTTTTATTTGTTCTTTTTCTATCTTCTTTTGTTGAAAGGTTAGATAATTTTTTTCAACCTTTTTTCTTTGGTAAGAGAAGTACTTTAAAAAGATAAATTTCCTCCTATGTATTATTTAAGCTGTGCCTCATACATATGTATATGTTTGTGTTCTCTCTATATTTTCTTTCAAATACTTTTTAATAGTCATTGTAATTGCTTTTTAAACATACATATGAATTGTTTTAAATTCAATGCCAAAATTCCAAATGTTTGGGAGTTTTTAGAAATATCTTTTCACAACTGATTTTCTATATCAACTCCATTTTGGTGAAGGAATAAATTCTGCATAATTTCAGTTTTCTTATGTTAAGACTTTTTATGCACAAACAAATTGTGTGTGTGTGTGTTTCATCTGCACAGCAGGGTGTGGCTGGAGCCTCAGCTGCAGGTTTGGGTACAGGCTGCAGGTGCCCGGGGAGCACTGTGCCCTTGCTGCACAGAAGTAGATGGCTGAGTCTCCAGGCTGGGAAGCTGCGATGTGCAGTGAGAGCTGTTTGGCATTCTTATTGAGGAAAACTGTGAGTCTTCCATCTTCCATTTCATTCATGACTGAACGCATGGCTATCAAGAATGCAGGACCTTTACCAGGATATTGCCGGTACCACGAGAAGTAGTCAAATGCACTCTTCTCATAACTACAGTTCAGAATGGAAATCTCTCCTTCCTGGACTGTCAAAGACTGAGGGCTCTGTTTCACCTGCTCTTGGTCACTTTTTTCCTTCTGTTGTCCACTCACCCCTGCTTAAAGAGATAAAAAGTCATTAGGTCCACAAACTGATATTTCCTTCCTAAAGTTTCTATCTGCATGAATTTGTCCATACTCCAATTTTCAAATTCCCTCAAATTAATGAGATATCCTAAGGTTTCTTCATCATAACTCACAGTCTACTTGAAGACACAGAATTAAGACTGATGCTTGCAGTATCTTGTCCATTGTTCCTGGCACCAAAGTTCAATGACAGCTCAAGTTCTTCTGGTCTCTTCAGCCAGCTAGAACTCTGACTTAAGGTTCACACTGACTTCAATTCTTTCAAGAGGCCCCACCTTCTCACAAGTACTTTCAACTAAAGCTAGTTTTTTCAAAGCAAGCACTTCCCAATTTTCTCTATCTTAGACTTGCTCAAAATTACTTTCATTGAAAAGCAAAAATCCCCTCC
Organism: Antilocapra americana; assembly: GCA_007570785.1. Lineage (NCBI taxonomy): Eukaryota > Metazoa > Chordata > Mammalia > Artiodactyla > Antilocapridae > Antilocapra > Antilocapra americana. The sequence continues at coordinate 35,528 of ML661891.1, read as the reverse complement.
TCATACATGGAATATGATTAGTTTAGAATTTCTCCCCTCTATTCCTCATCCTCTTTTCCTTCACATTTCCAAGAAGGTTAAAAATCATGTACCAGGACAACTTGATATCCTACCAGTGATTACATTATTTTACAATGGAGAAGAGAGGAACTCCCATGAAATCACAAGATGAGCACTTCTCTTTTTTATTACAAATACAAATTAAAGTCTATTGAAAATATCAGTTCAGTCACTCAGTCATGTCTAACTCATTGTGACCCCATGGACTGCAGCACACCAGGCCTCCCTGTCCATTACCAACTTCTGGAGTTCACTCAAACTCATGTCCATTGAGTCGGTGATGCCATCCAACCACCTCATCCTCTGTCATCCCCTCCTCCTTCTGCCTTCAATCCTTCCCAGCATCAGAGTCTTTGCAAATGAGTCGGTTCTTCACATCAGGTGGCCAAAGTATTTGAGTTTTAGCTTCAACATCAGTCCTTCCAATGAATATTCAGGACTGATTTCCTTTAGAATGGACTAGTTGGATCTCCTTGCAGTCCAAGGGACTCTCAAGAATCTTCTCCAACACCACAGTTCAAAAGCATCAGTTCTTCTGTGCTCAGCTTTCTTTATAGCCCAACTCTCACATCCATACATAACTACTGGGAAAACCATAACCTTGGCTAGACAGACCTTTGTTGGCAAAGTAATGTTTCTGCTTTTTAAAATTCTGTCTAGGTTGGTCATAACTTTTCTTCCAAGGAGTAAGCATCTTTCAATTTCATGGCTGCAGTTACCATCAGCAGTGATTTTGGAGCCCCAAAAAATAAAGTCTGCCACTGTTTCCACTGTTTCCCCATCTGTTTGTAAAGTTAAAATAAATAAGGAGCACATGTTTTTGAGCCCAGAATTTTGTCTCTGTATTTGATGTCATCTCAAATTCAATCACAGAAAACATCACAGTCCAACAGGAGAAATAATAAAAGTTCTCATTCCTCAGTCTAATCCCATCTACCCCATCATTCTAAGGGGAACTCTTATTGTTTGTTAGACTTCTGATATGTTTCTTTTTCACTTATTCATTCATTAATTCATCTCAATATATATTTAATGAGTGCTGCTAAGTGACTACTTACTATTCAGTACTTGGATCTCAAGAAGGAAAGAGACAGTTCCCATCTTCAGTCAACTGAGGTCCACTACTCAAGTACAATCAGATAAAAGCTACTAAGGAGAAATGTGTATCTCTAAGATATGACAAAGAAAAAAGTAATAAACTCTGCTTCTCAACTCCGCCAGATAAGTTTTAATGGAGGCGATACTTGAACTGGAACTTATACCACTACTACATTTTCCTTAAAGATGGAGGACATGAATTCTAGGCACAGATTAACTAAGTGTGGTATACTTTATGTTAGAGAATCTAAATATGGCCAATTCCTTGAGGAAAACATGTATTACTGAGAGAAGTGTAGATTTTCAAAGCCATATTTTCAAACTATTAGCCTACAATATACATAGATACTACCTAGGTAGATAGACGGATAGACAGAAACATACATATATTCATACATGATTGGTAGATGTAAACAGAACCATAATAGGAGATAATAATTTAGTGGATTTTTAAGGGATCCTTTCTGGCTGCTTGAAGAATATGTGCATGTGGGACAAGCATTATAGTAATCTCTGAAGCAGCATTGCCCCTTTGTGGCCATCGAAAAAAGTTACACTGAAAAAATTGTATATAGCTTCTTAAAATTTCATGTTCATCACCTATGAGTATCAATCAGAGCCCTGAAATAAGTAACCAAGTCTTCATCTTGATCCAGTGATTTCTCGAGACAGAAGATTTTGCCTTGTTGAACTATTGACCCTCACACTGAGCCAGTGGAAGGAGCTGTCTTTCTTTCCATAATGTTAACATCAAATCAAGAAGAGCCCTTTATACTGAAAAGACCACACCTTTAAATAGATTCTAAATTAGAAATTTGTGTTATATATTTTGCCCACACTTTATACTGCTGTCTTTTTATTTTTTGTTTGCACACTGATGACATGAGTTTAGCTTGTTTTTGTTTTTGCATTATTTATTGAACCTATTATTGAGACAGCAACTATACAGAAATATTTAAGACCCCAACAGAATGAAACAATAAGCAAGTGAACTAGAACTATTCTAAAAAGACCCTTTGTAATCATATATCATGATCATCTAGGATTTATTCCAGGTATGCAAGGATAATTCAGTATCAATCAGATATGAAAAATAAAGAAAAGGCATCTGAATTTGAAAAAAGAAACTGTCACTATTTGCAAATGACATCATACTGTGTATAGAAAATTATAAAGTACCATCAAAAAGCTATTAGGATAAATAAATGAAAGTAAAGCTCAGTAAAGTTGCAGGGTACAAAATTAATATATAGAAATCTTTTGCATGTCTCATCAAATTACCCATGGCATTTTTCACAGAACTAGAAAAAATAATCCTAAAATTTGTATGGAACCACAGAAGACCTCAACCACCAAAGCAATTTTGAGAAAAAAGAGAAAAGCTGAAAATACTACACTCTCTGATATGAAAATATGCTACACAGTCATAGTAATTCAAAATTGTATGGTATTGGCACAAAAACAGACATAGATAAATGGAAAAAATAGAACCAAAGTAAACCCATGTACCTATGATCAATCAATCTATGACAAAAGAGGCAAGAATATACAGTGAGGGGAAAGACAGATTCTTCAATAAGTAGGTTTTGAGCAAGCTGAACAGCTACATGTAAAAGAATGAAACTAGAAATTTTTCTCACAACATGAATAAAAATAACTCAAAATGTTTTAAAGACTAAAATGTAAATTTTAAACTGAAATCATAAAACTCCTAAAAGAAAATATAGACAGTATGCTCTGTGACATTCATCTTTATAATATTTTTTTCTAATCAAACTAAACTCTTGTACAGAGAAGAAAACTGTTAACACAAAGAAAAGGAAATCTGAAAGGGAAAGATATTTGCAAACAACATGTCAACAAGGATTTAATATCCAAAATATATAAAGAATTTATACATTTAATATGAAAAAAACAGAATCTTATTTTAAATTAGGCAGAGGACCTGTATAGGCCTCTTTTATCAAAAAAGGTATACAGATGGCCAACAGGCACATGAAAAGATGCTCAATACCTTTAGTCATCAGTAAAATGCAAATCAGAAAAACAAATGAACAGATCACCTTACTAGGGCTGTCATCAAAAATGCAAGAAATAACAAGGGTCGGTGAGGGTGTGGAACAAGGGTTGGTGAGGATGTGGAGAACAGGAAAGCTTTGTGCACTGTTGGTAGTAATATAAATTGGTGCAGCTTCTGTGGAAAACAGTATGGAGATTCTCCCCGCTCTGCCCTCCCCAGATTAAAAATGGAATGATGTCTGCAACCTGGAGTCTTGTCCTTCCTCAATTGCTTAGAAAGGAGGTAGCACCTTTGCGGGGAAAGAGATAGCGAATAGGATCCTATCTGGTTTTGGTGATTGTGGTGGGAAAGATAACAGCAAACTAACTGACAATTTTTTTAAAAAAAATTAAAACTAGAACGACTCCATGACCCAGAACTTCCACTTCTGGGTATTTATCCCAAGAAAACAAAAGAGCTAGTTCAAAAATATATAGGCACCCCAATGTTTACAGAAACATTATTTAGAATAGGCAAGATACTGAAGACATCTCAGTGTTCATTCATATCGCAGATGAATGGATAAAGAAGATCTAGATGATAGATAGATATATTAATATAGATATAAATAGTGAAATATTACCATAAAAAGTAAAATCTTGCCATTTGGGAAAACATGGATAGACCCAGAGGGTATTATACTTATTGAAATAAGTCAGAGTGAGACAAATAAACTGTATGTTTTAATACACATATGTGGAATCTGAAAAACAAAACAAACAAATATAACAAAACAGAAATAGACTCATAGATATAGTGAAACAGCTAGTGGTTACTGGATGGGAGAGGAGTGAGTGTAGGAGTGAAATAGGTGAAAGGAATTAAGAGGTACACACTCTCAGTTATAAAATAAAAAAGTTATATGTTTGTAATGTACACCAAAGGGAATATGATCAATATTTTATAATAATTTTGTATGGTATGTAATTTATCAAAAATATCAAATGACTATGCTGTACATCTGAAACTAATATAGTATTGTAAGTCAACTATGTTTCAATTTTAAAAGTTTTAATTAGATAAAAATGTGGCAAAGTAGACTTTGGGTGTGGGATTAGTTGAAAGATCTTGATATGAATCATTCTGGATTATCTGGGTAGGTCCTATACATAACCATGCATCCTTTAATGACATGAAAAAAATAGACTATCAGATATTTCTCTAGAAAGATGAGTTTAGTTGGGATCAGCAAAGGATTGCAATTTGGGGTCTGTAACCATGGCAAGCCTCATGCAAGTCCCCATAGGACAAGGGAAGAACAATCTTATAGAGAAGAAAAGGAAGTTGGGAGGGCTTCTGTAAACAGACGTTTAGATTTGTTTACATAGGGATGTCCCTGGTGGTCCAGTGCTTAAGAACCCGCCTTCCAACGCAGGGGATGCGGTTCAATCCCTGGTAGCGAGCTAAGACCCCACAGCCACCAGGCAACTAAACCCGTGCGCCATGACTAGAGAGCCCGTGTGCTGCAACTCCTGAGCCCACGCACTCCGGAGCCGGTGCTCCGCAGCAAGAGAAGCCCCTGCGCGCACGCGCGCACGTGCACACACACACACGCACACACACACACACACACACACACACACACGCGCGCACACACACACACACACACACACACACACACACACACACAAGGCAGAGTCCTTGGGTTTTCACTGGCCTGGTGTTTGCCTGGAAAGAAGAGCCATCTTTCCTCTACCCTTTAATCCTGTTATCTTCACAGGTTCCCCTGTCTCCCAACTCTATTTAAGTGAGTTTCTTTTTATTTACTAATTTCCTACATCTTGGAAGCAAAAGAGTATTTGAATCCAGAAGAGAAAGGAGCCGAGGTGGTAGAAGTAAGAGACTGCAGTGATTCAAGGAAGGGCTAGGAACCAAGGAACCTAAGTGACCTCCAGAAGCTAGAAAAATGCAAGGAAATGGATTCTCCCTTAAAGCCTCTAGAAGGAACCAGCCAGCCAAGATCATGACTGTAACCATGAAAATTGATTTCACACTTCTTCAACCCAGAACTGTAAGAGAATTCATTTGTCTTAAATTATCAGGTTCATATTAAACACTGAGCAAACATTTGTTGTTTGCTTTCCACAGTAGTAGGATGGCATGTACATATTTGGAGTTGTCTGTTGGAACACGTCATGGTGAAGCAGACTTGAACATTCTGGAGAAGGCAACTAAGCTGGATAATGTCTTTACTGGAGTGATTTCATTTAATTCCTTTCACTTTTTAACATTTTTGAGTTTAAGCGTGCATCCTCTGCCACTCAGTCATGTCCAACTCTTTGAGACCCCATGGACTGTTAGCCTGCCAGGCTCCTCTGTCCATGAGATTTCCCAGTATGTCCCAAGAATACTGGAATGGGTTACCATTTCCTCCTCCAGAGGATCTTCCCCACCCAGGGATCGAACCCATGTCTCCTACATCTCCTGCACTGGTAAGCAGATTCTTTACTACTGAGCCACCTGGGAAGATGTGGTTAAATATTTATTTTAATTTTATTCTCTTAACAACTACTCTGCTAGTTCCCAGTTAGATTTTCTAGTGCAGAAGGACACACAAATTGAGAAGGGAAGATAAAGACCAAAGTCCGTAATCTGAAGGGCCAAAAAGTATCTGTGGTTAAAACTGTACTGATGTAGGCGAGTAACATTAAGTATTGCAAATGCCCTGTGGTCGCCTCACGGTGTGGAGGAGGGGCTGGAGGAGGGGCTGGAGGAGGGGCTGAGCCCCAGGAGGGTTTGAGTACAGGCTGCAGGTGCCTGGGGAGCACTGTGCTGCACCCCACAGAAGTAAGTTCCTGAGTCTGTGGTCTGCGAAGAGGAAATGTGCAGTGAGCTGCGGCGTTCTGTAGGGACCGTCGTGGCGTTTAATCTTCCAACTCGCTTTGTCCCTGAAGGAATGTAAAACAGGTGGATGAGGCGGCCCTGGGGGTTCTGAAGATACCACTGCACATTGTCTGCGAAGGTGGAGAAATTACACGGCAGAGTAGAGCTGGCTCCCTCCTGGAGACTCAGGGCTGGGGGACTCTGTGCCACATCCATCCCTCTCACACCTGATGAGAAGGAGAGAAACAGTCATAGGTGAGGGTCACAGAGTTCCTGCAAAACCCGGAAAGTACACCCCCAATCCCATAAATGATAAGGATAGAAAGTCTGCAGACTTGGCAGCTCCTCTCCCTCCTTCAACAAAAGAGAAGCTGCTCATTCCCTCACATTACTCGGTGGGGCAGCCCCAACTCACAGCAAACCTGGGCAAACAAAAGCCCCAGCACAGTGTCCACTAGCCTTTTCATGACTCTTTGCCTTGTTGCTGGAAAACATTCACAAGATATATAGCAAGCCCTGGGTGGTGAGGGTCATGAGTTGTCTGATGTTTCAGCTCCTCAGCCAACCAGCTCAGCCAACAAACCCTGCTCAGCTGACACTCTGAGACAGGAAGCCCCACCCTCTGGTCTCAACTGAACTAAAAACAGGTTAAAGAGGGGTGAGAGTAGAGGGAAAAGGTGACGTTCAATGTTTTATACATAATTTTGAACTTGTGAAATGGAAGTTCATATTTTCTCCTGATATGTATTAATAAAAAAATCTTAGGCAATAAAAATGGGGGAAAAAATCAGAAAAAGCTGGTATCTATACTTCAAAATTTTCCATTTTACCTTTTGTTTATGACTTCCTGTTTGATCCAGGGGACTTTCCTGAGAGCTGTAAAAAGATAACGACGTAGATAAAGATAATAACAATCAATGTAAATATAGATATTTTGCATTATGGTCATAAATGTCTAGTGCTTGAATCAGGGAATAAGGCAGAGCTATTAATTGAAAGGAATATTCATCAAAAAACATGCTTCTTATATGCCGATAATGATTTAGCTTTTCTTCACACAAAATTACTCTCCTCTATTATTAGTAACCCCCATTTGAAAGAGTTTTCCAGGGGATGGAGCCATAAAGAATATACCTGCCAATGCAGGGGACGAAAGAGATAGGGGTTTGATCCCTGGGTCGGGAAGATCCCCTGGAGCAGGAAATGGCAACCAGCAAGTATTCTTGCTTGGAAATCCCTTGGCCAGGGGAGCCTGGTGGGGTACAGTCCATGGGATGGCAAAGAGTAAGACCCAACTGAGTGACTGAGCACATGAAAACTCAGAATGAGTTTTGGAGGTAGGAGGTAGATGGGCCCGTGGGCTAGACAGCTGGTATTTGTCAAGCAGAGTAAACTTCAAGCTTTGTTTTCCCTACACACTCCAAGTATTGAGGGAAGAACCAATTCTACCTGTTGGAACTGTTCCTTTGACTTGCTTTTCGTTGCTTTTGTTATTATAATCATACATAATGGGCTGCCTCAGAGAATCAGCCCCTCTGCCCAACTGCTACAGTGCTTTTGTTCATGACCTGTCCACCTGTGGATGGTAGGAAAGAAGAGATTAATACATCCCCTGCCTGAGGCTTGCCATTCTAGGAGATGTTTACAAGATTAATTTTGCCTTTTTAATTTGTTTCCTCCTTCCCCCTCTCTGTTCTGTAAAAGAACCTGGCATCCAAACCCAGACAAGATGATTATTTTGAGACATTAGTCTGACATCTTCTTGGTCAGCCAACTTTCTGAATAAAGTCCTTGCTCCAACACTTCCTCTCCCAGATTCATTAACCTGTTATGCTAATTAGCCTCAGTAACTAAGGCAATTAAGGACAGGAGCTGAGCTCTGCTGGAGTAAAAAGGTGACCACTTCTGAGGTCAAGAGTTCAAGGAAAACTGCACAGGCACAGAAAGACTCCTTGGAGCTCAAAAAGGAGGTGGCACCACCTCATAACAGATGATGCCAAGCATCCCACAAAGCTCTGTGCTATCTTGGCAAAAAGATGCACATGCGTCTTTCCGGGGTGTCCTAAAACAGGTCTGATGTGGGAAAAGGAGTGAGAAATCTGGCCAAAGATAAACACAGACCCAGAAGAACTGCCCCATATAGATGATTTAACCACCTCTTCACTGCACTCACCTTCCTCCTCATTAGGGAGGATGCCCTTGTGTCTCCTGCTTTGGCAGGCAGATTCTTTACCACTGCACCACCTGGGAAGTCTATTCTTGGGGACTGATGAATAAAGGAGAACCTTTTTTGCTTCACACTATATTGTCTTTGGAAAGGTCACCCATATACATCCTTAAGTGCCAGCAGTAATTAGCTGCACCAATCCCAAATGCTTTAGTCAAAGAGTTGAAATCTTTTAAGGAAAGAAGCCTCTTAGGATACTAGCAAAATAGCCTGGAGATAATGCAGTTAGAAATAAGCCATTGTCCTGGGTTTTTTGTTTGCTTGAGAGATGAGATTAATATTGAAAAGCAAATTCTCTGACTATGTTATATCAACTCACATGGCCAACCTCAAGCTATTATATCTCAGCCCATCACTATTCCAAATGACACAGGAGTAAGTAACTTTCTCCAGCTTATTGAAAATTCTATTCAAGAAGGAATTCATAGGGCCCGATCTCCATTTCAGACCTGTTCATGCTGATCATGCTCGGGCACCTCTCTGAACTCTGTGCTTAGTGCCTGTGGAAATTACAATGGAGGGATTAGGCCCCCCTCTGGACATGAGAATCTGGAAGGTTAGATCCAGGATACTCAACACCTAAGTGATAACATGCACTAATCACCCATGGCTCCTGACAGGTCATAAGCCCTGGCTCCTGACAGGTCATAAACTTTCTGATAGTAACCTTGGACTTAACCGACTAACCATTTGGAGTGTAACCTCGGGCTTATTGATTATCGACTGTTCTAACACATGATACTTGAATGATGGCATTATTGTGATTGTATTTACTTTTCCTTTGTTGATGTAAGTTCAGGGGGATTTGGGGTGGTGGGTTTAGACACGTACACATGGGTATAAAAGATCCTCACAAATGCTGGTTGGGGTCCTTTCTGCCTTGGGCCCGCCGGTGTAATAAACTGCACTTCACTGTCTGCATTGTCCTTCTGAGTGAGTTTGCTTCCCAGAGCGTGTGGCTACAACACCATGGCCTCATTTTCCCTAGAATTCTGATTCTGGAGGACAAAAATGCCAAATTTCAGAAAACAGGAGTCTTTCCTTTGCAAACTGATAAAAGAAAAAAGAATAGAAAAGACAAGAAAAAAATGAAGAAAAGAAAAATCTAAGATGCCCATGAGAACCGAACACTTCCAGGATTCTGTACTGTCTCTACTGTTTGCCTTCACAGAACATGCCAACTTCCCAATATAACAAAGACTGAGCTACAGTGTCCCAGGAGGTTTATGTTCAGCTCCTCCTGCAGTCTCGGGCACTGTGTCACTCAGAGCACAGAAGTACTTGGCCGAGTCTTTCCAATGAGCTGGTATTTTCCTCAGGTGGAAGGACTTCTCACTCCTCCTAAATTCAGCCTCAAAACCTTTGATGCCTGAAACAAGATTGTCTCCAGACATGTACTTCAGGAGAAGCTGGAGTCCTTGGTTGGGGTACTGCACGTACCAGAAGAGGTACAGTGAAACAGAAGATGAGTAGGTGCACCTCAGCTCCAGACGGGCTCCTTCAGAGACAGTGATGTGGCCGTCAGGCTGGGTCACTGACTGGGCTCCAGCTCCTGCTGAAACATCAATGCTGAACCAGTGAACTCAACTAAAACAAAAAGTTTCTATTCAACAGGGAGCAATATTCCATGTGTGGACAAAGGAGTAAAATGGAATAGTACTCACTCAGAAACAGGAGCATCTCAAGCATCAGGGTGAACACCAAGGTCATAGTGAAGCAGCAAAGAGGCAGTGAGCTCCTTTCTAACAGGTTCCCCACAAATAAGTCTGAAGACTGGCAGGCTTCAACCCAGGTTTCTCTGAAGTTAAGAATGACAAAGGATTTATATTTCTTCTGATGGAGGTTGTAGGGTGGTTGTTAGGAAGAGAAGCTGTCTTAACAAAATGCCTACCTCTGGTGTCTGAGATGCTTTACATCTCACTGTGTTAAAAATGGTCAGAATATCTCTTTAAACCATAGGGTTTTTTGAGGGTCTCCTGATCTTTTACAGAAAAGCAATTTCCAATTTGGGCAGCAGTGCCCTCCAGAGGTCAAATAGAGAACTACGGAGAAGTTCACTTTTCATTAACATTGCCCCACCTTTTCACTGCCCTTCTGTGGTTGAATTTCAAAGCATTGTGATTATGTACAGAAGAGGATTTATATGTTTTCAGCCTTGAACTGTATTAAATTTGGCTTTTTTAAAAAACACAGAATTGTGGGTTTAAAATTCTCTGTGTAACTGTATAGCACAGGGAACTATTTTCAATATCCAGGGGTAAATCATAATGGAAAAGAAAATAAAAAAGAAAGTCTATTTATGTATATAACTGAGTCATTTTGCTCACATAAGAAATTAGCATAACATTGTCAATCAGCTATACTTCAACTTTTAAGTGTTGGATACAAAATAATTTTTAGAATGAAACATAAAATCATAGTGTTACAATTATTTTTAGTTTCCAGATTTAACTATGAGCCAGAAGGAAATAATCCAACATATTTCAACTGCAGAAAGAGGAAAGCATTTAATCCAGAAGTATTCACTAATACAGGCGAAACTGACATTCTCAGGTGAAGGAAAACTAAGAAAAGTGGTCACCAGAAGACCTATCCTAAAATAATGTCTAAAGGAAGCTCTATAAACAGAAGCAAAATTATAAAGTAAGGAGTCTTGCAACAACAAGAAGGAATAAAGAATACAATAAGCAAAAATATGGATAAATACAATAGACTTTTTCTCTTGAATTTCCTCAATTATATTTGATGGAAATATATTATAGCATATTATATATGTTATATACTAATATATATATAATATAATTATATACCTGGAAAAAATTATAACACTGTCTAATGAAGCTCTAAACACACATGGAGGAAATACTAAAGAAAATTATTTTATGAATATGGAAGAATAAATAGGTATAAAGATAGGCAATATTTATACACTTCATTCAAATAGATAAAATAATATTACCAATAGACTGTGTTATGTATAATGCAATAGCTGGAACAACCATATAAAAACAGCTATACAATAAGACACATCTAAACACTATAGGAGCTTCCCTTGTGACTCAGACTGTAAAAGAGTCTTCCCACAATGCAGGAGACCTGGGTTCAGTCCCTGGCTTGACAAGATGCCCTGGAGAAGAGAATGGCTATCCACTCCAGTATTCTTGCTTAGAGAATTCCATGTAGGCTACAGTCCATGAGGTCGCAAAGAGTCAGACACAACTGAGCAACTAACACACAAAGAAAAAAAAACACTGCAGATAAATTGAAATATAATCCTAGAAAATGTTGAATAACTCACAGGAGGTTAGAGGGGAAAACATGGGGGACCAAAAAAAAAAAGCGCAAACAAAAAATCAAATAAAATGGAAGGCTAAACCCTAAAATATCAAGACATTGAAAGCAAGTGATCTACACACAAAAACTGAGACACAGAAGTTGATCTGAAAACATCAGTGACAAAACAGTTCAGACAAAATGTGGATTAAGAAGCACTGAAAGAAATTCATTTCAAATAAGACATAGTCATCTTGAAAGTAAAAGGATGGGAAAAGATATATTATGCAAACATTAATCAAAGGAAGTATAATGGCTATATTAATATCAGATAAAGTAGACTCCTGAACAAAGAAAATTACCAGAGATAGAGAAATATTATCTACTGATGAAGAGGATAATTTATCGAGAAGACATAGCAATCCTGAATGTATATGTACCAACTAACAGAGCTGAAAAATAAGTGGAACAAAAATTAGAACTAAAAAGAAAAGAGACAAATCTAATATGGTAAAATACTTCAATATTCCTCTCTAGACAACTGGTAGAATAACTTGCCAGAAAATCAGCAGATGTATAGTAGAACTCAATAACACCATTAACCAGTAGGATTTAATTGTCAGCTATACAACACTCCACCCAACCAGAGCAGAATATATTTCTTTTCAAGTGTCCATGGAATATATACCAGGTAAGTGCAAATCTTGGGGCCTAAAAGAACTCAACAAATCTAATGTAAAACAATTGAAATATAAAGAGTATGTTCTCCAACCACAATGACATAATAGTATAAATAAATAACAGAAAGATACAGGAAAATTCCCAAACACTGGGCAACCAAACAACACACTTCTTAATGATCTATGGGTCATACAGAATGTCTCGAGGGAAATCATTGAATTCCCCATGAATTGAATAAAAATGAAAATACAACATACCAAAACTGGGGGGACACAGCCAAAGAAGTATTGAGAGTGAAATTTTAGCACTACATGCAAATATTAAAAAAGAATAAAATTTCAGATAGATTATCTAAGCTTCTACCTGAAGAACCTAGACAAGGAAAAGATAAATTAATCCAAAACAAGCATAAGAAAATAATAAAGATAAAAGGAGAAATCAATGAAATTTAAAAGAGATAAACATTAGAGAAAATCAATGAAACAAAGACTTGGTTCTTTAAGAGGATCAGTAAAACTGACCAACTTCTAGCAAAACAGATGAGTGGAGGGTGTGGGAAGAACAGGGACAATGTCAGCAGGCTAATCAGCAGTATGGCATCCTATGTAATTGGTTAAGGATGAACATTTGCCTTTCTCCAGTTGGTCCTGGGCTTCCCTCATAGCTCAGTTGGTAAAGAATCCCCCTGCAATTCAAGAAACCTGGGTTTGATCCCTGGCTTGAAAAGATCCCCTGGAAAATTGAAAAGCTATCCATTTCAGTATTCTGGCCTGGAGAATTCCATGGACTATATAGTCCATGGGGTCACAAAGAGTTGGACATGACTGAACGACTTTCACTAGGTAACACTAGCAGTTGGTCCTGAGTTGAATGAACTTCCAAAGTATTGTGCGAAGTAAAATAAACAATGCAAAAATGCCATGTACTGTGTGATTCCATTTGCATGAAATACATAAAATAAGTAAATCCATGGTCATAAAGCAGGTTGGCGGCTTCCAGGGACATGTGCATGGGGAGCATGGGGAGTGACTGTTTCATGCGTGTACAGTTTCCTTTTGGGGTGATGACAAGGTTTCAAATCTAGATAGAGGCAGGGACTGTACCATGTTGTGAATATACTAGCTGCACACTTTCTTGCTCATTTAAAAGAGTGACCTGTGTGACATGTTACTTAATCTCAACAAAACTATTAGTTTTAACTTTTTATTTTATATTAGAGAATAGCTGATTAACAACGTTGTGTTACTTTCAGGTTTACATCAAAGTGACTCCCTTATACATATACATGTATCTATTCTTTTGCAAATTCTTTTCCAATTTAGATTGTAAAACTATTATTTGAATTGAAGGTGATGAAAATCTAATGATCAAAGAATTCGCAATATAATTTTAGATCATTTTATCAGATTCTTTAACTTAATTAATTTATTTTAATTGGAGGATAATTACAATATTGTGATGGTTTTTGCCAGGCATCAACGTGAGTCAGCCACAGGTACACCTGTGTCCCCACCATCCTGAACACCCATCGCACCTCCCCTGCCACCCTATCCCTCCGGGTTGTCCCAGAGCATGGGCTTTGGGTGCCCTGCTTCATGCATGGAACTTTCATGGTCATCTATTTTACCTATGGTCGTGCACATGTTTCAATGCTCTTCTCTTCAAATCATCCTACCCTTGCTAATTCCCTCTATCTGGAAGGAAAGTCAATGCAGAAAACCCCTTAATGGAAAAAGTTTCCTCAGCACCTAGACAGGACGTGGTTGGGGCCCCATCTGCAGTTTGGGTACTGGGAGCAGGTTCCCTCTGGGCACCGTGCCTCACAGCACAGAGGTAGGTGGTCGAGTCACTGCGCTGAGAAGTTGCAATGTATAAAGCACTGTGTCTTGATGATTTGTCCAACGAGACTGTAATCCTTCCACTTGTTTGCTCTTTCTGATTCGCCTGAATTAACAATAGAGATGTGAGCCCTTTCCCGGGATCCTGCCTAAACCACTGAAGGAAGTACAGAGCGCCGTCGGTGTAACTGCAGTTGAGAACCAAGCTGTCTCCCTCTCTCACGTTCAGAGCTCCAGGACTCTGGTTCACGTCCTGTTCACTGCTCACCCCTGTTCAGAAAGAGAAAACAGAGACAGACTGGTAGCGGCTGATAATTCTTTGGAAACTAATTTTAAGTTTACTTTTTCGCTCTCCACAGGAACTCCCAGAAACCAGGCAGGTACATCTCTCTGACATTCTTCCCTGGGGAGAATATCCGGGAGTCGCCCATTCTTTGCCCATTTCCAAATCCCTCTAACTCACAGTCTAGTTGTAACCAAAGGATGAGCAGGCTCAGGGATTTGTCCATTCCTTCTGTCACGTAGACTCACTGAGAACTGAATTCTTGTGTCTGTAAAATGTACGAGGACTCACAGGATAAAAGATCTGCTTTGCTGCCTCTAGTGTTGAAAACTTTCTACAGGAAACAGAGTCAGCCCAGCCAATCAGAGCAAGTCGCACAGGCACGGCGGAGGAGGGGCCAGAAGCCCATCTGCAGAGAGTGGGAGGTTGCAATGGAAACACCGTCATCTCAGGACCAAGCTCAGGGTTGCCAGAGAAATGCTTATCTCTTTCCTTTCTCTTTCCCTCCTCCTAGGGAAAACAATTTTTAACACATCAGATTTGTAGAATGTGTCTAAGTATGTACCTAGAGGGGCTTCTCTGGGGACTCAAACAGTAAAGACTCTGCCTACAATACAGGAGACCCAAGTTCCATCCCTGGGTGGGGAAGATCCGCTGGAGATGGGAATGACAACCCACTCCAGGACTCTTGCCTGGAAAACTCCATGGACAGAGGAGCTCGGTGGGCTACAGTCTATGGGGTGGCAAAGACTCAGACGCTACTGAGTAACTAATACACACAGTTACCTAGAGAGAAACGTAAGCGTAAACGCTGATGTTAGAAAAGAAGAAATAGTAAGGTTTACTGCACAGCTGCAGCTGAACCTCTTCAGATTCCCGTAGCTGCTCCCTCCTCTTGCCACTTCAGCCCTTAAGAATTGTTTTCTTTAATTCACACTTTCTTGAAAATCTCTTCCTATCATTTCTCAGCCATCAGGTTGCAAAAAGAGCTAAGAATCATAATATTCACATTCAATGTGTGTGATTAAATCATGAAATGGGCACTCTCAGATCCTATAACTGAAGTATAAGCTAAATAAGATTCATAGGTGATATTTACATATCATTGGCCAGAAATTCCACTTGTCTGTGAATTTTTTAAGACACAGTCTTATAAACACATTATAAAATTGCATATTGTATGCAGCAAGGGTATTTAAATATCCTTCAATACAAATATTCAATATGTTATGGTAGATCAGTATTATAATATACTATACAGTTGTCAAAAGAGTAAGTAGACTTATTTCTGACTTGCAAATATTTTTTGGACTTATTCAAACTGGTTATCTATATTTTAAATTAATTCTTATTGGAGTACAGCTGATTTATGATGTTATGTTACTTTCTGCTATATAGTGGAAATATTTTTGAACTGTTTAACTCTGAAGTTTTTATTTTTTAATTCTCATTTTATGTTGCCTGCAGCATTTATCTCAGAAATCCCTTCATCTTTAAACACGTTTAAGCCTCAGTTTCCTTACCTGAGGATAGATTAATATTACTTTGTGGATCTTAGATTATAAAAGGAGTATCTAAAGTGCTGAGCAATGGACTTGGCATATGGTAGTGGTTCAATAAATGATAATAAAGACTCTGATGTTGAAGATGAGAATGACAAAAAGACAGCAGGTAGAAATAAGAATCTCATGATAATTCTCTGATCTATTCCACTGAAGACGTTGGGCAGACTATAAAGCTATAAACCCAAAAGATTAAAACTGAACAAAACCAGATGGTATGGATAAGAATGCTTGTGTCTCTCTCCTTGAATCAGGAAGCTTCCACTTCTTCCTTTCTTTGTAAACCTCCCCCTCTTCTTCTACCCACAAAGGAGGAGTGAGGAGGGCTGATTCTGTCACTCAGACTCCATTTATGAGTAGGAGATTGAAAAAAAAAAGTGAAAATGCTGCATGTCCAACTCTTGGCGACCCCGTGTCCAGTATCCTGCCAGGTTCCTTTGTCCATGGAATTCTCCAAGAAAGCATACTAAAGTGAGTAGCCAATCCCTTCTCCAGGGGATCTTCTTGACCCAGGGATTGAACCCATGTCTCCTGCACTGCAGGCAGATTCTTTACCATCTGAACCACCAGAGAAGCCCAGGAGATCAGTTCTCAGTCTAACTTAAAACATAGGACTCCAGAGTCCACTTATTCTGCTTACAGCTCCTGCACTTTGAAGTCTTTGCCTACCTGTGATAATGCATTTCTATAGAGGGCAAATTTAGTGCCCTGGGACTGGCTGCCTCTTCTATTTCAGCCCAGATGCCTGAAAAGTAAATCAACTCTTGGCCAATTTGGGGTGTGTCCTATCTTTCCACCTCATCCTTATAGGAATCCTGAGCTTGCTATTCTGGATTTCAGAGGAAGTAGGAAACTCTACTTAGGCCTGAACCTCAAACCTACCTTTCATAGAGGTAATCAGAGGACCAGTGATATTAGGTCCTGGAGGAAATTAGGTCTAGGGGTCAGCTAAAAGTCCTTCTTCACTTTCTGTTTGTATTAAGCTAATATATATATATCATCTTCAGGAATCTTCCCAGTGTGAGCAGGGCAAGATTTGGCCATTCTTAGGTTCCTGACAATACTACCATAGGATATTAAATCCCCACTTCAAATGGAAATATTTCAATTGAATAATAATGAATAAATGACATATCAAAACATGTAAGACACAGCAAAAGCATAAAGTCCCTGACTTATGGTTTTCCAACTTTACGATGGTATAAAAATGATATGGATTCAGTAGAAACTGCACTTCTAATTTTGAATTTTGATCTTTTCGTGGGTTAGTGTTATGCTGTCTTATAATGCTGAACATCAGCAGCGACCTGCAGCTCCCAGTCACTTACTCAACTGCAAAGGTACACAACTCTTCTGAACCTAGACAACCACTCAGTTTTTCATTTTCAGTACAGTGCCAAATAAATTATATGTGGTAGTCAGCATCAGATTATAAAATAGGCTTTGTATTAGATAATTTTGCCCAACTATTGGCTAATATAAGTGTTCTGAACATGTTTAAGCTAGACTAGGCTGAGCTATGATGTTCAGAGTTTAGGTGTATTAAATGAACTTTTGACTAAAGATATTATCAGCTTATGATCAGTTTTTTGTCACATAACACCACTGGCAGTCAAGGAATATTTGTAATGAGAGATGAATTTATGAATTTAAATTATATTTGTCAGGAAAGAAGAAATGTTGAGAATTAATAGGCAAAGTTGCAACTCAAGGAACTAGAAAAAGTAGCAAGTTAAAATAAAAGAAAGTAAAGGGAGCAAATAATAAAACATGAGCAGGAAAAAAACAATTTATCAACCGTCATAAGAGAAAAATAAATATATAAAGAACACTTTATCTGTTAAACTAACTGAATCCATAAGATTAATAAGTTTCTCCCATAAGGCTATGCTTACATGGCCTCACTATATTGAACTTTCTGAAAATTGTTTATATATTATTGAAAACCCTACACAAATTCTTCTATCAGTAGAAAAGGAGCCATAAATTGCAAGTTATCTAATGAACCATTACAATCTTGATACCAAATCTGACATTAACATGGGAAAGAAAAAGTTGAATAATAGTATCATTCAGGAAAATGGGGGGAAAGTGCTCAATAAAATAATAGCAAATCAAAGTTTCATTATGTAAAAAGGACAAAACAACATTTGTAAGTGCACTTAACTCTAGAAATGAAAGTTGGTTTAACATTCAAAAATCAATTTAAATAAATAAAGAATATTTATTAAAAACACTATAATTAATAGTCACAGTGAAATATTGAATGCTTTACCTCTGAGTTTGGGAATAAGAAGAATTCTATTTAACAGTTTATAGGTGGTCCTAGACAGTTAAGCAGGACTTGCTACATCATTTGTGGCAGGCAGTTAAAATGAAAATGCACAATGCCAAGTGGGCAGGGGAGTCAGTCTCCTCATCTCGTAGGGCCACTGCGCAGACCCCAGACCTACTGAAGAGCTTTCAGTCGGTGAACACACAGAGGTGCTACGCAAGTGGTCGCTGGAGAGGACATGGAAGCTCTGTAGTTCCTCTCACAAAGCTGACCTTAGACATCTCTTTATCCATCTAATAAAGATGTATCCTTTATCATAGCCTTTTATTATAAACAGATAAAAATAAGTGAAATATTTCTCCTAATTCCATGAGTCACTCTAGTGAATTAATTGAGCCCAGGGCTTTGTTTTGTTTTATCTTGTTTTGGGAATATTCTACCTACAGTCTTTTGTTCAGAAGCACAGATGATCACTTGGGCTTGTGACTGGCATTTGAAGTGAAGGGGTGGGGCAGAGGGGTGCGAAGTCTTATGGGATGAAGTCTTATGGGACCTGCAGGATCTAATGCTTTTTTCAGGTAGAAAGGGTCAGAACTGACTAGAATGATAAGATACTCAGTTGGGATTGAGGGGAATTGCTTGGTGTGGGGAAAAGTCTCTACACGTTTGACGAAAAACATTTTGTACGAGTAGTAAAGGAGACTCCTTTACTACTTCTTTACTACTTCCTTCTTTTGGAAAGAAGAACATAATAGGACAGAACTGGGTTTTTCCCTACACAAGAGGGAAAAAAATCTGCTTTTTTTCCCTCAAGCACAGCTTTTTTCACAATAGCACAAAACTATAATCAATCGAAACAACCCAAAAATCTCCTTCTGGGAGGATGGATAATTCAATTGTTAGATATTCATATAGAGGAACTCTACACATCAATTTAAAAAAGAACAAACAAGACATATACAAAGTGATACCAATGAATTGTACGATATTATTTTGAGTGAAGAAAATCAGATATAATATATACTACGCATATAGATACTAACATATAAAATTCCATTGAGTTCTAAGCTTCAGTTTTGTACACTTTATTATATGTGCTGTACCTCAATTACAGAGAGAGAGAAGAGAAAGCCAAGAATCATTTTGAATATTGAGATAAATATCAATGTCGTCACCTAAGAATAAAAAGTGGTTCCTCTGGGGAAGCAAAAATATGTGGAAGAGTGAGAAGAAAAATAGAGTGCTATTTGATTTTGTAAATAAATGAGAGTACTATTTTGATTAGAAAAAAGAAAGTTTATTTTTTAAAAAGATGAGAAAGTGAGACAAGCTTGAAAAATAATCATTGGCTTTATCACCACCAAAGCCACTGGTTTAAGTGAGAGCTTCTCTCGGAGTAATGCTCACAGAAGTCAGGTTCAAGGAGGGGAGGACTGGGACTTGAGGAAATGGAGATTTAAGTCTAGACAGTCAACTAATTTGATTATTAAGGAGAAGAGAAATGTAGTAATAGGGCTGGTGGAGATATGACCTTTGAGAATATATTAAAATGGGAAAGATTCTCTTACAGACATGTGGCCAGATTATTATAAGAGAATGCCAAAAACTTTACTTCAGGGAAGAAGGTAATTCCTGTGGCGTCTTTTCAAGGGGCCCAAGACTGGAAACCAAGACTCCATACCACCACTATCCCTTTCAGATCTACACGAGGGAAGCTCTGGGCTGTTTCAAAGGGCAGACTGATCCGTGGACAAACAGCCGGGACTGTCTAGGATCCTGGACAGAATGCCCAGTAATCTCTGCTGTCTGGCTGTGTCACAAGAGTTCATTCTCCATAGCACCACTTGGGAAGAGGCTCTGGGTGCTCAGGAGGAAGGAAAACAGCAAAGACGCCCTTATTCTAGAGCCCCAGCTGCAGGGTTTGGGTACAGTCTGCAGGTGCCTGGGGAGCACTGTGTCTCCACAGCGCAGAGGTAAGTGGCTGAGTCTTCGGGTTTGGGGGCTTCGATGTGCAGAGAACTTCCCTTCTTTAACAAGGTGGCTCTCAGTCTTTCTTTCTGCTTTTCATCCCCAACTGAGTAAAGAAGGAAGAGGAATTCAGGGCCCTTCCCGGGATCTTGTCTGTACCACTGCAGCCCTCTAAAATTGCTGACAGTGTAGCTGCAGTTGAGACTGAGACTGTCCCCCTCCTGGATTCTCAGGGTCTGAGGACTCTGCTCCACTTGGTCTTCTCCACTTGACCCTGTCCAGGAAAACAAAATCAGAAACAATACAAAGCTTTCAGTTCAGCAGTACTTAAAACTTCCAACAAAAAGCCTGGGACGAGCAGTGTCTAAACTCCTCTCTCTCCTCCCCATCTTTGGAAAGATGTGTCCATGGGTTCTCATCTCTTAACCTGCAACTTACATCCAAGCTGAAGCCACAGGACTATGAATGCACACTCCAGCATGTTCTCCATCCTGCCATCTCACTCTTGATGCAGTTTTAATGATTCCAAGTCTTCTCCCCTGAGGACCTGCTCCTGGGTCTTAGTTCTTCTCTAAATCACAAGACAGCCTTTCTGTTTCCGGATCAGCCAATCAGGAGCAAATCCTCTAGCGGCTGTCATGCTTTTGACTTTTAAGGCACTGGGAGAATGAAAGGAACGGGATCACTGCCACCTGGTGGTCACAAACACAAACATCTCACAGAACCAACTATGTCACCTACAAAGACAAATGTGGAGGGAAGGACATCTTTTATGTTGGTGGGCACAGTACGTAGGAGGTCTAAAGCAGTCATCAGAAAAGCCTTCTCCGCCTGCAATTTTAATCATGTCATTGTTCCTTGAATGTACTTTAAAGCTGAACTGCTACCAAGGGTTATAGGCGTTGAGCCCAAGCATCAGTGTAATGGGGCTTACCAGGTGGCACTACTGGTAAAGAACCTATCTGCCGGTGCAAGAGATGTAAGAGACATGGGTCCGATCCCTGGGTCAGGAAGATCCCCTAGAGGAGGACACGGCAGTACACTCCAGTATTCTTGCCTGGAGAACCCCACGGACAGAGGAGCTTGGCAGGCTACAGTCCACGGGGTCGCACAGAGTCGGACACGACTGAAGGGACTTAGTAGCAGTAGCATAGATGTAATGGATTGTGTTTCCCTCCACGGTGCACAAGAATCTCAGCAGGTGAGACCTTAAAAAGACTAGAGTGCTGAGAGAAGCAGAGGGATAGAATAGTTGCACATCTGTCTGGAAACGTCTTTGACAGAGAATTGGGAATATAAGTTAAGAAATCCATTTCTCCAAATAATGTTATGCCTGGCTTCAGAGACCAAGCATTACTAAAACTCAGGGTCGAGAACTTGATAGATCTTAGGAGGACAGAATGGGCGACCATGGCAGAGAGAAAGAAGAGCTCTCCAATATAGACATCAGACAGGTCAGAAAGTCACAAGGCAGAGTGAACGGCAGAAGCTAAGTATAGCAAAACTAGCATTGCTTAATTTGCTTGGTTCTGTGACACCCCACTGGATTTTGTCACTGACCATGTGTCTGTGCTGTGGAGTTGACCACCATTTATAGGAGCTCTCTTCAGACTTGTCTGAACAGCACACTCTGCCCCAACCCCAGTAGCTTCAATGCAGAAAAAGAGCATCAGCTCTCAGCTGCACTGTTTTGCTGTCACTTTATCCTTACCCACTCAGTGACAAGAAAGAATAAGCAGCACAGAAGTTCTTACACCAACAGTGTTTGGAGTTTGTTGTTCTTGGACTTCTTATTTGAAAATTTGGTAATTCCTCAGTGATTTAAAAGTCATTGAACTAACATATCCATTTTAGCATCCTTTGATTTAATTCACTTTAACCACACTAAGCAAGCTCTCTTACAATCATATTTAGAAGGCAGATTTTTTTGTTTCTGAATGTGTATCTCAGAAAGAAGACGAGAAAGATAACTGCAAGATAAATGCAGGAGCTCTTTGTAGAATAGACACTAAATGAATCCAGGAGCTGGATGAGTGATGTGTAAAGAAGCTCAAGAGATGATTTACAATTGCGAGCTTTATGAAAATTGTGTGTCATTTTTTAAATACTTTTACTTTGAAATCACTATAGATTCATGGAAGTTTCAAAAAATGTACAAGGAGGCTCTGTGTACTCTTTATCCTGTCTCCTCCATGGTATCTAAATCAGGATATTAACATTAGTAAAATCCACAGCTTTCGGTTTTTAGATTTCCTCAGCGTTGCATGCAGTCATTTGTGTGTGTGTGTGTAGCTCTATTCAGTGTTACACGCGTACGGATTCATGGATTCATGTGTATCACATGTATTGGTTCATCACCACATTCAAGACGCACAACCGTTTCATCATAACAAGGTTTCTCTAGGCCATGCACACCTTGTAGCCACACTGACCCCCTTCCCTAATCATTAACCCCAGACAATCACTATCTGTTCTTCGTCCATAAACTTTGTGATTTAGTAATGTCATAGAGTGGCTTCCCTGGTGGCTCAATGGTAAAAGAATCTGCCTGCCAATGCTGGAAATGCAGGTTTGATCCCTGGGTCAGGAAGATCCTCTGGAGAAGGAAATGGCAACCCACTCCAGTATTCTTGCCTGGGAAATCTCATGGACAGAGGAGCCTGGCGGGCTACAGTCCATGGGATTGCAAAGAGTCAGGCCTGACTTATCGATTAAACAACAACAATGTCCTAGAAATGGAATTATATAGAAGCAACCAATGAGATTTTTTTCACTTCGCATAAGTAGTAAAATCATGAGATCTATTCAAGTTACTGTATGAATTCAACTTGTTGGTCTTTTTTATTTCTGAATAGTATTCCATGGTATAGATGTTCCACAGTTTGTTTAACCAGTAACCTACTAAGGGACACTGGGTTGTTTCCATATTTAGGCTGTTATGAATAAAGCTGCTATGAATATTCAGGTACAAGTTTTTATGTGAATAAAATCTTTTATTTATTTAGAATAAGTGACCAAACATGTGATTGCATGTTTAGTTTTATGAGAAACTGTCAAGCTATTTTCCAGAATGCCTGTATCATTTTATATCTTCATCAGTAATTTGTGAGTGGTTGAGTTTTTCCCATGTTTGCCAGATTTTAGTTTTTATCATCAGAGAAGGCAATGGCAACCCATTCCAGTTCTCTTGCCTGGAAAATCCCATGAACAAGGGAGCCTGGTGGGCTGCAATCCATGGGGTAGCTGTAAATCAGACACGACTGAGCTACTTCACTTTCACTTTTCACTTTCATGCATTGGAGAAGGAAATGACAACCCACTCCATTGTTCTTGCCTGGAGAATCCCAAGGACGGGGGGGCCTGGTGGGCTGCCGTCTATGGGGTCGCTCAGAGTCGGACACCACCGAAGCGACTTAGCAGCAGCAGCAGCAGCAGCACAGGGGAGTGGAAAAACAATTTATTCTTTGAGCCTGTGGCTTTCCCTTTTTATACTTACTGTAATTTCTCTACCTAAAGAGTAAAGTTAAAATTGTAATAAAAAGTCAAGCGCTTCTTAATTCATCGCCTCTGAAATCCTCTATCATGTATTACAGGGCAATGCTTTCTAGTATAGATTCAGAAAATGGTTATATCTGTCTTATGACTGAAGATAACTGTAATCTTTTCTAACATTCACATTTCTTTAAACTTTAAAGTTCTCTGAGAAAAATGCCTATCAATCTTTAAGTCATCAAACTGAGCTGAAAGTCAGAATCTCCTTCCTTGTCTATAACTTCTTTCCTATAATTGAGCATGTGTTTCTTGAAGAAGAGAATATTCTTTACAAATTGTCCCAAGAATGAAAATTCCCTCTTTCTGTTATTACTTTTTGCTAAAATTACAGGCTTCCATTGACCTTTTTTTCACAGTCAGCATTCCAAGGTCAGACAGCTCATTTCTCCAAGGATGTAGTGATTCTTCTTTCTACTGTCCTGGGGCAGAGTCTCTTAAATACCAATTTTTTAACACAAATATTACAAATGAGGATAACACTTTCTAAAAATTTTCTTAAGGGTTGTGAATCCAGGAGCTTTAAATTGTTCTTGATCAAAATGAGTCAGCCCTTGAAAACAAATAGTCATGTATGGATGTGAGAGCTGGACGGTGAAGAAAGCTGAGCACCAAAGAATTGATGCTTTTGAACTGTGATGTTGGAGAAGACTCTTGAGAGTCCCTTGGACTGCAAGGAGATCCAACAAGTCCATCCTAAAGGAGATCAGTCCTGGGTGTTCATTGGAAGGACTGATGTTGAAGCTGAAACTCCAACGCTTTGGCCACCTCATGTGAAGAGCTGACTCATTGGAAAAGACCCTGATGCTGGGAAGCATTTGTGGCAGGTGGAGAAGGGGAAGACAGAGGATGAGATGACAGGATGGCGTCACCGACTCGATGGACATGGTTTTGGGTAAACTCTAGGAGCTGGCGATGGACAGAGAAGCTTGGAGTGCTGCGATTCATGGGGTCGCAAAGAGTCAGACACGACTGAGCGACTGAACTGAACTGAAAACAGAAACTAGAAAAACAGACAAGGCATTTTTCTTGTCTTTTCTCATCTTTCTTGTCTTGTTCAATGGTAGGAGTATTTATCCCTAAACTAGGTCTTTAGATTTGAAAGAAAAAATATACAAAGAAGCAGCACAAGTCATGGCAATGGTAAAGAGAAATAGAAGCAGATAGTTTACACCATCCAGTTGTACTCATGGGCAATATCTAGTGTGTGGAGAATACCTGTTATACAAAGGTCATTTCCTTTGAATCCTAGAAATTAGGATGGAAAGGAAAAGTATTAGGACTCAAAGAGAACTAAGGTAACTATGACTTTCAGCCTAGACCACTGCTCCCTCCTTGCCCACTACCATCCTTAGCTCAATAAGATTCATATCTTTAGCCACAGCAAGCAAATATTTGAGGCTAAAATTTGAAGATTAAAAAGTCTAGAGATAAAAGCAGAAAAGAGATAATACAGGGGTACATTATCATTGGCTGAAACCTAGAAGAATCACTGATCAGAGGGACTTCCAAGTTTATAAGAGAACAAGTCGATATACCTTACTAGAGACTAACTCGGGTGATTAAGATGGCTCTGTCTATGCCAACAAGAGGGAGACCATTTAATCTAATTGCAAGCCTGAAAATAGTACCATATGAAGAAAATCTGTTGAAACAGAAAGGGAACTTATGACACATGTAAACAGAAGTATTCTTATGGTGATGAGAAATGAACTACAAGAAATAATAGATCTGCAATTACCTAACCAGCATACAAAAAGTAGAAGTTCTATATCTGTTGATTTTATGAGTTAATTATTCTTCTTCAGTCAACCAATATTTAATGTGCAACTGCTATGTACTGTATACTGTAATGTACAATGCATTCAGGTTTCCTGACCCTATGGAGCTCATAGTTATAGTAATAACAAAGAAATTACTTTGCCAACAAAGGTCCACATAGTCAAAGCTATGATTTTTCCAGTAGTCATGTAAGGATGTGAGATCTGAACCATAAAGAAGGCTGAGTGCTGAAGGATTGATGCTTTTGAACTGTGGTGTTGGAGAAGACTCTTGAGAGCACCTTGGACTGCAAGGAGATCAAACCAGTCAATCCTGAAGGAAATCAGTCCTGAATATTCATTGGAAGGATTGATGCTGAAGCTGAAGCTCCAATACTTTGGCCACCTGATGCAAAGAACCAACTCATTGGAAAAGACCCTGATGCTGGGACAGATTGAAGGAGGAGAAGGAGATGACAGAGGATGATGGTTGGATAGCATCACCAACTCAATGGACATGAGTTTGAGCAAGCTCTGGGAGGTAGCAAAGGACAGGGAAGCCTGGTGTTCTGCAGTCCATTGGGTCACAAAGAGTCAGACATAACAATACATAATTATAGATATAGATAGAGATACATAAAAGCATATTAATTGCAACATCCCTTTTGTTTTGAGCTTTGAAGACCGCCTGCAATACATGAGAA
The DNA here is from genome assembly GCA_007570785.1 of Antilocapra americana. Lineage (NCBI taxonomy): Eukaryota > Metazoa > Chordata > Mammalia > Artiodactyla > Antilocapridae > Antilocapra > Antilocapra americana. Next base: position 9,368 of record ML661891.1, on the reverse strand, counting down.
CACATGGAGAGAGACCACAATACCTGCTTGAAGACACTTGCAAAACATATATAAAGCACACTTTTTAACTTTCCTTAGCCTATTCTGCACAATAATGATATATGAGAAAACTGATAATTCACTAAAGAGTTAGAATAAATAGGGACTTCACAGGTGGTATAGTGGCTAAGACACTGAACTCCCAATGCTCGGGACCTGGGTTTGACCCCAGACAGAGAATTAGATCCCATGTCCTGCAACTAAGAGCTGGCACAGCCAAATAAATTAAACATATATTAAAAACAAAAGAGAACAAAGTGAAGCTGTGGTGGTGTGTTTTCAGTCTTCCTCAAGTTAGAGGAGATTCAAAAAATTGACTCAGAGAGTTTGAAATATTCCTCTGGAGTCTGGAGGATTTTGAAGCTCACATTAGGTTGCAATGACAAGTTCTCTCATTTTACTGTGGTAAAGGATCTGACTGCCAATGCAGGAGATGTGAGTTCAATCCCTGGGTCGGGAAGATTCCCTGGAGAAGGAAATGGCAACCCACTCCAGTATTCTTGCCTGGGAAATCCCATGGACAGAGGAGCCTGGCAGGCTACAGTCCATGGGATTGCAAAAAGTCAATCCTAGGATACATTTTTCTTCTTTAGCATGTTTGATTTATTCCTTGAAACTGCTTAGAGCTATTTTCTTCATTAAAAGTTGGTCTCTAGATAACTTTACTTACTTCTTTCCATTACGTTTTACAAAATTCAACTCTTTTAACTAGTTAATTACTTGATGACTTGGCTATGTAAGTCTATTGTCTTTCTCTCTCATCTCTCTCTCTCCACACACATTCATGTCGCACACACACACACACACACACACACACATTTATTCTTTCTTTTCTGGAAAGTTGCTCTTTATTGGGATAATTGTTATTTGTACAATAGGGATAGAAAATCCTTACACAAGGAAGAGTAGTATCTTCCTTTTTGGAATTCCAGATGAAAGCAAACCCACTAGGTAAATTCCCACCTAATATCACCAAGCAATAGTGCAGAGACTTAACTCTTTTAGATGTTACATGACAGCTACTCTGGACATACGTGGTGCGGAATCATCCAAAACTGAAGCCATCTGGAGTTAATTGGGACTAAAGTATAAAGCAAAGCCTTTGTATAAAATAATTTTGTGAAATAAGGAAAATATGACTGTTTAGTAATTGCAGAGTGAAAATGCTCTATACTCCAGGGTCACAGAAATGAGCAGGGAGCCACATCAGAAACATTTAATGGTAAACTCCTATTAAACTCCTAGGAGTCATCAAGAAAACCACCAAATACCTTTGTGTTTATTCCAGTATTGTTTACTACAGGGAGTAAAACAATCTAAAAAGCTAGTAAGACAGAATTAGCTAAAATCACACATTGGAATATCACCATTAGAATGTGTGATGTTGACCAGAAAATAATGTTGTGAAATAATTATTTCACAATATACTGTCAGGTAAAAACTCAGAATAGAAATATCCTATAAGGTATGAATCTCTAACAGAGTTTTTTTTGACTAGTAAAATTGGTGAGTTATTTTGTTTTTAGCATTCCTTCTTTGCATATTCTGTTTTCTACCTTAAACATACATAACTTAGTCACAGGTGATGAGGAAACTGCTCACAAGTTCTGAGCAAACTGTAGGGTTTCATTTCTCCTTGGGGTGAAGATTTGTGGTAACAGTTACTCTGTGCACATCATTCCAAGGCATTCACGGCACAGGTGAGGCAGGGCATAGGAAGGGTCCAAAGAGCGTCCTTTCAGAGATATTTCAGATCCACAATGATGGCCAGACTTAGCAACGCATAAATATTTGTGCAGTGAACCTGAAACTCTAACAAGTCGGGTGCAGATTTAGTCAAATACTGTTGAATTTTTTTAAGCCAACTTTCATACTTTAATAAAATCATCACTTAAAAGGTTTTTTTTAATTTTTGGCCAACGATCTTCTGTGAGATAAAGAATTGAAGATAAAGGTATTTTTGATGAATGACACTTTAAGGTATGGTCTCTGAGCCAAAGAGATAGCATTTTCCTTACAGTGAGATTTTCACTTCTGACCCCCCTGCCTTTTCCTGTCCTTACCGAGAATCTCACTAAGGTGTTCATAGCTGGGGGACTCCACATGTTGACATCTGAGGTTTCTGTGGGGCTCCCTCAGGCACTGGCACCACTGTGGTCTCTCAGAGCACAGAAATACACCGCTGAGTCCCCGAGCTGTAAGTCTGCGATGGTGAGGCTGATGGAACTCGTTGCTTTCTGGAAGTTCAAAAAATACTGACCTTCTGTTGTATTTAGCTCATTGTAAGACTCCTGATGAATAAGGAAAATCATTTCCCCACTTGGTGGTTGCTTGTACCAGAATAAATAATAAGTATAACTCTTAGCTTCATATGCACAGTTCAAGGTTACATCCTCCTTCTCCAGCACAGGAATTTCTGACTGATTTTGAGTTACTTTCTGGGCCATGATGGATCCTAGAGAGAAGGGAAAAAAATGTATACACACACACACACACACACACACACACACACACACATATAGAGAGAGAGAGAGAGACAGACAGAAAGGAAGAGGCTGATTCTCCTGGTGGAACTCAGAGGGCTTCAAGGAACAAGGATTAGGAGTTCTAATTCCTCTGCCAGTTAACCAACTCTCCTAAACCCCAACAGACAGTAATAACCTGCCCTACCTCCACACATGGGAGCTGAGCAGAGCTGAGTCTGTTTGCAGTCATCCTTACCAGCCTTACCAAGGCAGACAGAGACCGTGACAGCTCTGAGCAGGCCAGGGAGCCCCATGTTGGAAGTTCCTCCTCTGAGTGAAATGCACTGGGTTCCCTCTCAAATTCAGGTCTGGATGCCTGACCTGTGCCTGAGAGGGCACACGCACAATGACTGAACCCTGAGATGCTTCGGCATCAGAACAGGAAATGTGACTGGCTGATACCAGTCTGCCTGTGTCATGTCATGGCTATTGACGTGGTTGGTGACTGTAGACTGCCTATTTAGATTTGAAAGTCACTTGGTCATTTCTGGCTCTTTGTGACTCCATGGACTGTAGCCCACCAGGCTCCTCTGTCCATGGATTCTCCAGGCAAGAATACTGGAGTGGGTTGCCATATTGTAATTAAACTAACAATAATTACATCAGGGCTGCATGCATATTCAGTCAGTGCATCTCGGATAGACATACGTTTTGTGACAAAAACAATTTATTAAGATTATAGTGACCTCTGAGAACAAATAGTCATCCATTTTTGTATAGCTCTTTTTAGGGGGAGGGATCTGCAGCCCAAATCTATAGTGAAACAAGCTCACAGGTTTTTCTTTCATACAGGAGGATAAAACTGTTTACTCTCAATTGTCATAACTTTTCTTCCTACACTCCAAGGCATGGGTTTCTGGGGAAATTTACACTGATAAAGTTCCTTCTCTGTCTAATGCAATCACGGCAAGTTTCCTGGTGGACAAAATTTGTCCAGCTGTATGTGTCTGACAGCAATCACCAATGTGTACTAAAAAAATCTTGCTTTTAAATATCCACCCTGTAGTCAAAATGAGCACAAGCTCACCAGACCATGCGTTTTTATTTCCTTATATCAGAAGTGTAGCCCTAGAGGCTGCGAGCCGCCACTCCTGAGCCCGAGTGCTGCCGCTACTGAAGCCCGCGCACCCAGACCCTGTGCTCTGCAACGAGAGAAGCGCCCGCAACGAGCAGCCCGTGCACTGCATGAAGGGTAACCGCCACTCGCTGCAACCGGAGAGAGCCCACGTCCAGTAACAAAGACCCAGCTCAACCAAAAATAAAATAAACAAATCAATAGGAAAAAAAACATAGCCACTCAAAAGTCACAAACGCTTTTTCATCCCACGGCTGCAGCAGCTCCGGTTCAAAGGCTTTCACTGAAAACAGCACCTCAATTGGCACATGGAGGCTGGTATGTGATGTGCTTGGTACCTCTGTGTTGGTTTATGATTATGATTCAGGTGATGCAGCTTTTAATCATCTATTTCTTTTCTCTAAATGAATCATTAAATCTGAGGCATCTAATATCCATCTTACATTATGAGAAAAATAGATTTTTTTTTCTTTGAAAGCCAGTCTAGAGAAGAGAGGGATCTTTCTGGCTGAACAGGGATGTTTGTGGGGATTGGAGCTTGGGTCTTCTTTAAGACTGACATCCACCCTATTATCCCAGTAGAGCAATTTCCAACCTCCTGAGTTTCTAGGATTAGACCTGAGCTTGACTGGTTTTCCTGAAAAACTCTAAATGTAAACTGAACTCTGATCAAGGAGAGAATATACCTCTTCCTTACTTGAGCCTCCTGCTTCCCTTGGGTTTGCGCTCAGCTCCCCTGCAGCCCTGTATCACTGTGTCTCTCAGAGCGCAGTAGTACACAGCCGAGTCTGACGCCTGCACGGCCCGTTTCTGCAGGTGGAAGGAGCTGTCACTCTTAACAAGAGTGGCCTGAAAACCTTCATGCTCTATCTTCTTGTCTGCTGTTAAGCTCCTCAGGAGGAGTTGAGGAGCTTTGTTCAGATGCTGGACGTACCAGAAAAGATAGATATCTGAATACGAGGCCTGGTAAGTGCAGTTCAGGGTCATGCGAGCCCCCTCTAAGACAATCACTGGGCCTTCTGTCTGGGTCACTGAGTCACCACTGGTCCCTCCTACAAGAAAATCACTTTGTTATGATAGAAATGTACATGTTATGATAGGAGGAGAGTATTCAGCCAGAGAAGAAAAATAAAACTTACCTGGTATCATGGGAAAATGAGAAATCATTTTAGGATAAAATGCTACTTACCAAGTGTTAAGAAGATGACAAGAACTGAGGGAGTGGCAGAAAACATTCTGGCAACAGTCCTTGTTCCCTAGAAACATCAAATCTAACAAAGTTAGTCTTCAGCTGGGTGTTACAGGAGCTCCTCACGCAGAAACTGGGAACCCCTTTCTGTACAGCAGCAGTCATCTGTCTTGTGGCTGCAGAGTCCGCAACTGAAACCAGCTCCTGAGTACAAAAAGGATGGAAGCCCCGCCCTCTGGTGGTGATCTGACCTCAATTCAGTTCAGTCGCTCCATCATGTCCAATTCTTTGCGACCCCACGGACAGCAGCAGGCCAGGCTTCCCTGTCCAACACCAGCTTCCAGAGCTTACTCAAACCCATGTCTATTGAGTCAGTGATGCCATCCAACCATCTCATCCTCTGTCGTCCCCTTCTCTTCCTGTCTTCAATCAGCATCAGGGTCTCTTCCAATGAGTCGGCTCTTCCCATCAGGTGGCCAAACTATTGGAGCTTCAATTTCAGCATCAGTCCTACCAGTGAATATTCAGGGGCTCTCTTTGGTCCAACTCTCACGTCCATACATGTCAGCAAAGTAATGTCTCTGCTTTTTAATATGTTGTCTAGCTTTTCTTCCAAGGAGCAAGTCTCTTTTAATTTCATGTTTGTAGTCACCATTTGCAGAGATTTTGGAGCCCTAGAAGACAAAGTCTGTCACTGTTTCCATTGTTTCCCGATTTATTTGCCATGGAGAGATGGGACTGGATGCCATGATCTTAGTTTTTGAAGCTTAGTTTAAAGCCAGCTTTTTCGCTCTCCTCACCCTGACCTCCCCCTGACCTGGTCCTCCTGATGATAGTCTGTGGGGTACACACAGGAGAATGGGACAGGACTCTAAGAGGAAAGCCCCAAACACAAACATGCTTTGGGAAACGTTCCATTATTACACCCATTATTTTTGGTCTGGTATTGTATCTCTACCTTTGCAAATAATGCCAGTTAACAATTTTTAGGAGGAATAATCAGAGGGTTTCTTCTTTACATATGTCTCCATGATTCCCATGGGTCAGAAAAGGACCCCTCTGCATGGAAAGTGCTCTCTCCTCTCCCCAGACCTTCACTGAATTAGCTCTATTCACCCCAAGACACAGCCAACGTGCTGTTGGAATGTTGGAATGTTACATAATGTTGGAAACATTATCTAAGTCAGGTCTCAAATAATGTGTGACTGAATGACCAGGTAATTATCCCTGTGCCGTGTGCTCTGCTCAGTTGCTCAGTCATGTCTGACTCTCTGTGGCCCTAGAGACTATAGCCTGCCAGGCTCCTCTGTCCATGGGATTCTCCAGGCAAGAACACTAGAGTGGCTTGCCATGCCCTCCTCCAGGGGATCTTCCTAACACAGGGATTGAGCCAGTCTCCTGCATCTCCTGCATTGCAGACGGATTCTTTACACATCTGAGACACCAGATCATTTAAGGCAGATCCCATCTAATGTGTGGTTGAATGAGCAGGTTATCACCCCTATCCATCATAAAATGACATATTTGTAAAATAAAAACATAAATTGCTGTTACCTTTTTATTTTTACTGATAAAGGTAGAGTTGAACTTCCAACTAGAAAACTGAACAAACTATATGAATCAAGTTGTGGATCTTGGACATCAGGTAGCACAGAGATAAGGAAAACAGATGAGATGAGCCAGGACACTGCCCAGGTTTCTTCACAGAGGCAGCTTCTAGGCACCAGTGGTAAGGGATTTAACAAAAATGGCCCAGCTGTCTCACTGTGAGACGGAATAATATTTTGGGGGTCATGAGGAACCTAGAAATTTGTGGACCAGCGTACCAGAGGAGGGGATGTGGGCAAAAGAGAGGGAGAGAGATGAGGGCAAAGAGATGGGGGATGGGGAGTCACAGTGAATCTTGGACTGAGTACTGATCTGTAACTAAAGAGCGAAGACTCAGTGACTTTGGGAAACCTCCTTGAGGGGGCCTCCTTTGGGGCCCTGGACCCTACTTGGATGAGAGCCACCTTATACCTTTAGCCTCACGAAAGACAGGTGACCTTACTTGAAACATCTTTTTACCTCTTGTCACATTCTTGCTTTAATTCAACTAAGTATTTTTTCTTAGAATGTCAAGTCTAGATGTTTAATATATTAGCCAGGCACTCTTCATTCCAGAGACATGTGTGTGGTATTTATCTGTCTTCTGTTTATTTGTTATATTAGGGATTCAGGAATCTCAGTGGAAAGAGCTGCTTGCTCAGCGTCTGTCAGCCTGTCTGCCTAGTTCCCTGTGCAATTATTTGTGCTAGTGAAGTGAACCCAGCAAAAGATTTAATGGGGTCATTGCATAGCTTGTTCTTTTCTCTAGGATGGGGTTAATTTTATGCAAAGGCTGACTATATTATGGTAAGAAGTCAAAACATTGTTCTTTGCTGACATAAACCATTTTAAGGCTTGGGGACTTTGTGCTGCAGACAGCTGTGAGGTTGCCTTACCCGGGCTCTGAGGGCAGCGCTGTCAGTCCAGTAACAATGGCTGTGACCAAGTCAGTTGAACTCAAGAACAATCTTCTTCAAATGTGCCTTTTTCACCTACAGAGATTTTCTCACCAGTTAAAATTAACTTTGTTAGTTCTTACCAAAACGGGGATCATTTTTAATGCACAACTGTTTGCTGAGATGTTCTTTTTGTTTGGTTTTTGTCTGTGCCAGATCTTAGTTTAGGCTTGTGGGGTCTAGTTTCCTGACTAGGGATCGAACCTGGGCCTCCAGCAATGTGAGTGCAGAGTCCTACTCCCTGAACCAACCCTCCACCTAAAATCAGAATCTTGAGTTGAAGCTATCATGCTAGCAAGATTCTTTGCCTCAGCAGAGATCACCTAGATTGTCTTAAACTCTTGTGCATTTTCAGGAATCCCTAGCTACCAGCATTCATTCTGGAAATTTACAGAGTTGTCTGCAATGTGGAAACCAAAATCAGATACAATTCCTATCTCAAATTGCTTTCTGTTGATTAAGAAGCAGATAAGCCAAAAAAAAAAAAAAAGAAAAAACAAAATCCTATGTCCAGTCTGTAGTCCCACTAGCCTGGATCCCTGTACATGAAATGAGGGATCAGACTGGAAGTGGAGAGCTGATGAGTTACCACCAGGGGAATAACACCTGCTAGAATACTTTTTCCCCCACCATTAAGATTTATTTTTGTTCTTTTATCTCCCTCTCGATTTCCAGCCTCTTTATTAAGATGTTGAGCCCCCAGTGCATGGGGGGCCGGCACCCAGTGTGCAGGACTCTAGGATGTGAGGGAGGAAGGCAGTGTTTACATTCAGGTGGGTGCTCAGATCCACCCTAAGTGACGATGGTTACTACATATGCCAAGACCATAAAACTAATATAACGATTAAACTGTATTTAAGTAGTTGTGTCTATAAATTGGGTTTCCCCAGTAGCTCAGCAGTAAAGAATCTGCCTGCCAGTTGAGGAGATGAGGGTTCGATCCCTGGGTCAGGAAGATCCCCTGGAGGAGAAAATAGCAACCCACTCCATTATTCTTGCCTGGAAAATTCCACAAAGGACAGAGGAACCTGGCAGGCTACAGTCCACAGGATTGCAAAGAGTCAGACGCCACTTACCAACTGAGTACAATACACACGTGCCTATAAATTATGAAATGACAATGACTCAGCGTTCTGGACACATCTCACAGAGTGCCCAGCAGTGAGGCATTCATCTCTTCCAGCTTGCTGTGCCCACCACTGTCATTTCAGAAAGTCTGCTCCTGGAAGCTGCAGACAGGAGTCCAGCCTGAAAAGATGAGGGGACACTCTGTGCAATGGACACGATTGTAGCAGAGACACAGAGCATTGACTCAAGGGGATCCGAAGTCCCGCTCATGAGCAGAGGAGTGGGGAGATGTGGCTGCATGGTAAGTGGGTGATACTTTCTCCTAGACTCTTGAGCAGGTGACTGCCTGCTCTTGGCAGCTTTCCACTACCAAGAAAGCTCTTTGTAAGAATACATAAATACTTCTTCTATGTGTCTGAAATATGACAGACTGATGAATTAATTTCCCCTGATTTTTCTGTTGCTCAGTCCCTAGGTCATGTCCGACTCTTTACGACCCCAGGAACTGCAGCACGTCAGGCTTCCCTGTCCTTCACTAGCTCCCGGAGTTTGCTCAAACTCATGTCCATTGAGTCAGTGATGCCATCCCACCATCTTCTTTTCTGTCACCTCCTTGTCCTCTTGCCCTCAATCTTTCCCATCATCAGGGTCTTCTCTGGTGAATCAGTTCTTTGAAGTCAGGTGGCCAAAGAATTGGAGCTTCAGTTTCAGTATCCGTCCTTCCAATGGTTCAGGGTTAATATCCTTTAGGATTGACTGCTTTGATCACCTTGCAGTCCAAGAGACTCTCAAAAATCTTCTCCAAGGGGGAGAAACTAAGATGGCGGAGGAATAGGACGGGGAGAACACTCTCTCCCCAATAAATATACCAAAAGAACTTTTAAAGGCCGAGCAAACTCCAAAAAACAGGAACTGAATGCTGGCAGAGG
>ML661889.1:8243384-8287976 GCA_007570785.1 Antilocapra americana | reverse complement strand
ATTAACATTTAAAATAAAATGTTACTTACTGAATATTAAGATGATTAGAAGAACCAAGTGAGTGGCAGAATGCATGTTTGCAAAAGAAAATGATCCTTGTTCCCTGGAGTACGCAAATCTAATAAATCTAGTCTCCAGCTGGATGTTACAGAAGCTCCTCAATCAGAAACTGAGAGTCCTTTTCTGTGCCGCAGCAATATTCTGTCTTGTGGCTACCAAGTAAACAAATCAAACCAGCTCCTGAGTGCAATGAGGAACCGCATCTGAAGGAGGCCCGCCCTCTGGTGGTGACCTTGAAAACTGCACCCCAGTCAGGTCTGACCTATTTCCCCTAATAGCTTGTGGGGTACATACAGGAGAATGGGACAGGACCCTAAGAAGAGAGTCCTAAACATAAGCGTGCTTAGGCAGACTATTATTACTTCCATAATTTTTTGCATTGTACAGGTATCTCTAGCTTCGCAAGAAACCCCAGTTACAATTTCTAGATGGAATAGTCAGAGATTTCTTCCTTCTATGTTTCCAAGATTCCCATGGGTCAGAGAAGGATTCCCCTGAATGGAAAGTGCCCCCTCCTCTCCTCAAGTTCTTTACCTGAATTAGCTCTGTTCATCCCCAAGACTCAGTCAACATGCCATGGAGGAAACCTTATCTACAGCAGATCTCAAATAATGTGTGGTTGAATGATAAGGTTATTATTACATACCCTACCATCATAAAATGACACATTTGTAAAAATACCAAAAAAAAAATTACCGTTACTTCTTTTTCACAGTTGAAAGTAGAGTTGACCTTACAACTAGAAAACTGGACAAAATATATGAAACTAATTTTGGACCTTGTACATCAGGTAGCACAGAGATAAGGAAGACAGATGAGATGAGCCCTAACATTTCCCAGCTTACTTCATGGAAGCAGCTTCCAGGCACCAGTACTGGAGGGATTTACCAAAACTGTCTCACTGTGGGATTGACATGGAACAGGGTTTGGGGGATCCTGAGGAACCTAGAAATTTGTGGACCACTGTACAAGAGAGGAGGGATGTGGACAAAAAGAGAGAAAGGGAGAGAGATAAGGGCAAGGTGGTAGCATGAGAGGGGAGGAGATTCAAGGTGAATCTTGGGCTAAGTAATAATCTGCAATAAAAGAGAGAAACCTCAGTGAGTTTGGTAAACCTCCCTGAAAAGATCTCCTCTGGGGCCCCTGGACCATACTTGGATGGTAGAACTTGTCACATTCTTGTTTTAATTCAACTAAGTACTTTTTTTTAGAAAGTCAAGTTCAGATGCTTAGTATATTAACCAGGCTCACTTCATTTCAAAGGCATGTGTGTGGTGTTTATCAGGCTCCTGTTTATTTTATTAGAGAGTCAGGAATCTCAGTGGAAAGAACTGTCTGCTCAGTGTCTATCAGCCTGTTTGTCTAGGTTCCTGTGCAATTATCTGGGCTAGTGAAGTGAACCCAGCAGAAGATATAACAAAGTCATGTCATGGCTGCTTCTTCTCCTAGGATTTACTTTAGGGAAAGTATGGTTGTATTATGGTAAGAAGTCAAAACATTGTTCTTTGCTGACAAACCATTTTAAGGCATGAAGACTTGGTGGCTGCAGGCAGGTGTGAGGTTGCCTTACACGGGTTTTTCAGGGCAGTGTTGTCAATCCAGACTAAGAACAATTTCAAGAACAATCTCTTTCAAATATACCTTTTCACCTACAGAGATTTTCTCACCAGTTAAAATGAACTCCTCCTAAAATTAGAGTTATTTTTTAATGCACAGCTGTTTGCTGGGTTGTCATTTGTTTTGTTTATGGCTGCCCTGGGTCTTAGTTTCAGCTTGTGAGTTTCAGTTCTCTAACCAGGGACTGAACTTGGGACCCCTGCATTGGGAGTGCAGAGTCCTATCCCCTGGACCAAAATTCCCCCTAAAATTAGGGTCGTGAGTCAAGTTGTGCTGCTAGGACTCTCCGGTTCAGCAGATCACCTAGTTGCTGTTAAACTTTTGTGCATGTTCAGGAATCCCTAGGCTCCAACATTCATTCTGGAAATTTAAAGAGTTCTCTACAACGTGTAAACCAAAAACCAGACATGATTCCTATCTCAAATTGCTTTCAGTTAGTTGACTGAGGAGCAGGTAAGCGAAAAAAAAAAAAATCCTCTGCCCTGTAGTCGCACTAGCCTGGACCCAGAGATGTGGAATGAGAGATCAGACCGGAAATAGAGAGCTGACTCAGTTACCACCAGGGAAATAAAACCTGCTTGAATACTTTTTTCCACTGTAAGACTTATCTTTGTTTTTTCACCTCCCTCTCCCTTCCTTTGGCCTGTTTATCAAGATGTTGATCCCCCAGTGCTCAGGGGGCTAACACCCAGTGTGCAGGCCTCTAGGGTATTAGGGAGGAAGTCTACACTGACCTTCAGGTGGGTGTCCAGACATCCACCCTGTTAAATGAGAACGGGGATGTAGTCCTCAGGACCATTAAAACTATTCTATTAAACTCTGTATTTTGATTGCTGCACTTATAAAATATGAGATGACAAATAATCAGTGTCTAGGCCACATCTCCCTGACTGCCTGGCAGTAAAACATATCTCTTTTCTCCTTCTGTGCCCCCCCACTCTCCTTCCAGAAAGTCTGGTCCCCAAAGGCGTGGGCAGGCGTTCAACCTGCAGAGATGCAGAGGGATGCTCTATGCGATTGGCATGATTGTTGGAGAGATGCAGAGCACTGACCCAAGTGGTTCCACATTCCTGCTCATGAGCAGAGGAGTAGAGAGATGTTCCTGCCTTGGGAGTGGGTGATACTTTCTCCTAGTTTCTTGGAGCAGGTGAAAAGCTCACTCCACTCCAAAGATAGCTTATTGTAAGAGTACATAAACACTTTTTCCATATATCTGAAATATGACTGACTGATGAATAAATTTCCCCTGAGGTGACATTATTATTGGCAAAGAGAATATTCTGTACCCTGTTTGAATACAAACAACGCACATCATGCCTGCAATATTTACCAGCTGAACTGCTCTGACCCGCAGGGCCATTGGCAGAAGGGATATCTTGTCAGAAAACTCTCCTCCTGGAACTTACTTAGGCAGCAGCATCACTGTAGCAGCCACAGGGATGGAAAAGTCAGGGGAAGAGAGGATAAAGCTCCTGGTCACTGAAGACGGAGTGTCTGCAGGTGTGTCTCAGCAAGACGTACAATCCTGGTCTGAATTATAAAAGCCAGAGACTACCTTCCAGATCACACAGTCATCCATTAGCAATGTTCCTGGGAGTTTTCATTAACAGGTTGTGAAGGATTTCAGCATATATCAACTGAATTGTCACTGAAGGGTTAATGACACTTCAAGGGATTCTGTGCCTTGTTGGGGAATGTGAATGGGCTGAAAACAGGAATTTCTGGAGAAAAGCACTTAGGTTCCTGTCTACACTGTTCTGCCCCAGATTCCCCTCTGTAGGGCAATCCAAGAATTCCAAGGTTCTTAGCTCTGAGCTTCATAGTCGAAAGTACTTTGACACTACCTCTAGCATAGACCTCTGGAGAGCTGCCCACAGCCTGACCCTGTCTGTGCCCTTGGGTTTGTGCTCAGCTCCCCCTGCAGCCTCTCACACTGTGTCACTCTGAGCACAGTAGTACACAGCTGAGTCTGATGTTTGCACGGAGGATTTCTGCAGGTGGAAGGAGCTGTCACTCGAGATATGAATGGCTTCAAAACCTCTGCTGGTCACCTTCTGGTTTCCTAATGAGCTTTTCAGGAGCAGCTCAAGCTCAAGTCCAGTATGGTACTGGACATACCAGAAAAGAAAAACTGAATAGCTGGACTGGTAAGTGCAGTTCAGAGTCAGAGATGCCTTTTCCTGGAGGGTAACAAGGCCTTCTGTCTGGGTCACCGAGTCTCCACTGGCCCCTCCTAAATAAAAAATAGGAAGAAAAAAAAAACAGAAAAGACTTTGTTAAGTTGGCTAAGGAAGAGGGACCATCTCCAGGTTGATAAAGGTTACATGACATCCTAAGACCAAGGAATAGAACACCTTAGAAATTTTAAATAAATGTTACTCACGCATTATCAACAAGATCACAAGTCCTAAGCACAAAGCAGGCAGCATAGCTGGCTCAGAAGCAGTGGGAGGCTGAGGTTGCAGATACACGAAGGTTGAAAAAACTATTCCTCTCGTTTCTTGATCTTTTCTTGAAACTTTCAGTAAAACCTCGGTTCACGAGTTATGCAAGACAAACTGCCCTACAAGAGCATGCTGTAGGCTGAGAAAGAGAAAGGTTCTCCGAAATGAAAGATGAATTTATATCAAACCACCAACGAAATGGAGCAGCGCCCTCTGTCGTTCTCCCTCTGTTCCTGCAGTCTGCTGTACATCTTTTGATATTTACCCTGAAAAGGAGCTCAAGTTGTAGGCATAGAAGGGAAATAGCTATCTGAGGTGAGCGTAGGGCTCAAGAAAGGAAGCACCAAATAATTTCTGCAGACTTCGCAATGGTGTCTGAGGCTGAGACAGTTGGCAATTCCTCTCTCTTTAATATGCAGAGAAATACAGTTCCCTCAAGGCTTTCCAGGCTCAGCATCTATTGTCTGATGAGCAATAAGCTCATTTAAGCAACTTAAGTTATAGTATGAGTGTGAAAAAAGACTGAACTGAGATCTCTTCTTGTCATTTCCCTCACTGATCCCCTAGAACCAGGGGATGAGCTGTCTCTGCTTAGAATGTTCTTCCTTTCTGCCCAGAATCTTTGCCTAGACAACTTTTTATTCCTTCTTTAAGAACCAATTTACTTGCCAACTCCTTATGAAACTACTGACCCAGTCCTTCAGGCTGAGTTAGGACCCAGCTCTCTTCCCACCAGACCTTGTATGCACATATGTCACTGTCATTCCTACACCACACTGGAATCATTTGCGTGTTGTTTTTCAAACTAGGTTTGATGCACCTGAGATCAGGAACTTAATCTTATTAATCTCAGTGGCCAACTTCTCAAAATGCACAGAACACTAGTTCAGAGCAAATGGTTTAAAAACATTTGAAAAATGAATGAATGAGTGAATGAGTGGACATGTCCGGGTGTACAATGATCTGTTTATGAAGTATAGTCTCTATGAGAAATAGTTCTCAGGCCCGCGGTATGATGGGCTTCTTCCAGTGGCGTGTCTAGGGTCTGAACACAGGGGCATTAGGTATTTCTCAAGACTAAGGCACAGTTCTTCATATAAGAGACCACTCTCATACTGACTATTTAAAAAATATTATAGCACCTTTATACATACAAAACTCAGGTTAAGTATAACCGTCTTCGGTTCACAGTTCTTAATCACCAAAGTGAAAATCGCTTAGTTGTATCTGACTCTTTGTGACCTCATGAACTATATGGGATTCTCCAGGCCAGAATACTGGAGTGGGTAGCCTTTCCCTGCTCCAAGGACCTTCCTAACCCAGGGATCAAATCCAGATCTCCCGCATCGCAGACAGATTCTTTACCAATTGAGCCACAAGCAAAGCTCTAGCATGTGGAGTGGTAACCTATCCCTTCTCCAGCGGATCTTCCCAACCTAGAAATTGAACCAGGGTCTCCTGCATTGCAGGTGGCTTCTTTACCAACTGAGCTATCAGGGAAGCCCATGCATACAAAATACAAAATTAATAGAATTCATAGTAAAACATTAATGTGAGGAGTGATATTTTGCTGAAGCTAAAGAGGTGGTGAAATCTCATTAGAAGAAAGCTATAGATTATGTCATTCAATAATTCACCTGATTAAAATGATTTGGAGCTTAATACACTATTGTCTGAATTACTGTGACTAGTGATTTCCAGTATTTTTACTTCTATTCAAAAATATCCATTTAATTCAGCATTATATAACTCTATTATTGAACAAAGCATCAAAAAATCAGCACTGAAAAAAGTATTATGCATTTACTGCTACTCTTTTTTCTACTGAATTGCATGTTGATACATTCAAACATTTTAAATGTTTAAAAAATATTCTTAAAACTTTTATCCATTTAAAGACCTATGATGCTTTTATTTGTAAAGTGTCATTATTCCATTTGTCTTTAATTAGATTAAAAAAATGCCATAACACAAAATCTTCAGAAAGATGGGGAGTATTCTAAATTGGCCCAACAGATGATTAGAAATATGCCTTTATTATTTAGTTGTCATCAAACAAAAAAATCCAGACTGAAAAATTCTAATGTAATTCCTACACCCTGTAGATTGGCAGACTTTTTTGTCTATAAAGGGTAAAATAGTAAATAGTTTAGGTTTTGAAGATGTACAGTCTCTGCTACAACTATGCTGGTATAGCACAAAGCATCCACAGTCAATGCATAAGGAAATGAGCATGGCTGTCTTCCACTAAAACTTATTTATAAACATAAGTATCAAGCTACTTTGCCCTGTGGCTATCCTTGGCCAATCCCAGTAATACTCCAAGAATTTATCCAATAACCTCTAAAGATTACTTTTTTCTCTAAATATTATCATAGCTTTTAAAATAAAGAACACATTAGTGGATAGAAAAGAAGGAAATTGAACAATGCTGATGCCACAGGTACTTCCCGGGTGGCTCAGTGGTAAAGAATCCACCAGCCAATGTAGGAGATGTGGATTCGATCCCTGGGTCAGGAAGATCCCCTGGATCAGGAAATGGCAACCCACTGTCACCTGGAAATCCAATGGCAAGAGGAGTCTTGCAGGCTACAGTCCATGAGGTCACAAAGAGTTGGACACGACTTAGCAACTAAACAACAACAAAAGCCTAAGATACAGTGATGCTGAGTTTTCAAGAATGAAAAACACAGATATGGACACTATCATTAAGGAGATCACAGAGTAGGATTGAAAAGTAGACCTTAAATAAATAATGAAAGAAAGAAAGAAATTACAAACCTGAAAATGCAGAGGTCTATAATTCTAAAAATATCCACTAAGCTTTCCTTAGCTACTGACTCTTGGACAAATATACAAGAATGAGTAGGCATTTACTATTTTTTTTAACTCCTTTGAAGCAAGGAAAAGAATTTTAGGAAAAGAAAAAAATAAGAAAATCACCTAAAATTTCTATGAATGGGTTATATAAGAGGAAAATGGTGCCTTTGACAAACTTAATATCAGTATTGTTGAAGAGAGGGGGAGAGGGAGAGACAGAGACAGAGATTAGGAACACATAATGAAATGAAGTTGGAGAGGTAACTTTTCTTTATCCTAAGAGCAAATGGGGATCCAGATGACTGACATGCTAAAATTTGCACTCTGGCAAAATTGCTATCACTGTGATCCAAGGGACTACATGGAAGAGTGATGGGGTCTGTCAAGTGTTGAACAAGAGACTAAGATGGATTTTTTTTTAAAGCCATTTAGCTCTGTTTTATGCATTTTTATTGTTCAGTCACTGAGTAATGTCTGAATTTTTGCGACACTATGAACTACAGTATGCCAAGCTTCCTTGTCTCTCACTGTCTCCAGGAGCTTGCTCAAATTCATGTCCATTGAGTCAGTGATGCAATCCAACCATCTCATCCTCTATTGTCCTCTTCTGCTCTGCCTCAATCTTTCCCAGCATACGGTATTTTCCAATGAGTCAGTTCTTTGCATCAGGTGGCCAAAGTATTGGAGCTTCAGCTTTTTAATGAAGATTGTAGAGGTGAATTGGGTTGTTGGGATTGTGACATCTTCTAGAGGACTTTTAGGAAGCAAAGTCAACAGAACTGGAAAGTAGACTGAATACGGTATTTCAAAAATGAATATCACTAAACCAAAAAAAAAAAAAACCCTACATGAGTCTTAATATACCCTAAATTGAGAGTATAGCACAAACTGCTATTTGCCTATCAAATGTTCATTTCTACTATTTCTAATAGAACTACAATTTTTTTAATTTTTATTTTATATTGGAGTATAGTTGATTGACAGTGTTATATTAGTTTCAAGTGTACAGCAAAGTAATTCAGTTATACATAAATATGTACCTATTCTTTTTCAAATCTTTTCCCATTTAGGTTACTACAGAATACTGAGCAGTTTTCCCTGTGTGCTACAGTGGGTCCTTGTTGATTATATACTTTTTTTTTTATTTTCAACTGGAAGATAATTATTTTATACTCTAGCGATGGTTTCTGCCATACATCAACATGAATCAGCCACAGGCATACACATGTCCCTTCCCTCTTAAACCTCACTCCCACCTCCCTCCCCATTCTACCCCTCTAGGTTGTTACAGAGCACCAGCTTTGAGTTCCCTGCATCATACAGCAAATTCCCACTGGTTTTCTCTTTTACACATAGTAATGTATATATTTCAGTTCTACTCTCTCAAGTCTTCCCACCCTCTCCCTTCCTCACTGTGACCAAAAGTCTGTTCTTTATGTCTGCGTCTCCTTTGGTGCCCTTCAAATAGGTTCATCATCACCATCTTTCTAGATTCCACATGTATGCATTAATACATGATATTTATCTTTCTCTTTCTGGCTTACTTCACCCTGTGCAATAGGCTTTTAGTTCATCCACCTCATTAGAACTGACTCAAATGTGTTCCTTTTTATAGCTGAATAATAGTCCATTGTGCATATGTACCACAACTTCTTTATCCATTCATCTGTCTATGAACATGTAGGTTGCTTCCTTGTCCTAGCTATTGTAAATAGTGCTTCAATAAACTGAGGTACATGTGTCTTTTTCAATTATGATAGAGCCACAATTTTGTTGTGAGTGACCATATGCTGAGACTGAAAAGATCCTGATATCCAAGCCTGTACAGCATATTAAAAAGCAAAGACATTACTTTGCCAACAAAGGTCCATATAGTCAAACCTATGATTTTTCCATTAATCATGTATGGATGTGAGAGTTGGACCATAAAGAAAGCTGAGCACCGAAGAACTGATGCTTTTGAACTGTGGTGTTGGAGAAGACTCTTGAGAGTCTCTTGGACAGCAAGGAGATCCAAACAGTCAGTCCTGAAGGAAATCAGTCCTGAATATTCACTGGAAGATTGGTGCTGAAATTGAAACTCCGATGCTTTGACCACCTGATGGGAAGAACTGATTCACTGGAAAAGACCCTGATGCTGGGAAAGATTGAAGGTGGAAGGAGAAGGGGAGGACAGAGGATGAGATGGTTGGATGGCATCACCGACTCAACGGGCATCAATTTGAGCAAGTTTTAGGAATTGGTGATGGACAAGGAAGCCTGGAATGCTGCAGTCCACAGGATCGCAAAGAGCTGGACACAACTGAGTGACTGAACTGAATTGAACTGAGAATAATTTTCTTGTTAGCGACAACACACCGAGACTGAAAAAATCCTGATATCCCAGGCTCCTTTGCCGATGGAAGAAATATGGGGACCCGGACTAACACTCTGGTAAATGAAATGCAAGTAGAAGCTGCTGGGTGAAGTTTCTGAAAATGCTTGACTCGGCCAGCATGTACTCATTTGCCTCTTGATGTTCTTCCTGGAAGGTGTATAAAGTGGATGGATTTCTTGCTGTTTCAGCAAAGTATATAAACAAAAGTGACAATTTTGGATAAGAAAAAAGGACAAGAAACAGCTAGAAAGAAGATCCTTGATTCCTCACAAGATTATGAAGATTATGAAGCTAGTATACTAGCGCTGGACTGAACATGGTACATGCGATAGAACTTCTTTATATGAGAGGGAAGTAAACCCCAGCTTGTTAAAAATGTTATCTGAGTTTTTTGTGATGTGAAGCTGAACCAATATCTGATATAAATGATGTTCATTAAACATACAATCCATCACTGCATCATCAGTCTGATTAAGTAAACTCCTAATAACCCAGATCTTTGAAGGTGTTCTAGGTGATTCTGATACAGGTGATGTTGGTGGCTTAAGGTCTGGAATGTGAGAACCACAGTCCTACCAACCTTTCCCCTGCCCTTGCCTACCATTTTCACCAAGTGTCACATATATACAAATGCTCTTTGTCCACAAATACATTTTCAGTAGCATCAAAACTGTATCAAGAAAACTATTCTTACCAGGAACAAGAATTCAATGGATGGAAAACTGTTATATATGTGATAATAAACAGAAGTATCCACTTTCAAAAAACAATATTTTAGGGGCTGATAGCAGAAAACATCTCTCTCACTTGTAAGAGGAAAAATTCTGACTTTCGGATAAATTCCCATCTCTTTAATGGAGAAATTGAAGCTTAGAAATGATACAAATAGTAAATGGCAGAATCAGATTCACATCTTTGTCTCTTTTACTCCAAAGACTGAGATCTTTGTGTCTATTATTACATAACGCTTTCACTCCTCAGTTTTAAAGTGAAAAGTTTCATTGAAACAGTCCTAAATCCTTTTTATTTCTAATGTCTGATGAATCTACAGTTTCCTGTACAGGAATTAGAGAAATACTAAAATTATCTCATGCATCTTAAAGGCCCACCTAGGTCTTGAGGGCGCTGCACATATAACAGATGAGCCCTTCTAATACTGAGAAGTCCTTCTTCATCCTCCAGAGGCGACCTGGAAAAATCAGAACTTGAAGGGTCTTTCGGCTCATCCAGTCTAAATCCTTTGTTTAAACTGAGGAAACTGAAGGTGCTGCTATACCGATGATATGGCTAAAGACACGGCCAGGATGGGTGGAGCTGAAATTGGCATTTCAGTTTCCTGTTCTAAATCTCATGCCCTGTACTATAGTCTGACATGCTACCGAAAATGTCAGGAATTTGAGAGGGCTTTCTAGCCATTTGCAGACTCTCCTTTGTGGGAAGACAAAACCACCAACTCTATACACTGTTGCGGCTTCTAAGAGACAGCTCTGGCAGGTTTGTGCTGGGGCTGTGGGTGCCAGATGCGTGCTGTGTGTCTAGAGCACAGAAGTAAGTACCAGCGTCCTCAGCCTGGGAAGCCGTGATGGACAAGGAACTACTTTTGATGGAGTTGTCAAGTGTGAAGTGTAGTCTTCCAGTATATTTCTGTCTCTCGTTTGAATGCATTAAAATCAGATGAACAAAGCCTCGCCTTGAATCCTGTCTGTACCAATGTAAGGTGTTTAAAGTAATACTTTTATAACTGCAGTTCATGGTGACATTTTCACCCTCCTGGATGCTCAGGGTCTGAAGATTCTGTTCTCCTTGCTGGCTATTCACCTCTAGGCAGAAACACAAGGACAGAGGCCAGGAGTCAGTCACTGCATTTTCACTCCCTAGCGTTTGCATTTCCTTCCATAATTTGAGAGTACATTTCCCAATTAACAGACTTTCCTGGTGACACAGTGGTAAAGAATCTGCCTGCAATGCAGGAGATGTGGGTTTGATCCCTGGGTCAGGAAGATCTCCTGGAGAAGGAAATGACAACCCACTCCAGTATTCTTGCCTGGAAAATTCCATGGACAAGAGGAGCCTGGCTGGCTAGAGTCCATTGGGTCGCAAAGAGTTAGACAGGACTGAGAGACTAACACTTTCACTTTTCCCTTTTCCCAATTAAAGGAAGGTTTTTGCCCCTCGGTCTTGTGGGCTCTGAACTTTGGTCACCCTCTTCCCACCACCAAGAGCCCCAACTCACTGGCCAGCTGAAGCCACAGAATCGCCAAAGGCAGGGCCAGAAGCTTCTCCATTCTTCTTCTTTAGGAGGATCATGGAAGACGCTGCTCTCACCCTGAAATAAAGCCAGGCTCCTCAGTCTAGCTCTTTTTTTTTGAGTATACTCATCCAGTCCCTCTGAGTCCCAGGGAGAGTCTCAGGTTTCTTACACACCAATCAAAGGAAGCTTAATCTTTTGCTTTCAATACAAACATGTTGATTTCAAACAAAATGAGTCTGAGGAGAGAGGCCCTGCCATCTTGTGGTGGCGACATCGTTCTGCTAAGAGAACCACCTGGGGAGGATGAAGTGTGTTAGGGCTGGTTCAGAGGAAATTGCAAAGCTGTTCTATCTCTGCCTTTGTTGAGCTCCAGTTCCAGCCTAGAGTGAGAACAGATACAATCTTAGGCACTAAAAACTCAGTTAAGAAAGAACACTGATGCCCAGTATTTACAGAATACCTCTGAGGAGCACCGTTAGACTTCCTACAGTCACTTCTGATACCGTGTCCTTCTTCTTTTTTCCTAATTTGCCTAATGGTGGAATGAGGTTGCATATGAGTCAGGGTTCATATTTATGAGTAAGAGAAACTGACTCTGGCTGAATTAAATAGAAAATGAATAAGTTCATTAATATTGGGTTTGCCTCAGAATCTCCAATACGGTCAGAGAACTGGACTCCAAAGCTATAACGTCAGTCTACCAAACATTAAAGGAAGAGTTGACACTGATCCTTCTCAAACTACTCTCAAAAGTTGCAGAGGTTGCTGAGGAAGAAACATCTCAGTGCAACCTGCTTTATTACTTTGGTCTCAAGATCCAGGCTTGCTAGCAGTGCTGAAAGTTATGCATGAGCTCAAAAACACTGATTTCCGCTTATCAAGTTTGACCTTGCTAATGCTATTGCTCGGTGTCTCATCTGTCAATGACACAGACTAATCCTGAGTCCCTGACATGGTGTCATTCCCCAGAGAGACTTCCCAGATGCCTGATGACAGCTTGATTACATTAGATATCTCCTGTGATGGAGATGGCTGAGATCTGTTCTCACTGGAATAGATGCTTATACCTGCATATGGATTTGTCTTCTTTGCTGACTGTACTCTGCCAGCCTCATCCTCATAAACTCACAGAATGCCTAATTTCAGCAAGATATTCCCCGCAGCATTTCTTCTGAGGAAGAAACTATTTTCACAGCAAAAGATTGCAGCCACGGGTACACGCCCTCAGAATTATTTATCTTACCATATACCCTATCATCTAGAAACGGCTGACCTGATTAAATTTAGAATGGCTTATTGATTCTATGGGCTTCCCAAGTGGCGCAGTGGTAAAGCATCCACCTGCCAATACAGGAGATGCAAGAAACACAGGTTTAAGCTCTGGGTCAGTAAGACCCCCTGGGGTAGGAAATGGCAACCCACTCCAGTATTCTTGCCTGAAAAATTCCGGGGACAGGGGAGCCTGGTGGGATCACAAAGGGGACTGAAAGACTGAGCACTCATACACACATTGATTCTACAATAGCACCGGTTGAAAAACAACTCTGAAAAGATGGCATTCTGTCTCATCAGATGCAACGTATGCTTTCTAGCAGAGATAAGTAATGGTGTTGTCTCCCCCATAGCCAGAATGCATGATTCCAGAAATCCAGGAGGTGGCACTGGGAGTGGGTCCTTCACTATTATTTTCAGTAACTCACTAGCAAGGTTTTTGCATGTAATGCTTATAACTTTGAGTTGTATCAGTTCTTATTCTCTAAAAGAAATAATGCTTTCACCAGGGAACACAACAGTGGTTCCACTGAACTGGAAGACAAGACTTCCACGTGGCTATCTGGGCTACATACAGTCTCCCAACCAATGAATAGAAAATGAGGCTACTCTACTGACTAGAGTGGTTGATACCAATTACCTAGGAGGAATGGGGCTGTTGCTACATATCAGATATAGAGAGGACTATGTCTGGGACCCAGGAGATTCCCTAGAGGAGCCTCTTGGCACTTTCATGCCCAATACTAAAGGTTACTGTTAAATTATAACAACCAATAAAAAGGCAAGGTTTTTGAGTACTCAGATCCTTTGAGAATGAAGATTTGGGTCACACCACTAGGTAAGTAACCCAATTCACAGAGGTTATGGCTGTGAAAAGGGAAAATATAAAATGTGTAATAAAAAAAAGTCATCTATATCAATTGCGGCATCACGATCAAATCAGGAATCAAAGAATGTAGTAGTTTTCTACATTTTATTCTTGCTCTTTACTTTCATGTGTTCCTTTGTGAACACTGCCATTTTCTTCTTCCTTCTCCTCACTATACTTATTCTATATACAACTTGAGAGAGATTAACTTTAGAATTGTAGTGACTGTTGAGACCACAGGTCTCCTTATTTGGGAGAAAGGATGAGAACTTCTTCAGTTGTTCAAAGGACAGACTTAGCTTGTGAGATGGAAACAGAGTCATTTTACCCTTGCTTGAAAGTTCAACTGTGTGTGGAGGAGTGTGTATGAAAGAGGTAGATGTGCCAGTTATCAACTTATTGCCTTTAAACTACAAATTCCCCCTCCATAGATTCAGAGGGTAATTCTGGACATGGACCTTGGAAACATTTCTCCTTTGCCAGCTGGCATGATGTTAAGCTTTGTCAGGAGAGAGAGTGGAAAGGACCCTGCAGGAAGAGGCAGCTTCTCTTCCAGGTCCTGGCATGCATGTGTTCCACACTTCTTGTTCCTGTGGTGCTTGGCCATCCTGTGGGACACCTGTGATGCTCACTTCCAGCAACGTTTAGTGACAGCCCCAGGGTGGTTTCTTGGCAAGTTTCACAGGCACCCGAGCAAGTTCAGCAGTACTCCTTGGCCAGCTTCCTGCAAACTGTGCTAGAACCCTGGGAGCTGTTCTTCTGCTTATTTTTCTCTGGCACCTCGGCAAACTTCCCCATCCAGCAGGCTACAGTCACACACTCCCCAGTGAAGCCTGAGTCATCGCTGTGATAGGAGAACAGAGTACATATTATAATGCATGTATTCATTCAGTACATATTCACTTTCCGTGAAACTCTGGCATAGTCCTAGAGATAACAGTGTCTCCCTACAAATGCTATTCTTAGGTTCTTTAGAGTTCTTTCGAGTTCATTAGTAAATAATGCTCTGCTATTTGTTAATAATTCTTTATATTAAACTTTCCTTTTTCAACTTGCCACAATTTTTCTCCTGATTGCCCCTATTCGGATAGTATGAGTCCGTCAGGTACATGAGAAGAAAGGCATTAGCTGCAGAAAGACCAGCAAGCACATGTCAGGAAGCACCGTTCTACTTTTAAGGAACTTCAGTAGGTGGCGATGATACACGTGGATGTGGATGAGGTGGCAGCAGAGTTGGAGAAATGGGACTGTATCACTTAAACCTGGGGAGCCCATCTGGGCCAAGAAGAGAATTTTCATGCTGTTACATAGTTTTATTTCAGAAGTATTTTTCCAGGTACTAATATCTAAAATAAATACACTTACTATTTAAAAATTAACTTATACAGAGTAGGTAATGAGAATTCCCTTTAAAAAAAATTCTACAGCTAGTTGATAACTGATGACAACTCTGTATCTGAGAGGTAAATTCAGTGTCAGTCTCCAGAGAGACAATGCCCCACGGTGGTCGAACAGGAAACATGGAAATGCTTTCGTGGAGTTTGCGCTCTGCTTCTCTTGTGAAGCCAGGTGCTGTGTCACCCAGAGCACAGTAATACACAGCTGAGTCTTCCTCCTGAGCCGAGAGCTTTTTCAGATGGAAGGATGCCTCGGCCCGGTTGAGGTCTGCCGTGAAACCTTGGATGCTCTCTCTTGAGGTGTGTTTCAGGAGTAACTGGAGGCGCTGCCTGGGGTACTGGATGTACCAGAAGAGCACAGGACTCCCAGAATACGAATAGCTACATTTCACCTGTACTGGGTCCCCTTTAAACACAGAGATGTGGCTCTCAGGCTGAGTCACTGTCTGGGCTCTTGTTCCTCCTGTAACACAAATTCTGGGTCAGGGATTGACTTGCAAACAGAGGAGAATATTTTGTTAAGCCAATTCTAAATCAGAAGACCATAGGAAGATAAAATAAAAAGAGACTTTACTCACCAAGTATGAATATCATCACAAGCACTGAGATGAGGGCCCGCTTCATGTCTGAGCTCTGAGGAAGCAGGAGGCTCCTCCCTGCAGGTTTTTCCTGGAAACAGTTCAGCCACATGGACACCCTGACAGAGCAGTGAGTGGGTTTACAGGGCGTGCAAAGTAAAGCTCTTTCTCAAAGGGCTGGTGGCTTTCTGTCAAGTTCAAGTTGTGTGGCATCTCCCTCTAGAGGCCAAATATGATACTGCAGGTAATCTCAGGCTTCCCGAAGACCAATTCTGAAACAAAATGGAGAGGAATTTCCTCCACAGTTAGTAAGACAAAGTGCAGTGTTATGTTAAGTAAAGGAGCTTGTTACCAGAAAGATCCAGACATCGATGGAACACGATAGAAAGTCCAAACATACAAATTACTCACGAAAATTTAGCAATTAAAAAATAGGGAAAAGATGGTATATTCAATAAAACATGCCCTCAAAAATGGAGAGTTGTCTAGAGATGAACAAATAAATTTGGACACCTATCTTAGCATTTGTTATTAAATAAATTCTAAATATAGATAATTAATATTTTTAAGTAATAGCTATTTTTTGTTAAATTTAGGATGGTCATGAATTTTCTAAGCATGAAAGTCAGAAAGAGTATAAGAAAATATCAGCATATCAGACTTCACAGAAATTTAAGCTTCTTTATAGGTTTGTTAATGAAATGTTTCATTTCAGTTCGGTTCAGTCGCTCAGTTGTGTCCGACTTTTTGCAACCCCATGAATCGCAGCACTCCAGGCCTCCCTGTCCATCACCAACTCCCGGAGTCCACCCAAACCCATGCTTAAACATTACCATACCAAGTTATTTTCCATTCATCATCATTGATTCTGACCTTCCTCACACCAGGAATGGGCCTTTAGAATTTTAGATCTACAGTCTTTTTTTAAATAGTTCATTAACAAAGTAACAATCATTTGAACTAAAAAGAAGGCAATTCTAGAAAGAGGGTAGATTAAAAATGTTCCTGATCCCCTGTGTTTAGCCAAGGAGCTTTCTGTTGAAGCCAGCCAATGCTGTGCCAACAGAGCTCAAGTGAGTTATTCCACTGGGGCTTGTAATAAATCTGGGGTCAGTAGCAAGGAACTCCAGGATGAAGAGTAGAAAACTATAGGTCGTGAAGAAAGCTTTGCAGGCAGAGATCAGTGGACTTCTAAGGAAGCTAGTTCTTTTGAGAAAGCCTTTTCTCTAGCCCCCAGATAGCTGAGAAGAAACCTCAAATAGCAGGTTGAGTCCCATCTGTCCTAAATGGAGAGGAGTACAACGAGATAGGAGAGCAAAAACATGTCTTTCTAGTTTTTCAGCAAGGTACTGGCATTGCTGATGAGACCAGCGCCCTACTGCCTAAGACACTGCTGATCACAGGTACAGAAATATCTAGGCTTTTCACTCTCACAGCATTGTCTCCACTTAAAGTGCCCCAGCAATCAGACATGCCAGAAAGGAGTAAAGAAAAGGAAAGGATACATCAGAGAAAAATAAGGGCTTCATCTAGGGAAAATAAAGTCTGAAAAACTGATCGGGGTCAGTGACCCAATTTCCCTAGCCAAAAATCAGTATACAAAGTTGTCAATGACTGAGAATTTATTTACAAAGAAGCTCTCACAAAGAAGGAATATCTCACTGAAAGTATTGCTTATTTATTGAATCCTCTTGAGGGAATAATACAATTAAATTAAATTAGGAGAATTATGTAAATCTCAGACATAACTATCATGAAAAAATACAGTGTCTCCAACAAGATTTTGATTGATGGAAGAGAAACAGGACGTGTACATGATGGCCTCCTGACTTCAATCCCACCTCCCTTCTGCTCCGATCCAGCTCTTTCCCTATTCGCAGTGCATCTGACTGATTCTGCTCTGTGACTATGAAGTAGGGGTGCAGTTCAAGTAACTGTCTCCTATTTCTTTCTCCCCAGTCTCTCTTTTCCTTTCTCTCTTTTCTGTGCAATACTTCTCTTCTGTTTTGCTTTTTTCTTTTTGTCTCTGAGAGAAGGTAGAAATCATTGGAATAATTGTGAAATGACAGTAAGGCTCACATTTTAGAATTTTCAGTCGTGAATGTCGAAACTCTAGATAGGTGATGCGTGTGTTTTCTTCTTGAACTTTTAGTTTTACCATGGCCCTAATCTGATGCTCAATTCTGCTGGGGAATCATCTCTTTACACCACCCAAAGCAACAGATCTTCCTCACAGATGAGTGTATGGAGATGCCCCAGTTCCCCACCTGACTAGTTCAGATGTTTTCCTAACTGCCAGAAACCCTCATTCAAATGTTCACCAAGATTCGTCTCAAACCTTGGGGGGAAATTTCGTCATTTGGAGTAGCTTAGAGTGCCCCCTAGTGATCTAAAATTGTCGGGTCAACTAGCTCATCAGCAGCCACCAGCCCTCCATTCTCTCCTGAGGACCATCTACAAATTAACAGGAACAAAAGACCTGACAGCTTGGGTGGGGATTTTCTTAAGTAAATTTTTTTCCTTCTTCAAAACGTCAGTTAATGGAAACTACCATCTTAAACTATTTTGTCAAATTGCATCTTCAAAGTTGAATTTGATTTTTCCAATCCATTTCAAAAGAAGTCCACAACAAATTATCAAAGGTTTTCTATGAGTGACATCTTGTTCTAAGTCTTTAAAACTTAAAAACTGAATTCAGCTTTATCTACTTACAAGATGTTGCAGTATAATAGGAAAGACAAGGACGCGCGTGTGTGTGTGTGTGTGTGTATGTATGTGTGTGTATTCATATACAAAGTGGCACATGAGATAGTACAAAATGAATCCAGACATAAGGAGACATTTCCTATAACATAGACTGCTGCTGCTGCTAAGTCGCTTCAGTTGTGTCCGACTCTGTGCGACCCCAGAGACGGCAGCCCACCAGGCTCCTCTGTCCGTGGGCTTTTCCAGGCAAGAGTACTGGAGTGGGTTGCCATTGCCTTCTCCATATAACAGAGAACAGTCAGACAAAAAATTAATGAGAATGAAACTGCTTTGTCTTTTTCCTGGAAATGATAGAAAGGAATGTTATCAAGAGGTTAAGCAGAGATATTGGGTTGGGAGTAGACTAAAGACTAGAGACACTTTCTAGGTGAAAATAAGAGTGGGAGATGGACAGACAGGTGGAAGTAATTTGGGAGATATGAGGTAAAGTGTTCCAGTGTGCATTTCAAAATTTTAAAGGACATATGAATTATATTAACCTATCTCTCCTCTCTATCTGTAACAGTACACAGTTTGCAACTTGACTTATGGAACTCAGTTATACATCCTGATGACCTGTTGATGCTAACACCCAGCTTCATAATAATTAAGTCCCCTTTATACAAACCTTCAAATTTCAAGCTTTTAAGGTACAAACATGTGTTCTCATGTCCAGTCTCATAAGTTAGCTCACATATTTGGTGTAATTTTCAAGGCACTATAATTTTGTTTTGTTTTCTTTATTTTTATATATTATTTGTGTGAAAAGTGTTGTAAGCCTATTACAGTACAGTATCCTATAACTGATTGCATTAGTTGGATACCTGAGCTAACTTTGTTGGACTTACAAATAAATTGGAGTCAGGCACACGCTATCAGAATGGAACTCATTTGTATGTAGGGGGCTTAATGTAGAATAGATTTGTAATACAGCGTTTGAACCCATTTTCTGAGAAGCACTTTGTATTTATTTTTTCCAACTATTACCGCCCTCAAATGCTGCAATAAATGTTTCAAGCATGAGCAGAGGCCAGAATGAAGTGAGAATAAGCTAGGTGGCTACCTGGAGGAAAAGCTCTCAAGGTACAAGAAGAAGAGCTGCAGAGACCCCAGCACAGGAGAGCAATTGCCATGTCAGAGCAACATCAAATGTGATGAAGGTGGAGAGAGTAAGGAGGAGACAGTGGCCGATGTCAGAGAGGGGGCAGGGAACCAGATGGAGTAGTCTTACAGGTTGTAGTAGAAATCTGCTTTTCATCTCAGTGAGATGAAAAACCACTGGAGAGTTGTGAGCACAGAAACCACATGATCTGAATTATGTTCTCAAAATCTCACTCCACTGAGTGGAGACCAGACTGAAGAGGGGCAAGAAGGAAAGAAGAGAGATCAGGTAGGGTTATTATTGCCACCCCCAGGCAAGAGATGAGAGTGGCTTGGATCAGGTAAGAGGAGAGTCAGAAGTGAAAAGTGGTCAATTCTGGGCCTGCTTTGAAGAAAGAGCTAACTGACTTTCCTAACAGATCAAATGGCGATATGAGAAAAATTGAAAAGATAAGGGCAACTTCAAGGCTTCTGACCAAGGTGATTAGAGAATTTCATAGACAGAGCTGCCTTTTGGGTAAATGCGGATGAGTTTGCAAAAAGCAGGTGGGAGGTATGGAGGGTGAAGTAGCTGGAGTGGTGGAAATCAGGAGATCACCTGGAGATATACCAGGAAGATGCCCAAATGGGGATGTCAGATAGATCATTTAATATACAAGTTCAGAAATCAGAGGAGCATGTGGGCTTCAGATATAAATGCTGATATTTAAATAGTTTTTAAAGCCAAGAGACTGGATACAATTAGCTGGAAATAAGTTGTTGATTGAAAGTAAAGAGTTCTAAGAATAAATTCTTGAGGCATTCCAGTGTTTAGAGTTCAGGGGGATGAAGGAAAAACCCTCAAAGGAGACTGAGAAGGAGCACTTGATAACAGGAAGAGAACCAAGAAAGTGCTCGGTCTCTAGATTTAAATAAAGAATTTCAAGAAGGGAGTGTTCTATAATCCCAAATGTCATCATTACATGCTATGAAATTCATATGTTGAAGCTCTAATCCCCCAATGCCATTGCAATTGAAGATGGGGTCTTTGAGAGGAAATTAGAATGGAGCCCTCACTGTGGGATTTGTGCCTTTATAAGAGGTGCAAGACAGGCTGTGTCTCTCTCTACTCTCCATGTGAAGATACAGTGAGAAGTGAGCAGACTATAAACCAGAGAAGGGATCTCACCAGAAACTCACCATGCTGGCACCCTGATCTCAGACTTCCAGCCCCCAGAATGGTGAGAAACAAATAAATCCATGTTGTTTATAATCCACCTGGTCTATTGTACTTTGGTCCAAACAAAGACACTGCTTCAAATAGTTGAAAATGCTAGTTGGAACAATAAATGCATGTAAACACAAATATAAATAGGCAAATTTTCCTATTAAGATACAAAGACAATCTGAATGATATTCAAATCTTGCTTAGGAGACATAACAATAATGCAATGAAGTGACAGAAACGTTGTGTCTGTGACTGGGCTCCCCGCTGGACTCAGGTGGTTCAGCGAGCATCACATTCAAAAAAGGAAGGATGGAGCTGAGTGTCATAGCAGGTGGGAGATGGGGAGAGATTATTCCTTTGTTTGGTACTAAAAGGGGAAGAGTAAATTAGATCAGAGACTTTTACTTAACATCAGAATGGAACATGTAACATTACTTATTTAATCAATCCAAATTAATTTAAAAAAAACAACAGTTTTCTTTGTCAGTCAGAAAGTCTAAATATGACTCGGTCTCAGGTGAACAACTTTGATATTTGTTAAAGCCATGAAAAAAAAATGACCTGGGCACAACATGTTTATGTGCAGAAAGGGAGGGTCCCATTCCAATTGTGGATGGTCAGAACAGACAGGTATACTGTGCCAAATTAAGGGGACCTCACACTAAAAAGAATGGCAGCAGAGGAGTATCTGCAGAGAAACCCGAGCTACATTCTAACAGTAAAGAAAATACAGCACACAAATAAAAGTGATTCTAGAAAGAATTGGGAGAAAAAGAAGAGTACATTTCCATAAACTCAATAAAGCTGGAAGGAGTGAAACCAGGAGAGCAGAAATGAGAACTTCTATAGGTACAGAGGACATGGCAGCAAACTGATAACATAGCAAAGCAATTAGCATCCCATGCAGGTAGGAGAGAGGGCCTGTCATTCAAGGAACACTCCTTCCGAGGTCTAATAATAAGATGCAACTCTAAAGGGAAAAGACTTCCCTACCCAACTTATTTTAGCATAGAGGACACTGAAACCTATGTTAAAAAATTAAGCAGAGAGATCTCAGCTGAAACGAAAGTCTGGTCAGCAGGGGTCCTTTTGACAAGGTCAAAACAACTTCCTACTTTCCAAGCACTTCATTGACTTGTACCAGTTTTAAATCAGTTCTCCCTTGTGCTTCTATTTACATCTTGATCCTGTCGATAGATTTTCTTTCACATGTAAGACCAAAACATACGATCAGTTTGAAATTTTATAGATTCAAAATATCTGATCAAACATATGTATTCTCCTTTCTCACCAAACTTCCCACTGGGATAAAATTTACAAGTATAAACTGGATGATACTAAATCCATAATGTGAAAATAATAAAAAAAAAGATGAAAGATATCAACAGTTCCCATAAGACAAAAAGTAGATGCGAGCATTCTGATGGATGAGACAGAGAAGGAGAAAGCACAGCCCAGAATGAACTATGAGAAGATTTTATTGGACATGCAAGTGAAGGAAACTTACTCCTTAGAAACCTGTAGAGATTCTGAACTGAGAAAGGATAAGTGTGATGGACGGTAGAAGGGACAACACATGGGGACCGACTGAAGGCCAATATGTGGGATAGTCTCCCTGCTCCTGGACTTATATGTGAGAAGCGTAGTAGGCTAGCCTGTGTATGGGCACCTGATGTTCACTAAAGTTGAAATAAAACACCTGGAGTGCTACTTTTTCCTGTGAGTACTAAACAGAGCTAAGCCACCTTCAAACTGATATTAGGTGGAAAGGAGAGGAAGAAACAAGTTAATAACCAGTTCGCTGCTCATTCATTCTAAAAAGAAGCCTGCCAAGTAACCTGGTAAGTCCACATGGCCAGACTACTAGCCAAGAATCCCATTCCGGAAGAAACTTTGTGGAGAACAGGAACACAAAAACATAAGAAATCCATCCCACTACCCAGTTCTTCATTCTTAAATATAAACCATGAACAAAGGAACACTAGTCATTAATAAGTACAGATGGTATCTCTTTCCATACCTTGAAGCACCAAGTCATCAACTGTGAATATGAGAGTCCTTATTCCTGGAACCAAAGTGGTGGCAGAATGTCATGCTTTATGGTCTCATATGGAAATGTATATTTGGAGAATGACCAAAGGATCTAAGAGATTAATATAATGGTTCCTTGGTCATTACTCTCAAAAAATCTGGAGTCTTAGCTTTGAATAATAAGTCTTTATATTTTAAAATTTTTCCCTCCTAAGTTCTTAACCCTACATTATTTTAATTTTTCCAGATTGGTAAGAAATAGAAAGGGCTTCCTGGTGGTTCAGACAGTAAAGAATCCGCCTGCAATTTGGGAGACCTGGGTTCGATCCCTGGGTTGGGAAGATCCCCTGGAGAAGGGATTGGCTACCCGCTCCAGTACTCTGACCTGGAGAATTCCATGAACAGAGGAGCCTGGCAAGCTACAGTTCATGGGGTCACAAAGCATCAGACACAACTGAGCAGCTAACACTTTGACTTTTCACTTTTCCCAATTAACAAGAAGATTCTGGCCTGGAGAATTTCATGGACTGTAGAGTCCATGAGTCTCACAAAGAGTTGGACATGACTGAGTAACTCACTTTCACTTTCAAGAAATAGAGAAAGAAATTAACTTTTTAAATACAATAATTTTCAAGTCTACTATTTATCAAATGCCCCCACATGACAAGAGAGTTCCATGTTAGTAGTAGACACTGCTGGTGCTCAACCTAGACCTCCTTTTCCAGGCCAGTGGACCCAATTCCCAGCTACTGCAAACATTGGCTATGCTTGGCTCACAGTTGCCTTCTTTCTCAGAAAATGGATCTACACCAATAAACATCACCATTCTCCAGTAGAGTATACCCATGCTCCAATGAGTGCCTTATTCTAAGATCAGCTGCATGGCACTCTTGACTCAAGGTGGGAGGGATCAATTCTGTGGGACATTTCATGCTCCAGAGACCCTAATGAAGTCAGGCTGGAGCAAAAGTTCAGCTCAGCCACATTCATTTTTACCCTCTTCCCCTGCCCATTTAACTTGCTTTTCTCAAAATAAGATGGGTGTCAGAAATCCCAACTTTGGCTTTGTTAAGGAAGTCAACCTAAGACAATATGCTGCCTCACTTAATCCTAAACCTATCCTGAAGTATATGTGTGTATAGCCTGAAATCAAATCACACATTAGCAACAAAAGATAATCAGACCAGCACCACAAACCAGGTTCTTTCCAGTGGCACAAGAAGACATACAAATGGAAAGAGAATTCAAGTATCTTGAGCGCAACACATTTCATGCTCTTTCTCAGTGCCTTTCAAGTGCTTTTTCCATGATTTGGAAATATTTCTGAGTCAAAGTTTCCAGACTGAGACTTTGAAGCAAATTCCAGTTAGATGATATCCTTCTTTGCATGCTAAGTTGCTTCAGTTGTGTCTGATTCTGTGCAACCCCGTGGGCTGCAGCCTTTTATACTTTTACATCCTTTTAGTCAGTAACAAAACTGAATAAAAATCTTAATTAGTCATTTCCAGATTTCCCCACTTTTTGAACTAAATAAACAATGTTATGTCTAACAGACCACTACTTCAGCTTTACGATGACTGTGACTGCTAATTTTTCTCCCTGGATTTATTTCTTGTTGTTCAGTCGCTCAGTCATGTCTGATTCTTTGCAACCCCATAGACTGTAGCATGCCAGGCTTCTCTGTCCTTCACCATCTCCTGGATCTTGCACAAACTCATGTCTACTGAGTTGTGATGCCATCCAACCATCTCATCTTCTGTCATCCCCTTCTCCCCTGCCTTCAGTTTTTCCCAGAATCAGGGTCTTCCAATGAGTCAACTCTTTGCATCAGGTGGCCAAAGTATTGAAGCTTCAGCATCAGTCCTTCCAATGAATATTCAGGGTTAATTTCCTTTAGGATAGACTGGTTTAATCTCCTTGCAGTACAAGGGACTCTCAAGAATCTTCAACACCACAGTTCAAAAACATCAACTGATTTCCATCAGATCACAAACATTTTTCCTGGACTTTGGCATAAGTTATAAGACCATTCCACAGTGCCAATGAGTCAGGAGAGGGCGGATATTCATATCCTTGTTGGAATTCCCCACTCCCTTCATCCACATTTTCTAAAACATCCTCAATATCATATGGTCTTTGATAACTGATCCATGTAGGTCTTTAATCACCATAACATTGGTTACTCAGAGATCCTTCTCAGGAAATCTGTACCCCTACACCCTGCTGCGGGTATGGGACATTCTATGGCTGTAGCTAATTCTCTCTATCATCCTCAGCCACACTCAAGTACATAGGAATCAATGCACTCTCCCACAAGGCTCACACCTGGAACTTTGAGTTCTGCTCAGCCTTTACTCAAAAATGGTACCATAAACCTCTGATCTGAATTCCTGCAACTGTCTAGGCTTTTTGTTTCAACCAGTTCTCGCCTTCTGAGGCTAGTCCTTCCATCCACCCATCAAATGGATCCTTATCTAATCCACCAATGGGGTTGCAGTTGAGGGCGAAGATGAGGTGGCAGATCTAGAACTAAAATAATTATGACTTACAACTTTCAGAATAGTTGCTTAACATTCCTTTCTGGGACTTCCCTGAGGGTCCAGTGGTAAAGACTTGGCCTTCCGATGCAGAGGGACTTTCTAATTCTCTTTCCATTTGTGTGCCTTCCAATCTCTGGTCTGGGGACTAAGATCCCACATGCTTCAGAGCCAAAAAGCAAAAAACATAAACTAGAAACAATGTTGTAACAAATTCAATAAAGGCTTTACAAATGGTCCACATCAAAAAAGAAACCTTTAAAAAAAAGATTTCTTCATTTATGTTTTTCCACTACTTTCTAAAGCAATGAAATCCAAACACCTTGAATAGCTACATGAGGAAAGAGCAATATGGACCAGGAACTATGAGGGAGTATCTCAGTTATCATATTAAAATATTGTTGTCATATATAATAGCATCATAATACCAATTCCAGGGAGTAAAGATATGGTACAAAACTAGAGTACAATGAGAAGATTGAAAAGTATTTCAGTCATTCAGACCAGTCTGTGTCTTTAACTTCCCTTCAGAATCAATTGTTTGCAGAATTATGAAAATGCTTCCCTAATCAGTCAAACCCTCTATACTGTTACTCCTAATCCTCATTTACATCTAGAGAGGTACCAGACTGCCTGTGCCCTGCGGGGGCCCCAGCGGGTTTGGGCACAGGCTCCAGGTGCCTGGGGAGCACTGTGTGCTCGCTGCACAGAGGTAGGTGGCTGAGTCGCTGGGCTCGGGGTCTCTGATGAGCAGGGAGACGTGCTTGTTGGCTTTATTGGCCTGTGCTGTAAATTTTCCTTCCTCTTTGTCTTTATCGGCATATACATTCAGCAGAAACTCAGGGCCTTTCCCAGGGTACTGTCTGTACCATGCGAAGTACTGAGAAGCACCGTCAGAGTACGTGCAGCTGAGAGAGGTGGCGGCTCCCTCTGGGACCGGCAGAGACGCAGGACTCTGCCCCACGGTGTTCTGCTGGCTGCTCACCGCTGTGCAGGGACAGTGAACGGTCGGTCAAAGACGGTTGGTTAGGTAGTGGGTGCTTCCTCTCCAGAATTCAAGTTATCTTTTCACAGGCCTCCCGCCTCTACCATCTCTTATTTAAGGGAAATAGTGTGCATGTTTCTCCATGAGCCTAGAAGGGACAATGACTCCAAATAGTGTATTTTATGGTCCCATAGAAATGTCCCAAACTTACAGATTAACTGAAGCCACAGGATCACTAATAAAACTCTGGAGGATTTCATCATCCTTGCCTCCTCTGGTTCACCGAGGATTCAAATTTTAAGCCCTAAAAGAAAAAAAAAAAGAGTCGAGCTCAGACCTTTCAATTCTCCTGCTTTAGAAATCATAAAAAGAGCCTGTTCCACCAAAGAAAACAGGGACTCTTTTCACAACTCATGCAACACACTACCGAGCTCCTCCTCTCTCCTCCCACTTTCTCCCTCCCTCTCTCTCTCTCTCTCTCTCTCCCCCCCCTCTCTCTCTCACACACACACACCCAACACACACACACACACACAGGAAGGAATACACGAGCAGGGTCCCTGAGAAGACACTGCCATCTTGTGGACTCAAGACCCTGATCAAAGGAACGTTCGAAACATAGATCCTTACTATTGGAACTGATGAAAATTAAAACCTGCCACTTTAGTTAAATTAAAAATTTGAGAAGCATATGGTCCAAGCCAACGTGTGTGGGGAGAGGGTGATGTGTACACGTATGTTTTACATCAAATGGCAACATTTGTCTGATTAGAAGCAGTTTTATCAAATGACCCCTCTCTCACACTGAAAAACCAGTCCTAAGGTATTCTAGTGATGGAAGTCTGGGTGAGGCTCTCATGGTTCAGGGCTTCTGTGTAGCTCTTCTTCATAGCAGGTCAGACACTTCCTATCTTATTTCCCCACCTAGATTTTTAAAGAAATCTAATCTAACTCAAAAGAATCCTCTTAAGACACAATGACCTAAAATCTGACTGAACAAATATGTTTCCAGCTCACAACTTGGGTGCATTTTTAACAAAGTCAAGGACTACATTCTTAATTCTATTTTGTACCAGTGAGATATCTGTATGGAAACATTGCTTACTTGGGCTGATGGTAGTAGCAGACGAACCAGCCTTCATCACCTAGACTTGAAATAAAATCCAAAGGACGTGTTCATGGGTCTCATTCCTCTTCTTGTACACAGCCCTGGCATCTTAGGATTAATCTCAAAGTTATGAGTCTGTGTATCAGTCTCTCTAATGAGCTTCTCTGGTGGTTCAGTGGTAAAGTATCTGCCTGCCAATGCAAGAGATGCAAGTCCAATTTCTGGATCAAGAAAATTCCCCTGGAGAAGAAAATGGCAAGCCACTCCAGTATTCTTGCCTGGAAAATTCCATGGGCAGAGGAGCCTGGCAAGGCTATAGTCCATGGGGTTGCAAAAGAGTCAGACATGAGTTAGCAACTAGACAAGAACAGCAACAATCACTCCCTGCCTTTCTATTGTACCCTAACCAGCAAACCAGGTTTATCAGAGGGCTATCTGTGCAAGAAGCTGAATTGAGTCTAACGGAAAAAGAAGCACAGACAAATACTGTTCCTTCTCATTTCACCTCCTGCCTCATGCCCTTGTAGAAGCTAGGGGCTAGAGACCAGCAATGCAGCAGGTCCGTTTCTGCTCAAGAACTAGGTAAACAGTATCCGTCAAAGTTGGACTGGTCAGGTCCTCCATGTTCCCACCAACGACTACGTAGGAAGTCGGATGAGGGAGAAGATGCTAACATTGGGATCCTTTTCTTTGAGAGAACATCGCTTTTGACAAAACTCACACAGCTATTTCTCACTCTCCTCCTCTTCTGGGAATCCTATTATACTTACGGCAGAAAATTTGACAATAACCCACAGGTCCTTTAGTCTCAGTTCATTTTTCTTCATTCTTTTTTCTTTCTGCCCTCTGACTGGATAATTTCAATTAACCTATCTTCAAGTTCTTTCTCCTGCCTATTCGAATCTACTGTTGAATTTTTCTTAGGAAATGTTCTCTGCATAACAATCTCTCTGCCCTGAGAGAGCGCTGAGTTATGTGACATAAAGACAAGCCCTTTGCATTAGTTCTTGACGGAGCTATGACACAGGTCAAAGGAGTCAAGCTCTGTTCTTTCACGACAAAGAGCCCTTCTCCCTC
This sequence comes from Antilocapra americana, assembly GCA_007570785.1. NCBI lineage: Eukaryota > Metazoa > Chordata > Mammalia > Artiodactyla > Antilocapridae > Antilocapra > Antilocapra americana. The sequence goes on along the minus strand of ML661889.1, from coordinate 8,259,501 downwards.
CACCACCAGGAACCCACACTGGGAATGCAGGCAGCTGTCTAAAAACTGTCCTGGATCCTGTGATGAAAAGATGGAGCAAGGCTAAGTTAAAATCCCACAGAGCTTTCCTACCAGGTGTCCGTTACCTTTTACTTATGTGTCTACTCGGTTGCTACACAACTTTCGGTGGTCTTTGCCTCTATTTACAGATTAATGTGTTAAAGTTTCCTGTCTTTCTAAGCTGTCCTCTTCCTGAACCTTTGGCTGCAGAGAGAAGACTTTTCATGGCCTTTTTTGTCACATCTGTCGGCATTTCCAGGTCCCTGGCTTCTCCAGGACTCACTTGGGTTACATGAGGCAAAAGAAAGCTCAGGGAACTCACTGCTCTATCATTCCTCAAGCCTCAAGTTCCTTAGCTAGTCTGACTTCTTCTCTCCAAATTTTCATGTTTTTTTTTTACATGTGGTCCAGGGTTTCTAACCATCCTTAACAGATTGAATAAAAAAAAAATACACCTACTACAGCTTGTCGGAAGTGGAAAGCATGATGCTTCCTTCTTTCCCTGAAGAGCGAACCTCTGACCAGCTTGGCTAGTCCACCTTCTTGGTAATAGGCCAGTCAAATGGTATTAAAATTATTTAATTCTTGTTCAGCCACCTAGATTCTCCTGTTGAATAAATACGGTCCTAGATCATGAAGATAACTATGATTTACTTGAGTACACTGCCCTAAGAATTCCCTTAAATGGCCCTTAGGCCCAAGGTGATGAATACAAATGATCTCTGTAAATGGCAGGAAAATGCTCTTGTTCCTCTTGTTCCTTATCCTTCTACACAAAAGTTTTGAGTGTAATTAGGAAATGACTAGGACAAATGGCAAAGTTATAGCTACTAGAATGATCACATCAGTTTTGTGGTAGTGGAAAAGGAGCAACAACCCTGGTACTAGAGAAGGAAAAACCTTAGATCCTGGAAAGTCTGTGTTTGTTGGAAGGGAAGATTGTTCTTGCTCTCTTTGTATGCTAGACCCAGCACTGCAGCCTAAGCAGAACAGCCATATGACCTGTGAAAACAGAAAAATTGATATGAATATGGCTTGTCCTGGATTGTTCTGAGCCTGACAGCATCAATGGAAGCTGCTCAAGGTCGATTCCCAACCCCCTGTGTGTACAAACCTATAAATCAGCACAACTTTGTTTCAGTATGGTGGGTTCAAATGCATATGCTTTTGATGTCTGCCCATCTAGAATTATGCCTCATGAATGACATGGCTCATATAACTTAAATAGTGATGTAATGATGATTCTAATCAAGTTTAACAATAAATTTGAAACTAGACCAATCTGTCTCCCTTGGAGTTATATGTTTGTGTCTGGGAAGAAAGAACATCTCTCCATTGGGGAGGATGGTTGATTTTTGGTTCCTTTTTAGAAATTAAACCAAAGACCAGTGTGTCCAATTCCCTTGCATGAATTATAATGACTAGTATACTACATCCAAGCTGTTTATATCCTGGAACTTATTCACAGTTGACTGAATCTGGGATCCTAAGAGACATCACTGAGCTTAATCATGCAGTTTGGTCTCATCCTGCTGTATAAATTTCTGCCCACAGTTGCAGTTTATTCACTAAGCTGTGTTCAGTTCTTTTATGATCCCATGGACTGCAGCCTGCCAGGCTCCTTTGTCCATGACATTTTCCAGGTGAGAATACTGGAATGGGTTGCCATTCTCTGCTCCAGGGGATCTTCCTAACCCAGGGATCAAACCAGTGTTTCCTGTGTCTTCTGGATTGCAGGCAGATTCTTTACCACTGAGCCACAAGGGAAGCCTTGCTAATAGAAGTTTTAATTAAATGTTGTTAGAGAAAAATCAAATATATTTAGTCTCAATTTTTGTCATTCAGATAAATCAAAACAGAGGATGGAGTGGCAAACTCTCAAGAAAAATTTCTAGAAACTAATACAATTGAGAATGATGAAGTGAATGTTGTTGAAAGGCAGTTCACTGTGAGTCTCTTATACTTCTACATGATGTTCTGGGTTTACCAGCAATCTAAGGTCATTACCACTCGACCTGAACCATTTCTCAGAGTTGTGCTTGCAGCATGTAACATTGATGGATGGGGTAATGTCTTCTCTGAGACAAAGAATGAGCTTGCTTCCTGCTTGGTGAAAATAGCAATGAATTCCCCAAGCTCGCTATTCATCAGCTGTGACAATCCCATCACATGCATAGCATCCATTTATACCCCTTAAATCACCATAAGAGACTTATGCACAAAGGCTACTGAAAGCAAATATGCTAGTGTTCATGCTGCTTGCGATGTCCTAAGTAATAACATCGTTCATCTCTGAAACAGGATTTGTGACTTTACTGATAGCATCAAAGAAACAACAAGCTATTAGCCTGTAAGAAAGTAAGATCAAGACCTGACAAAACCCTCTCTGCCACCTTTATAGATACTATAATAAATACCTGAATTACTTTTGAGAAAAATGTTTCCCCAAACTGGTCTAAAATGCATCTTTTCTAATGAGATGTTTGAGGAATTCTCTGACATACTGTAATGAAATAAAGACTCCTGGGAAATTAGTGTTACACCCTCAAATGACTATTAATCATGTGAGGAACCTAAATACCAGTACACAATCAAAAGTAGAATAAATAGGAACCAGTCCTTTGACCATACTTATGATCTTTAATCAAAGCTGTTAAAAGAAAATCTTATCTCCTATACAATGTTTCTACCAAAGCTAATTATTTGAATATATTTCCTGAGACTTTCTCTTGCAGTAATTTGAAATCAAATTTTGATGTGTGCTCATAATTATTTGACTTGAAATTCCTTTTGTATTTCCAAAGTCTTTTGGTCATGTTTTTTTTTTTCTCTTTTACATATTTCACTGCAGGGTTTCTAGCTTTCAAGTTGACCCAGTTCATTGAGATTACACCTGATAAAGTGAAGTCAGTTGACTGAGGACAGACTGAGACCCTGCATGGATCTAATTATTTAACAGAACCCACTGAGCAAAGGAAGGCTGGAACCTGAGTCTTCAAGTAAGAGCCAGAGATAACTGAATTATACCACATAATGTGCAATGAGAACATACATATAGTTAAGAGTTTCAAGGGTGGAAATGACAAGAAGGGAAAAGGAAAGCAAAGAGGCAGAAGGCCCATGCAACATTTATTTAGTAGATACTTATCAACTGACTACTATGGGCCAGTCACTGTTCTAGACACTAAGAGTAAAGCCCATGAGCAAAGCACACAAATTTACTGACCTCACAGAACTTATAATCTAATTGGAGTTATTAGCAATGAATATATTGACATGTCAATCAAAAATATGCCTGCTCATTATGGTTATTACCATTGAGAAATGATCAGAGTGTTTGATACAGAGTTAAGAAAAGGTTTTTGGATGGCTACATTAGTCAGGAAGTTCACCAAAAGTCAGAAGGTTTTCTCTACAGTAGTGATATTTGGAGAAGAAAATAGAAACCCACTCTAGTTTTCTTGCCTGGAAAATCCCATGGACAGAGAAGCCTGGTGAGCTACAGTCCTTGGGGTCACAAAAGAGTTGGACACAATTTAGCTACTGAACATAAACAAGTGATATTTGAGCTGAGACCTGAAGGATGAAAATACGTCAGGCTCACCAAGATCTGGGGGAAGAAAATTGCGGATAAATGAAAGAATAAGACCCAAAGTGGGACAAGACGTGACGAGTTTAGAAAACTGAAAGATCAGCATTGTGACTGCACAGAGAATCAGGGAAGAGAGTTATGAACTCAGATTGAAGCGTCAGGTGGGAGTCACACTGTGCAGAATCTTGTATACCATCGCCAAGAGTTTCTGTTTTATTCTAGAGGCAATAGAAATCCACTGAAGCACTTAGGCAGGTAGAAACAACTTTGATTTATACTTAAAAACCACTGTTGCTACCAGTTATATTAGTGCCTCTCAAATTTCAAAGTGGTAGAATCACCTGGGGATTTGTTAAAATGAAGATTCAAATTCAGTACATTTGGAGTCGATCCTGGGATTCTGCACAAGTTCTAATATTGCTGGTCTATATTTTGAGTATCAAAACTCTGGGTAATACACTTTGAGAGAAAAGAGACAAGTTAGAAGGTAACCTGGATCAGAACAGTGTTTTCCAAATTTTGTTTAATACATCTTATTTTATGAAAAGATCAGTTCAATTCAGTCACTCAGTCATGTCCAACTCTTTGCAACCTCATGGACTGCAGCACACCAGCCTTCCTTGTCCATCACCAACTTCCAAAACTTTCTCAAACTCATGTCTGTAGAGTCAGTGATGCCATCTAATCATCTCATCCTCTGCATCATCCCCTTCTCTTCCTGCCTTCAATTTTTTCAGCATCAGGATCTTTTCCAGTGAGTCAGTTCTTCACATCAGGTGGCCAAAGTATTGGAGCTTCAATTTCAACATCAACTTTCCAATGAATATTCAGGACTTATTTCATTCAAGATTGACTTGTTTGATTTCTTTGCTGTCCAAGGGACTTTCAAGAGTCTTCTCCAACACCACAGTTCAATAGCATCAACTCTTTGGCATCCAACTTTCCTTATAGTTCAACTCTCACATCCATACATGACTATTACTGATGAACCATAGTTTTGACTAGATGCACCTTTGTCAGTAATGTCTCTGCTTTTAAATATGCTGTCTAGGTTTGTCATAGTTTTTCTTCCAAAGAGCAAGCATCTTTTAATTGCATGGATGCAGTCAACATCTTCCATTGATTTTGGAGCCCAAGAAGATAAAATCTATCACAGTTTCCACTGTTTCTCCATCTATTTTCCGTCTGCCATGAAGACCAGATGCCAATGATCTTAGTTTTTTGAATGTTGGATTTTAAGCCAGCTTTTTACTTTCATGGAAAGATATTAGTTCTTATTCTCTGTGAGGTACTCTGATGTTTTCTAATCTTACTTTTTATTACAAAATGTGTAATGACAAAAACCTTACTGATTAAACTAAAAGAAAATTAAAACTGAAATTTTTCACTTAGTAAATGGAAACTAATTTAAAGCAGTACTATGCTGACCTGGTATAGTATTGGAAAGTCAGCAGCTCCATGGGTTGCTGTTGAAGCCACAGCTTGATGAGAAATTTCTTCATGGAAACCAAACATTTGGTGTCATTTTTTTTCCCTATCCAAGCAGTTTCAATTCCATTGAAACTACAACTTAAATGATGTTCATAAAAATATTGTCTATAATACTGGATAATTGGAAAAATACCAAACAGTGATTAGTTTTTAAAATACATCCAAATAATGGAAATTAGCCAATCATTTAAAAGTATGCCTTTAATATATGTTTTCTGACATGGAACTATCTACAACGTTGAGAAACACAAATATGTTAATAAATTTCAAGTATATTATAGACCTCTCTCAGAAAAATATAGCTGTATAATACATGCTCCAAAAATCTGAAAACTGGTGATAGTCATAACCTTTATGTCATGAAATTATGGGAGCGTTCTCTTTCTAAGGTGTTTATACCTTCTAATTTATTTAAAATTAATATATACAATTAAACAATAAAATTTTAGCTTAATTTAAATTTAAATTTAAAATGCTAGACTCTTCCCTTCAAACTCTGGATCCATTTTTTATCTTTAGTGGAAGAAGCAATTGACAAAAGGTCAGAGTGTCTGAGTTCTGTTCCCAGCTTCCATTTTGCTATAAGTCATGCTTTAAGTGGCCATTCAAATCCTGTAGATCCTAATTCTTTCACCTATTAAATGAAGGGCATGGACTTAATCAGTATTTCCTAAAGTGTGATTGATGCAAGAGGTCATGGTAGGCAGTACATAAAAGAAAATTGTCATTGTTACATATAAGGTATTATTTTAATTTATGTTACATATAAGGTATTATTTTAATTTATAATAGAAAAAAATCTAACATGCACATAAAATATATGGTTTAATATATAACATCCATTAAAACAAGGATAAATTTTTGCACTATCATTTTTTAAATCTATTTAATATAAAAGTAAATTTAATATTAAATTAGTAAATAATGGTATAAATGGTACACAGATATAAAAAATATCATGAAGACTATGAACCAATGAGTATGACACTACTGGTGGGGGTACAACATGGTGAAAACTTGCTTTCTGAACTGCAGCCTGAGTACAAAACGGCCTGCTCTCTCACCTGAAGGGTAGACAGTGAAAAGAAATCTCAGCAAACAGGCCAGGATGAGTGCAATTTGCACTGAGGAATGAACTTTCAATAGTAACAAAAGGAAATTTAATTCAATATAAATTCAGTTCATCACATAATCACATAGATTATTCTTGATTTCTGTTTGGAGACAGAGATTTTAAGAAAACTCCCTCTGTGGATAAAAGAAACACCTTCATTCCCACCCCAAGGCTAGACCCTTGTCTACAGGCCCAGCTAGCAGTTGTGGGACAGGCTGCAGGTACTTGGAGAGAACTGTGGTGCAAAGCACAAAAGTAGGTAGCTGAGTCTCCAGGGTGGGAGGCTGAGATACACAAAACACTGTAAAACTTCTCTTTTCCCAGGAATTCTTTAAAATTTTTGTCTGCCTGCTCTTTCTGGCTTGATTGAATTAAAGACAAATATAAAAGTCCTTTCCCAGGCTCCCGCTTGAACCAAACGAAGCATTGTAAAATGTTTTCTTTTGATAAGTACAATTAAGATCGGCATGTGTTCTCTCCTGGATACTCAGGAGTGAAGGACTCTGCTCCAATGCATATTGGCTGCTCACCCCTGTTTGAACAGAGAACCACAGACAAAGGAGATAAATTAATGGCCAATTATTTTTTGAAAGAATATATTTCCTTTTCACAATCCCCCAGGTGACCCTGGTAACACTAGCCACCCTTCTGTAACTTTCAGATTTATTTAGATTACTAGGATTTGCTGTTTTTATTCATAGCTTCGAAGCCAGCCAACTCACAGCACAATTGCCAAAAAAGAACCAGCCGTGAAACTCCCAAAGACTTCTCCATTTTTTCCATTCACCAGACTCATGAGAACTCAGGTCGGGATCTGCAAGCTCTCAGACACTATCAGGGCAAGCACCTTGCTTATCTGAGTGCCTATTCATGAATCCGCTGTCACAGGAAGCTGAGAGACTCCTCAGCAAATCAGAAATTAGATCCATGCCCTGTGCACACACTCACCCAGCTTCTTCTGATCTCTGAAGAGGTAACATGAGAGAGGACCACATCAGGATCAAGTGCAGAGTAGTTGGAATGATACACTTACTATTTATCTCCTAGATTTTTCTCTTCCCTTTCTACTTATATAAAATTCTTGAGCATCTACCATGTACAAGTTATAAAAACTGAATAAATAAAATCAACCCTCTCTAGGGAAAACCTCGTAAGATTCTTTTCTCTCCTATCAGTGCAAAACCCTGCTCAATGAGCTGATATATATGAATTTAGTTATTGACACTGTAGCTCAGGATAATTATCTTATATCTGAACCTTGCTTCCTAAATCTTGTATGGATTCTTCTTACAGTCTAAATTAAATTATACTAAGAAGGAGGGTATTGTCATTTTCTGTGCATAATGCCTGTGAGATAAAGAAAAGAAACACAAAAGATATTAGCTGTCTTATCAAACATTGTCATCAGCTTCATTAACATTTTCAGTGGACATTCTACTGGTTGCTGGACCCCACACAGAGCTGACCTCTCCCTTTTAATCAAAATTCTCATCTACTTTAGGGTAGTAATACAATATGATGGTCTTACCCTTGGGAATAATCAGGTGAGCAATTAACTTTCTGTGTTGAGCGAGAATACCTCTCTGTTAGTAGATACCTAGACTCAAGTTCAAATTCAGCCATGTCTGAAAGAGAGGCACTAGCTCACTTTGAAATTACATGCAACATTTCAAAAAATGCTCCTTGATAACCTCCAGGTGCAGGTTTGGGTACAGAGTGCGAGTGTCTGGGGAGCATAGTGCACCCACCACACAGATGTAGAAGGCTGGATCGCTGAGCTGGGCAGCTGTGAGGTGCAGGGAGCTGCGCTTGGCAGTTGCATCCACAGTCGCTGTGTACCGTCCATTCGACTTTTTGTTGTCATTGTGAGTCAGGGTTATCAGGGAAACAGGACCTCTCCCAGGGTCCTGTGTGTACCACCTTAGGTTGTTAAAGGGGCTCACTGTATAATTGCATTGAAATGTGCAGTTCTGTCCTTCCAGGACCACCAGGGATGGAGGACTCTGTTCCACTTGGTTTTTGCAACTCACACCTGTTCAAAAAGCAAAGAGAGATCTGAGAGAAAGCTCACCCATTTTTATTGCTTTCTAATTTGCATCTCTTACTCCTCTCCAGAATGAATCCCAGCTGAACCAGAAGATGGCCACAAATTCTTCTCTCCTCCTTCCCCAAAGCAATACATACAATACACCTTGATGAAAACCTTTAAAACATTCCCTGGACTTACTGTGTCAACCTGGCTAAAACTCTTCATTAACTTACAACAAAAATGAAGCCACAAAACCACCAGGGAGGATCTCACGTGCATCTCCATTCTTCTGCACTGGGCTGTCCCCCAAAACTGAACTTGTCTATTCAAGGCCTTTTATTTTTTTACATTAACAAAGGATTCTCAGGGATTATGCTTAGCCAATCAGATACTACATCCCTATTGAGCCAAAGACCATATTTTGCGGCTTCATACTCAATCACACCCACAAGCAGGGCCAATGCAAATACTGCCATCTTGGGGTCAGAGCTATGATTGCTCAGAACCTTGGATTAGGCTTCTTGCTAGGTTTCCTTCTCACTATTTTGAACATAATACTGAATATAAACCCCTATAAGTCTCTGTAAACAGAGTAGGTTAGTACATAAAACATATGTTTAAAAACTCCAGTATAAATTCTGACTTATTGGATAGGAGAGTTAAGCCTCAGTTTTCTCATCTGAAAATATACATGGTAACACTTACCTGACATTTTTGAAAGATTTAAAAGTCATGATGTGGACTATCAACATAATGGGAAAGGAGGAAGCTCTATCTCTCTTTCCTCCACAGACATGGACTTACCAGTGATATTAGCAACAATATACCTTGACGGACAATGCAGAGTCCAGCTAAAAGTAAATAATGCACTCGCGGAAGAACAAGCTGAGAGCAGTCACATTTACAGGGGAGAAAAGAGCAACTTCACTGCACCCACATCAGTCCCTCAGCCAGATGGGCTCAGCTCAGCACCAAGATAGCCTATGTCCATCGTGTCCCCCTTAGGGGAGCGGAGTGATACCGGAGCTTGCACCGACCCTCAGTCCTCTGGGGCACCCTCTGTGGGGTGGTTTTCTATCTTCCTTCAAGCCCAGTATGACAGGCAGAGCACAACCTCTCGGGACAGTGAGAAACAAAGGAAAATGGAGGATGTCTCTTCTGCTGCCATGCCTGCTCTGTGAACTTGGAAGAGCATAACTGAGGTTTTTCCTCCACAGGGGAAAAGAGAGCTAACGGGGGCAGGAGAAGGAGCTGGCCTTACTCCTAGCATTTCAGAGTAGGAATGGTTTCTATCTCCCCCTGTTCAGGACGGAGCAGAGCCTGGTCCCTTGGGATAGTAAGGAACCAAGGAAAGGGAGCCTATCGTTCTACAACTAGCACTGCCCTGCAAGACTGGGAACCAGTGAAGAACTGGTTTTAACCCCACACCGATGGGAATAAAGTGAAGGGGGCCTTATGCCAGAAAATTCAAAGCACCCTCCGTGGAGCCGGTTTCTACTTGCTTCAGGTCAAACTTAGCACTGAATGGCTGACAGGGCTTGGGCACTGGAACAGCTAGCAGCAAAGGAAAATAGAATGGTGTGATATTATAGCCAGTACTGATCTGCAAGGTGGAGAAAGGGCAGAACTGAAGCATTTTCTCCAAATGAAAGGACAGGAAATCAACGGGCCCTTGTCCAGACTTACTCAGGAGTACACTCCCAAACGGACTGGTCACAGTCTTGCCTCATGTTTAGCACTGCTGACTGAGGAAGGTCTCTTCTAGTCAAGACCAGACCATGAACACTGGGAGAGGTACCTGCTGCTTCAAAGGCTCACACAACAAAGCAAATCTATAAGATGCATAAAGAATTGAGAAAACATGGTACAATCAAAGGCAGGAAATAAGTTTCAAGTAACCAACTGAAAGAAATGGAAATCTGTGAATTACCTTACAAAGTGCTAAGTGTAGAAGCTTGTGAAAATTTTCTTCTTATTGCTTTTATTTTCTCAGTGAAATAGGAAGCCAATGAACACTTGAGAGTGTGGATATCTGAGGATTTACTACAAACTTGAAATATAATGCCCGAAGACTTTGAAAGCAAAAGAATGGCAAAAGATATATCACATAAACACCTACCTTAAAAAAGCTAACGTATTATCCCCTTGTAAAATAAACTAGGCCTTCAGAATAGGATTGTTAGAGATAAAGACACACACACTTTGAATTAATCCTGTTGGTTCTGCTTCTCTGGGGAACCCTAATACAGAGAACTTTTAAAATTCATAAAGAAATTTCATAAGCATAAAAATCATAGTCTCAAACTTGTATGTACCTAAATAATATATGTAGGGAGTTTTACATACTTTGGTGAACATTTGTTATATTTCACATTAAAATGATTTTTAAACGTTGATGGCTCAAAAAAATGGTTGATTAGAAACGCTTACTTCAAAGAGAGCCCCTGTGTCTGTGAGACGTGGCCCAAAATTTGTTGCTAAGCCACATAACCCTGGGTTCGGCATGGGGGGCCCCATGCACAATGAAGTGCCCCCACCCCCCAACCTCCGAGGATGGGGAAGAGCAGGGAATATCCATGGTCGAGGGAGAGGGAGAGGATCTGGTGGTGCCACCATGGAGGCTGCATGAATGCTGGCGCCGGGTAGGGCAGCTACGGGTATGGAGGCAGCTCAGCGACTGCCGGCTACAGTGACTTTTTCACAGACTCCTACGGCTATCATGATTTGGGGTCTTCCTAGAGCATCTAAAAGTATGGCACACAAAATCAACTTTTTACTCCAATCTTCTCAAACTCCAAAACCCAAAGTGTCCATGCTGTGCCCTGAGCTTCACTGGGTTTCTCAACTGTGGCTTGTCGCCGCAGCTTGTCTGACACTCTTAGCCTGCAGAATTTAAGAGAATGGCAGGTTTTTATCGTGATTTGCCCTTGAACTTGGTCCTATTGAAGTTCACAAGGAGTGGAAAACAATTTTTCAGAGAATGCATTTTTGTGCAGAACTGCACAGAATTCTAGAGCCAGCGTTGGTCAGCATCAAGTCAAAAGCCCACCTTTGCTTTTTATGGAAAGCATTACTTTATTTAAGAGACAGATAATGCATTTTAATCTACCTTTGTCTTAATTTACAACAGGTTTTGTATGAATTTTTAACCTCTTAACAAATCCCCAAATCTCTTTGATGCCTTTGACAGTAACAGTTCCACCATATCCAAATCCAGAGCAATCGGCCTTTTTTTTTCATAAGCATGTGAAACATTGGGGACGTTGGGGAATTGTACATTGCACTAAGTTAACATCTTGCGCCTTTTGTAACTGCTCTGGTGGGTTCTTGCTCTGGAGTGCGATATTCTGTGGCTGCTTTAGCTAGAGGTGAATTCTCAAAGGTATCAAAACTGTGCTTCCGCTCTTAGTGCAAGAAACAGACAGGCTTTAAGGAAACGAGAACATAGAATTTTGCAAGTCCTAATCATCACTGCAAATGCGTGGGATTCTTAAGGATTTTCCTTTTTTTTTTTTTTCCTTTTTCTTTTAAATGGGGCTTTAAAAATAACCAAGCAAAAAAAAAAACCTAATACATAGCGCCTAATTCACCAGTGAGGAGCCAAGCCCCCCAGCACACCCTGTGCTGCCAGCCTGCTCCCACAACAGGTTCCAAAAGGCCCGGAAAGCTACTGCCCTCTCACCCGAAGTTGCAGACATGAGCTGGGGGCTTCTCCCTGTGTGTAGAGGTGCACCAAGGCGTTCTGGTTCTTGAATGAGACCCTCGTTTCCTGGTGGGAGTCCTTCTTAGGAACTAGTGTAGTTTTGGCTCTGATCAACAGTTCTTGCAGCAAAGCCTGCCTCCGCATTGACTTACAAGATTTTGCATTTATTCAGGCAAAAAACTGGTCAAAACAGTTACTCCATAGTTTGTTCCCAGGGGTTTGAAACATTCAGTGAAACTTTTGAAAACTTTGCATGATGTATTTTTTTTAGAACATCATTGTTTGAGAATAATGTCTTTTTATACCAGGAAATAGTTATCCTGAAATGACGTTGAAAACTTTCACTCCCCTGTATTATTTTTTTTAATCAATATATGTTAAAGTAACAACAACAAAAAAAGGAAATGCTTACTTCAGAGAAGGATGAAACAGAATCAGCCCAGGAAAATCAAGAGCAGAAGAGCTGAGAGGAGACAAGAGAGGAGCAAGGCAAAGAGAGTGGGAGAGGAAGAAGAGAGAGAAGGAAAGAACCTCAGACTACAGAGCTGTCCATACCTATTCTGCTTAAATTAGGGGCAAGATGTTTGAAATACAGTAACCGATTTTCAACAACACCCTCAACAGAAGCAAAGAGAGTTACTAAAGTAGATTTTTTACAAACTTCATCAAAAATCAATGTAGCAACAGAAGAAAAATTCAAAACTATCCTCCAAAGCAATGACAGAGTTCAAAACACTGAGGCAGCTGCAGATTTCAAGGCATTTCAAGTAGATGTGATTCTTCCAAACTCTTAGTCCCAGTCTTCATTATTTAAATCCTCTTCTTCAAGAAGACAGATGACACAAAATTGTTCTTGTTTTCCAGTGTTGGTTGTCCACTTCCCATCCTTGTGTGGACTAGTTGTGAACACGTTTTCAGCTACTTTGCTGGGTCCTCTTAGTCCAAACCAACTGACAGAGCTGGGAACACAAGCAGGTAGTTTTGCCTGAGATGATATTTCATACACATCTTGTGAAGCAATGGAGTGGATTTCTCTCTCCCTGCTTCTCCAGTGGCATCTCTCCCAGTCACATTGTTTTTTTCTATATTTCTAGCACAGGCTTGAAGTTGACTGGACATGTATTCCTTACATATCCAGTAAGCTATTGGCAAAAAGCACTGCCAATTTTGAAATATAAATGTTGAATAGAAAAGAATGCCTAGGTTGAAAATCTTAATAAGGAAAAATGAAAGAGATAGGAAAAAATACAAATATAACATTTTAAAAATCAGAAGAAAAATGAGCCATTCAAGGTGTTGAGCCTGGATAGCTGCCTCAAAATAAACAAAAACTGAGAAAAACAAATAGCGTTAACCTCAACCTCACCTCACACACACACACACACACACACACACACACACACACACGTGCAAATTTAAAGAGAAAACTAATCTGAGAGAAATTAAAGAAAATATGAAATAAAATTTTATCATTTAAGGTGCTATGGACTGTGAAGCATGAAATAGATAACTCAGAATCCATAAAAGAAATTTTTCATAAATTTACTACATATTATCTTTAAAATTCTGCATGGCAAACATGAACAAAATAAAAAGATTATATTAAGCTTTTTTAAAGACATATATATGACAGTTTTATAACTTTCTTAACAGAGAATGCTCTTTAAAATCTATATTTAAATGCCTATAACACAGTCATTGTTTTAGTTGCTAAGTCACATCCAACTCTCAAACACCCCATGGAATACAGGCCACCAGGCTCCTCTGTCCAGGGGATTTCCTGGGCAAGAATATTGGAGTTGGCTGCCAGGCTCCTCTGTCCATAGGATTCTCCAGGCAAGAATACTGGAGTGGGTTGTCATGCCCTCCTCCAAGGGATCTTCCTGACCCAGCAATCGAGCCCACAACTCCTGAAACTCCTGCATTGAAGGAAGATTCTTTACTGCTAAGCCACAGGGGAAGCTCCACACTAGACCCAAAGATGGAAGCTTAGCTCAGCCTGATTCCTGGAATTCACTCGCCACAGATTTGTATCAAGCAGCTTCATCAGTCCAAAGTTAACATACAAATAATTTCCCTGATCCAGATTTAAGTAATAAATCAGGCTCAGATTCTCTTTTGGGTTCACATATTCCTTCCTTTCTCCTTTATTTTCCAACTCCATTGTCAAAAATGGCCTCAAGACTATGCTAGGAAGGAATTCTGAAAAAATTGGACACATTAAACCGAAAGCAAAAAATAAGTTTGGATGATGATGGGTTGAAAATTAATGTATAACACATGGATACAGAAAGTTGCTATCCACACCTTTAGAAAAGCATATAGGACAATGAGAACATAGAGAAGAAATATTTGGAACTGGGGTCACATTAGAAGGCTCATGTAACACTGAAGAAAGACATTTGCTAAACTTGGATTTTTAGTCATTTCATAAATATGCAACATTCACAAAACTATACTGCACTTATTTTAAATAAATTAATAAGATTTAACATGTGTACACATTTGTGAAGCTATTATTCCAATCAAGATAATGAACAATGCGTTACCCAAAAAAGTTTCCTTTCATGTCTTTATAATCTTCCCTCCATCCTCTCCCACCTCCTACTCCAATTTTCAGGCAGCACTTCCACCATGAATTAGTTTGGGTATTTTATATGACATAAATGGAATTATGTGTACTCTTTTGCCTAGCTTCTTTCTCTCAGCATAATTAAGATTCTTTCATGGTTGTAAGTATCAATGGTTCATTCCTTTGTATTGATGAAAAGTCGAAGAAGTTCAAGGTCTGAAGGGGAACTAAGATGGCAGAGGAATAGGACGGGGAGACCACTCTCTCCCCAATAAATACACCAAAAGAACTTTTAAAGACCGCGCAAACTCCATAAAACAGGATCTAAATGCTGGCAGAGGACATTGAGCATCTGAAGGAATGGCCCATTGCCGACGAGAGGAGGTAGGACAAAAGAAAAAAGAGAGAGAAAAAAGTAAAGGGAGAGACAGAGTTGGGGGCGGGGATCCGTCCCGGAAGGGGAGTCTGGAATAAAGAGGAAAAAAAAAAGAGGAGAAAGGTTTCCGAATACCAGGGAGCATTCTCTCGGGCGGATTTGCGGTGAATCTTGGAGAGCAAGGTAGCTGGGAGTAAAAGCAGATTAATAATTAAGCCCTGCAAGCTACATTTCTGGCTGGAAGGCACAGGGAAGCGGCGGCGGACGCCCCACCCCCCACTAGCCAAAGCGGACTGCTCAGGGAGGGGCGGGCCGCGCGCTCAGGGAACGGAGCAGCCTGAGCGACCCAACCCAGGGGGCTAACCGGAGACAGACTGAGAAGTAGCCTTCCCCAGGAAGAGCTCCCCTGCCAGGCCCACGCAGAACAAGGAGAGGTGTGGAGTCGGCAGAGAGGCGGCCGGCCGGGTGGCACAGAACAAAGGGCGTGCGGAGTCGGCAGAGAGGCGGCCGGCCGGGTGGCACAGAACAAAGGGCGTGAGGAGTCGGCAGGGAGGAGGCCGGCTGAGGAGATTTGGGCCCCTGTGGGCTGCGGACCGGCCCAGCCCCCGCCCGAGTGCAGCGGGCATAACCCAGCCTCAGCGAGACCAAAGGGAGAGGCGGAGTCGGCAGGGAGGCAGCCAGCTGGGCGGAGCTTGGCGCCTTCAGGCTGCAGACCGACCCAACCCCTGCTCTAGACCAGCGGGCATAGCCCAGCCCCGGCGAGGCTTCCGCGGCCAAATCGCACACAGAGCTAGGTGCTAACCAAGACTTCTGGGGATTCTGGACGGATCGGCGCCCTGCACACCTAAAAAGACGTGCTTAGCTGCACGTCGGGAAAGCCGAGCCGTTGGGCAGGGGGAGGGGAGAAGCCACACTCCCCAACTGCGCCGGGCGGACGACAGAGAGCCGAGCAGAAGGGGCGGGGGAAGCGCACTCAGCAGGAGTAGGGCAAACTCCAGAGCGCTGAATAGACACATAAAATACCAGCAAACAGAAGACGCTTAAGCTAGCAGAGGCAACAGCTTTGGAACTGACAGGAGTAGCAGATTAAATCCCTGCAGGTGGCGCAGACTGCATAGAAAGGAGTCTATAGACCATGAGAAGTACAAGCTGGACCAAGGAATTGTCTGAAAAATAAACTGACCCCTCGCCGTACGCACCA
>ML661889.1:8108381-8243284 GCA_007570785.1 Antilocapra americana | reverse complement strand
GCTCTCTCCCCATTCTTGTTTCTCCTCTTTTTTTTTCTTTCTCTTCCTTATCTTTCTTTCTATCTTTTTCTTTGTAACAGCATTGTGAGAATCCGGTCTTTACTCTAGATTTTTAATCTTTGCCTATTAGTATTGAGTATCAACTTTGTACCTTTAAGGATCCAAGCTCCAGTACCCATCGTTACCTGGGAGTGAGATCATTGGCTTGACTGCTCTCTCCCCATTCTTGTCTCTCCTTTTTTTTTTTTTTTTCTTTCTTTTTTTTTCTTTTCTCTTTTCTTCTCCTACCAAGACACCTTCAACGTCCTCTTCCTCTGTATATTCTCTACCCAACTCTGGGACTCTGCTTGAGAGTTACCAGCTGTGAAGAACACTGAAATAACTGACTACTGGCTGGATCTGTCTCTATCCATCTGACTCTCTCCTTTCTCTCTCTTGTCAATTCTCTCTCCTTCCACCCTCTTCACATTTCGATATAACTCTGTGAACATCTCCAAGGGATCCAGGCTGTGGAGGGCACACAGAGGAGCAATCACTGGCCACCTCACTCCCTCACCATCGGATTCCTCTCTTCTCCTTCTGGTCCATGCCATGTAACTCTGTGTACCTGACAGAGTGTCCCTCACTGTGAAGAAACTTCTCATCACTAAACTAGAGGTTCTGCCACCATCAGTGCAGAGATAAAAGAGCCCTGAGGCTACTGGAAGACAGGAGACTAAACCCAGACCCTGAGAATTCCAGAAAACTCCTAGATCCAAGAGTTAATTAATCAATAGGAACTCATCAACCTCCTCCATACCAAAACTGAAATTAATCAACCCCCAAGGGCCAACAAGCTCCAGAGTAAGATATACCAAGCAAATTCCCCAGCAACGTAGGAACACTGCCAGGAGCTTCAATACACAGGTTGTCCAAGGTCACACCAAGTCCACCGACACCTCAAATCTCTTTACTGGACACTCCATTGTTAGTTACAGTGAGGAAACCCAGATCCACCCACCAGAACACCACACAAGCTTTCCCATCCAGGAAACTTCTAAAAACCACACATCTAACCCCTCCCATAGTGAGGAACCCCCACAATAAAGGGGCAACACAGCAAGATAAACAAGATGAAAAGGCAGAGAAATACCCAGCAAGTAAAGGAACAGGATAAATATCCCCTAGACCAAACAAAAGACGAAGAGATAGGATGTCTACCTGACAAAGAATTCCGAATAATGATAGTGAATATGATCCAAAACCTGGAAAATAAGTTGGAGCTGCAGTTCAATAACCTACAGGCAAGGATTGAGAAGATGCAGGTAAGCTTTAACAAGGACTTAGAAGAAATGAAAAAGAGTCAAAATACAATAAATAATGCAATAAATGAGATCAAAAACACCCTGGAGGGAACCAACAGTGGAATAACAGAGATAGAAGACAGGATAAGTGAGGTAGAAGACAGAATGGCAGAAATAAATGAAACAGAAAGGAAAAATGAAAAAAGAATTAAAAGATATGAGGACAATCTTAGAAACCTCTGGGAAAATATTAAACGCACCAATATTCGAATCATAGGAGTCCCAGAAGAAGAAGACAAAAAGAAAGACCATCAGAAAATTCTTGAAGAGATAATTGTTGAAAATTTCCCTAAACTGGGGAAGCAAATAACATCTCAGGTCCAAGAAACACAGAGAGTCCCAAATAGAATGAACCCCAAACGGAACACCCCAAGACACATATTAATCAAATTAACAAATATCAAATACAAAAACCAAATATTAAAAGCAGCAAGGGAGAAGCAAAAAATAACTCACAAGGAGAATCCCATAAGGATAACAGCTGATCTCTCAATGGAAACACTTCAGGCCGGAAGGGAATGGCAGAGCATTCTTAAAGTCATGGAAGAAAACAATCTACAACCCCGATTACTGTACCCAGCAAGGATCTCATTCAAATTTGAAGGAGAATTCAAAAGTTTTTCAGACAAGCAGAAACTGAGAGAATTCAGCAACACCAAACCAGCCCTACAACGAATGTTAAAGGATCTTGCCTAGATAAGAAACACAAATGGGGTAGATAATCTCGAACCCAAAACAATAAAATAAATGGCAATAGGATCATACTTATCAATAATTACCTTAAATGTAAATGGGCTGAATGCCCCAACCAAAAGACAAAGATTGGCCGATTGGATACAGAAACAAGATCCCTATATATGTTGTCTACAAGAGACCCACCTCAAACCTACGGACACATATAGACTGAAAGTTAAAGGCTGGAAAAAGATATTCCATGCGAATGAAGACCAAAAGAAAGCAGGAGTGGCAATACTCATATCAGATAAAATAGACTTTAAAATAAAGGCAGTGAAAAGAGATAAAGATGGACATTACATAATGATCAAAGGATCAATCCAAGAAGAAGAAATAACAATCATAAATATTTATGCACCCAACATAGGAGCTCCACAATATGTAAGGCAAATGCTAACAAGTATGAAAGGGGAAATTAACAACAACACAATAATTGTGGGAGACTTTAATACACCACTCACACCAATGGATAGATCAACTAGACAGAAAAGTAACAAGGAAATTCAAACTTTAAATGATACAATAGACCAACTAGACCTAATTGATATCTATAGGTCATTCCACCCCAAAACAAGGAATTTCACCTTTTTCTCAAGTGCACACGGGACCTTCTCCAGGATAGATCACATCCTGGGCCATAAATCTAACCTTGATAAAATCAAAAATATTGAAATCATCCCAAGCAACTTTTCTGACCACAATGCAGTGAGATTAGATATCAACTACCGGAGAAAACCATTCAAAACTTCCAACATATGGAGGCTCAACAACACACTGCTGAATAACCAACAAATCGCAGAAGAAATTAAAAATGAAATTCAGTTATGCATGGAAACGAATGAAAATGAAAACACAACAGCCCAAAACCTATGGGACACTGTGAAAGCAATGCTAAGGGGAAAGTTCATAGCAATACAAGCTCACCTCAGGAAACAAGAAAAAAATCAAATAAACAACCTTACTTTACACCTAAAGCAACTAGAAAGGGAAGAAATGCAGAAGCCCAGGTCTAGTAGAAGGAAAGAAATCTTAAAGATCAGGGCAGAAATAAATGCAAAGGAATCAAAAGTGACCATAGCAAAAATCAACCAAGCCAAAAGCTGGTTCTTTGAGAAGATAAATAAAATTTACAAACCGTTAGCCAGACTCATCAAGAAACAAAGGGAGAAGAACCAAATCAACAGAATTAGAAATGAAAACGGAGAGATCACAACAGAAAACACAGAAATACAAAGGATCATAAGAGACTATTATCAGCAACTATATGCAAATAAACTGGACAACCTGGATGAAATGGACAAATTCCTAGAAAAGTACAACTTTCCAAGACTAAACCAGGAAGAGATAGATAATATTAATAGACCCATCACAAGCACGGAAATTGAAACCGTAATCAGAAATCTTCCAAAAAACAAAAGCCCAGGACCAGATGGCTTCACAGCTGAATTCTACCAAAAATTTAGAGAAGAGCTAACACCTATTCTACTCAAACTCTTCCAGAAAATTGCAGACGAAGGTAAACTTCCAAACTCATTCTATGAGGCCACCATCACCCTAATTCCAAAACCCAACAAAGATTCCACAGAAAAAGAAAACTACAGGCCAATATCACTGATGAACTTAGATGCAAAAATCCTTAACAAAATTCTAGCAAATAGAATACAACAACACATTAAAAAAATCATACATCATGATCAAGTAGGCTTTATCCCAGGGATGCAAGGATTCTTCAATATTCGCAAATCAATCAATGTAATACACCACATTAACAAATTGAAAAATAACAATCACATGATTATCTCAATAGATGCAGAGAAAGCCTTTGACAAAATTCAACATCCATTTATGATAAAAACCCTCCAAAAAGTAGGAATAGAAGGAACATACCTCAACATAATAAAAGCTATATATGACAAACCCACAGCAAACATTATCCTCAATGGTGAAAAACTGGAAGCATTCCCCCTGAAATCAGGGACAAGACAAGGGTGCCCACTCTCACCACTACTATTCAACATAGTTTTGGAAGTTTTGGCCACAGCAATCAGAGCAGATAAAGAAATCAAAGGAATACAGATTGGAAAAGAAGAAGTAAAACTCTCTCTGTTTGCAGATGACATGATCCTCTATATTGAAAACCCTAAAGACTCTACGAGAAAATTACTAGAGCTAATCAGTGAATATAGCAAAGTTTCATGATGAAAAGTCTTCCATTACATAGATATAAAACAATTTGTTAATTTATTCACCTGTTAACAAACATTTGTGTTAGCTCTAGTGTGAGGCTGCTACAAAGTTGCTTTGAGCTACTGTGCGTCACATTTTTAATAGACATGTGCTTTCATTTTTCTCCTGGGTGAATATCTGGGAGTGGAATTCCTAGAGCATAGGGTAGGTGTTTATTTGAATTTAACTTTCTTATTTTTTCTAGTAGTTTTTTTATAGATCCCCTTGGATTTTATGCTCAGATAATTATGCTGTCTATGACTAAAGATAGGTTCGCTTCTTCATTTCCAAACTGTTTTTGTTTCTTTCTCTTGCGTTTTTACACTGGCTAGAATCCCTAGTAAATCACTAAATACAAGTGGTGAGAGCCAAAATTCTTCCCCTAGTGCTGAAATTAGGGGGGAAGCATTTACTCTTTCACCATCAAGTATGGTGTTTGATGTAGCTTTTGTAGAGGCTTTTTATTAAGTTGAGGAAATTCCTTAGGTCCTAATTTGCTGGAAGTTTTAAAACAGGAATAGATGCTGAATTTTCTCAAATGCTTTTTCTGCATCTATTGAGGTTATTCTCATTAGTTAATCAAGTGCTACTTACCAGCCCCTGTAACTACACTATTGATAACTTGGCACAATCAAATGTCAAAGAATATATCACTCTCCCATTTTAAATAATAAAACAAGGCTCACAAGTGTCTAGAAAGTTCATGGCAGAGCTAATAATTTTCAATAGAAATCTCTCTGATAGCAAAACCTGATTCCTTGTTTTTTATACTATAGATTATTTTCAGGGGCATCTCTGGTGGCTCAGTGGTATAGAACCCACCTGCAATGCAGAAGCTGCAAGTTGGATCCCTGAATTGGGAAGATCCTCTGGAGGAGGAATTGGCAACTCGCCCCGTATTCTTGCCAGGATAATCCCATGGACCGAGGAGCCTGGCAGGCTACAGTCCATGGGGTCACAAGGAGCTGGACACGACTGAAGCGACAAAGCACACACGCACGCAGTACAGCCTATTAACAACTTTCTTCTTTATTTCTGCATATTGAACTAATAAAAAGTGACTAAATAATCACAGACTTGACCCTTTCACCAAAAGAGGGCAGCAACAGATTAGAAAGAATATCCAACCTGCAGTTCAGGAGCTGACCACCAGGTAATGCCTTGGCCATTCCTTTCAGATCAATTATTAGGCACCTGAGGAGCAGTGCACTATAACAAAGATGACAGACTTTTCTAGGCTTAGGTGAACCACCAGAGTACCAAAACCTCATAGATAGTGATCACTCACTTTCTCTAGTCCTTGAAACTGGCTTGTGATAAAGTAGTCTAGAGGATAGCATTTCAAATTAACTAGGATAAATATTTCTCAAAAGTTTTTAAATAGAAGTGCAGTATGATTCAGGAATTCCATTTCTAATTATATCAAAAATTGAAATTTTGGTATATACCCAAAATACTGAGATACTTATAGATCTATGTTTCCATCAAAAGGTGGAAGCAACCAAATATCAACAAATGAATGGATAGACAAAGAGTGATCGATACTTACACTAGAATATTATTCAACTTTATAAAGGAAAGAAATTCTAAAACATGCTACAACATAGATGAAACTAGAGTACATCATGATAAATGAAATAAGACACAGAATGACCAGTGTTGCATAATTCCACTTATACAGGCTGTCTAAAGTTGTCAGACTCAGAGAGAGTAGAATAGTAGTGGCCAGGGACAGGAGGGACAGGGGAATGGAGAGTTACTCTTCAATGAGTACAAATTTTCAATTTTTCAACATGGAAAGAGTTCTAGAGATGAATAATGTTGCTGTTTAATAACAATGTAAATGTGTTTATTATCACTGGATTATACACTTAAACATTATTCAGTTCAGTTCAGTTCAGTCGCTCAGTCATGTCCAACTCTTTGTGACCCCATGGACTGCAGCACAACAGGCCTCCCTGTCCATCACCAACTCCCGGAGTCTACTCAAACTCATGTCCATTAAGTTGGTGATGCCATCCAATCATCTCATCCTCTGTCGTCCCCTTCTTCTGCCTTCAATCTTTCCCAGTATCAGGATCTTTTCCAATGAAGTCAGCTCTTTGCATCAGGTGGCCAAAGTATTGGAGTTTCAGCTTCAAAATCAGTCCTTCCAATGAACACCCAGGACTGATCTCCTTTAGGATGGACTGGTTGGATCTCCTTGCAGTCCAAGGGACTCTCAAGAGTCTTCTCCAACATCACAGTTCAAAAGCATTAATTCTTCAGTGCTCAGCTTTCTTTATAGTCCAACTCTCACATCCATACATGACTACAGAAAAAACCATAGCCTTGACTAGATGGACCTTTGTTGGCAAAGTAATGTCTCTGCTTTTTAATATTCTGTCTAAGTTGGTCATAACTTTGCTTCCAAGGAGTAAGCGTCTTTTAATTTCATGGCTTCAGTCACCATTTGCAGTGATTTTGGAGCTCAAAAAAATAAAGTCTGACACTGTTTCCACTGTTTCCCCACCTACTTGCCATGAAATGATGATGCCGGGACTGGATGCCAGGATCTTAGTTTTCTGAATGTTGAGCTTTAAGCCAACTTTTGCACTCTCCTCTTTCACGTTTATCAAGAGGATGGTGAAAGTTCTTCTTTATTCTTCTTCACTTTCTGCCATGAGGGTGGTGTCATCTGCATATCTGAGGTTACTGATATTTCTCCCTGCAATCTTGATTCCAGCTTGTGCTCCCTGCAGCCCAGCAATTCTCATGATGTACTCTGCATACAAGTTAAATAGGGTGACAATATACAGCCTTGACGTACTCCTTTCCCAGTTTGGAACAAGTCTGTTCTTCCATGTCCAATTCTAACTGTTGCTTCCTGACCTGCATACAGGTAACTTTACTAGCGTGTGCTGCTGCTGCTGCTGCTACTAAGTCGCTTCAGTCATGTCCAACTCTTAGCGACCCCATGGACTGCAGCCTACCAGGGTTGCAGATCTTCCATCCATGGGATTTTCCAGACAAGAGTACTAGAGTGGGGTGCCATTGCCTTCTCCGTGCTAGCATGTGAGATGAGTACAACTGTGTGGTAGTTTGAGCATTCTTTGGCATTTCCTTTCTTTGTCATTGGAATAAAAACTGACCCTTTCCAGTCCTGTGGCCACTGCTGAGTTTTCCAAATTTGCTGGCATACTGAGTGCAGCACTTTCACAGCATCATCTTTTAGGATTTGAAATAGTTCAACTGGAATTCCACCATCTCCACTAGCTTTGTTTGTAGTGATGCTTTCTAAGGCCCACTTGACTTCCCATTCCAGGATGTCTGGCTCTAGGTGAGTGATCACACCATCGTGATTATCTGGGTATTAATATGATTTTTAAAAATATCTGTTAAGATGGTAAGATTCTTTGAGTTAAACGAATTTAAAACTTTTAAAATTAATTTTTGCTGGAGTATAGTTGATTTACAATGTCAGTTCCCGCTGTACAGCAAAGTGAATCAGTTGTACATATATAACATATCCACTCTTTTTAGAATTATATTCCCATGTAGGTCATTACAAAGTATTGAGTAGAGTTCCCTGTGCACTACAGTAGGTTTCTTATTAGTTATCTATCTATACTAGATATATAGTAGTGTGTATATGACAATCCAACCTCCTAATTTATCCCTCCCCTACTTCTGCCCCAGTAACCATAAATTTGTTTCCTGTATCTGTGACTTTACTTCTGTTTTGGAAATATGTTCATTTGTACCATTTTTTAAGACTCCACACATAAGTAACATCATATGATACTTGTCTTTGTTTGACTTTAATCAGTATGACAATCTCAAGGTCCATCCATGTTGCTGCAAATGGCATTATTTCATTGTGTCTTATGGCTGAGTAATGTCTCATTGTATATATGTTCCACATCTTCTTTATCCATTCTTTCCATAGACATATAGGTCACTTCCATTTCCTTGCTATTGTAAATAGTGCTGCAGTGAACATGAGGGTACATTTTTTTTTTCAAATTATGGTTTTCTCTAGATTTATGCTTAGGAGTGGAATTACTGGGTCATATGGTAGCACTATTTTTAGTTTTTTAAGCAACTTCCATACTGGTCTCCATAGTGTAGGGGGATTCCTTTTTCTCCTTTTCTCCATACCCTTTCCAGCGTTTATTGTTTGTAGATTCTTTGATGATAGCTCTTCTGATCAGTGTGAGTGAAAGTGAGAGTCACTCAGTCATGTGCGACTCCTTGCGACCCCATAGACTGTACAATCCACAGAATTCTCCAGACTAGAATACTGGAGTGGATAGCCTTTCCCTCCTCCAAGGGAATCTTTCCAACCCAGAGATTATACCCAGGTTTCCCACATTGCAGGCAGATTTTTTACCAGATGAGCCACCATGGAAGCCCAAAGATCAGTGTGAAGTGATATCTCATTGTAGTTTTAACTTGCATTTCTCTAATTATTAGTGACGTTGAGCATTTTTTCATGTGACTCTTGGTCATCTGTACATGTTCTTTGGAGAAATGTCTATTGGATCTTCCCCTCGTTTTTAATTTGAGCCATTTGGGTTTTTTCTAATATGGATCTGCATGAGCTGTTTATATATTTTGGAGACTAATCCCTTGTCAATTGAGTTGCAAATATTTTCTCTCATTCTGTGCATTTTCTTTCTGTTTTGTTTATGATTTCCTTTGCTACGCAAAAGCTTTTAAGTTTAGTTATGTTTCATTTGTTTATTTTTGTTTTTATTTTCATTTCTCTAGGATGTAGACCATGAAAAGATTCTACTGTGATTTATGTCAAAGAGTGTTCTGCCTATGTTATTATCCTCTAACAGTTTTAGAGTATCCAGTCTTACATTTGGGCCTTTAATCCATTCTTAGTTTATTTTGTTTATGATGTTAGAGAGTGTTCTGATTTCATTCTTTTACATGTACCTGTCCAGTTTATCCAGCCTCACTTATTGGAAAGACTGAAGACATTCCTTGTAAGATTTCTACTCTACACAATTGTTTTCCAAATACAAATATAAGAGGCAGCTACTATACAAGATCACTTAGCAACCACTCATTACCATTCAACTTTCAAAACACTGAGAAAAATGGGATTTGAGGTAGAAGGAGGAAATTGGAGAGAAGGAATATTTGGGCCTGTAGAACAATGATTGAAAGAAAGGGCCTAGAAGTGCAAAATCAGCCACATGATGCAAAAATGCTTTTGGAGGAGTGTGCAGTGAAACGCAAAACCAGAGACAGAACATAATTCATACAGTACTTTACCAAATGTCCTTCTAAGAGCCACTAATTATTGATCTTTTGTGGATAAGACTGAAAAGAGGCAGGAAAACTTACATTATGGAAATTGAGCCATTCTGTGATAGAGGTTAATAAGATGCAATGAGTATTAGCACAGAGTAGGCACCTTAGAATGTAAATAAGGGTACTATTAACTCAGCTGACAAAACTAAAATGAATGAGTTTATTAAATTGTGTGAAACAACATGATATTCAAAAGAAGGAAAATCACACAGAGATTTCATGACAAAACAATGCCTGTAATATAACGTACAGTCAATTAATATTTAATGAATTGCTAGGAAAATTAAATAGTCTTGTTTACTTTTCAGAGACAAAGCAGAACAGGCCTCTGACATTGCTTTTACCCTGCCTGGACACTGCCCTGACTGTGAGTTGACTGTGAGTAACTGCCTGCTGTGAGTGCAAGACTTCCAACACCATGGATAAGATGGAGAAGGAATCTTGAGATTGTTGAGCTCCTGGAGGGGCCCTGGACAACCCAGCCCCAGCCTTAGCAGCACTCCAAGTTGTGCATGACAGAAGGAACAGCATTAGCATGAAACCAGAGCTGCAATTTGGTCACAGATTGATGATGATATCAGTTTGCAACTGGGATTGTAAATAGGAGCCCTGAACTGCAATCTTTGCAGTCTCACCCACGGAGCTGACACGCTGCCTGGCACCGTTTCCTAACTGGGACTCCGGATGTGCTGTGACATGGGACTTCCCAGTGCTGAAAACTCTCGAGTCTGAATGTTGACCTCCGTCCAAGTCTGGATGTTGGTCAAAACCCAATTTGGTGATGTATCATCTGCTCTTTCTACTTCTATTTTCTTTTAATGTTAGTGTGTTTAATGCCAATATGTTGAAGCTAGATAATTCTCCAATAAACATCTATATTATTTCTTTGTATACAACAAGTGGCTTATTTTGTTAACAAATCCTTCGAACCTGAGACAAAAGTGAAAACTTTTGGTAGAACATGAATAAGTTGAAATGAAAATCCAACAATTCACACATATTTTTACTGATCTGTAATTCAGACATTTCTGAATTTTCTTAGTCAGTTCTTCTAGCTCATACTAATCACTACACGGCAAGGATTTTATGTGGCTAATTTTTGTCCTCAATACCTTATTTTACATTTTTAATAAATAAATAATTTAAACCCAAATTTTTAGGAATAAGGACTATTTTTTATAAATGATAGCTCTGAATATGGCCTCTGAACCTAGAGAACTATTTTCTTAGAATGTATCTTCCCTCTAACCCTATGCCTGTGCAACCCTAATTACTTCCTGTCTGTGCTGGCAGCTCCCTGCCCTGGTCCCTACAGCAGGTGGAGCAGAGCCCTAGGTTTTGGTCCAAGTCCCTCCTACACACGGCTCACTGTGGGCTCCCTCAGTGCACAGAAATACGCTGCAGAGTCCGCCAGCTGTGAAGCTGAGATGACAAGGGTGATGGATTTGCTTGCCTTCTGGAAATCCAATGAGTAGCGACCTTTTGTGGCATTTCTCTGGTTATAAGAATCCTGATGAATAAGGAGAATCATCCCCCCACTGCTGGGCTGCTTGTACCAGAATAAACTATAACTTGAATCACTGGTGTCATACTTGCAGTGCAGGGTCACAGCCTCCTTCTCCTGCACTAATACTTGTGGTTGGTCTTGAGTTACTTTCTGGGAAATAATGGATCCTAAAGGAAAAAAAATAGGATCAGAACTTTAGGAATAAGTGGTGTGGAATAAAGAAATCCTATCTTAGATCCTACTATCCCTTCTTCCCAGGGCTCCCATAAGACTGCCTGTCCCCCAGTCCTTAGGTCACAGGGGAGGCGCAATCCCACCGGGACCATCCTTACCTAAACACAGTGAAGCTACGACCACCTTCAGAAGGCTGGAGAGAAGCATGTTTCAGCTCTTCCAGATGGACAATATCTTCTTCTTCAATGTCAAGGCTTTGCAAGGTGAGGTGAGCCTGACAGGGGGAGGGAAGGACGGCTGGGCATGTGCTGCTGCTGCCCCACAACAGGAAACAGGGGTTTCCTGGAGTAGCAAGCTGGCTCGTGTCAACATCTCTATGGACCAGTTTCACTCAACCCAAACTTCCTTTCGCATTAACCAGCTCTTCAGCTGATACTAATTACATCTGAAAATAAACACAAGTCACACTTGATATTGAAAGGAAGATTGATATTTTGACTAACCACTGTGTTCAGCTGTTGCATCTATGATGGAACTTGTTTTAAGATACTTCATGTAATGGATTATGGAAACAACATAAGATGTAATGATCATTTATCCTCATACCTACATATGCTGTTCTTTCACTTAAGATAGAAATAAACTGCTTTATGGAAAGAAGACAAATCTGTTTGTATTAATTACTGCAGCTTTCTCAACCTACATATCAATATAGCAATCATTGTAATTTTTCACCACAACGTCTGGTCAGTTACCTACCTTGGGACCTAATAGCAGGAGAAAAGATGATCTCCCTTTGAAGAAGGCTAGGATGAAACTCACAGACATGGAGTCCTGTCACAGTGATCCCTTTCTCTTCTCTATTTGTTCTGACAGCCCAGGTCTGTTCAGAGAGGGCACATAGATGCTAGATTTTGGTCATCAGGTTATCAAACCTTTGAATTTATATTGTTCCCATTGATTAAGTTGGAACACTCTCAGTCAGGTCTGACTCTTTGTGACCCCAGACCTGCCAGGCTCCTCTGTCCATGGCATTCTACAGGCCAGAGAATGCCTGGAGAATTCTCCAGGGTAGCCATTCCCTTCTCCAGTGGATCTTTCCAACCCCAGGATTGAACCCAGGTCTCTTGCATTGTAGGCAGACTCTTGACCATCTGAGCCACCAGGGAAGCCTAAAAGAGCTACAAAAAGCCTCTATATTCTGTGCACCATGTTCTAAAGGAATATATCACAAAAGACCTCCATAAGACAGTTGATCATAAGACCACTCTGATTATAATATTTGTGTAAGAATGTAAAAGGAAAGCCATGCCTAAGGATATTACTAAACAACACGGTGTCAACTACAAATTGGCACTGCCAAGAGTATCTGCCAGCAACTGAGGAACAGCAAAGGCATTTGTCTTCTACCTCTACAGCGACTGAACCCTGTGCTGCTGCAGCTGCTGACCTTCAAAACCCTCTGAGGGGAATTCAGCGGGGAGTGAGGCCCTCTGTGCTCCAGGGAAACTGGTGAAGCAGGTCTTGACACAGTTAGATCTTTTCAGGAACTGATTTCATGATCCCAATCCTGGCATCTCTTCATATCTAGAAAAGCACTAAATCCCTTCATGGTGACATCAGCTCCTTGAGACTAGAAGAAAGTCTTTTGATTGCACTGAATTCCCCCTTCACCAAAATCTTTTATGTTGACTACCTCTTTGGAGCAGTCTCTCAGAGCTATCTGAGCTTCGGTCTTCCCAGCTGCAGTCCACATTTTGCCCCAAGTAAAACTTAGCTCACGACTCTCACACTGTACATCCTTTTAGTCGACAATGGCAAAGAGCAAAGAGCTGTTGCCTACAATGGCCTACCCCCTTAAAGCTGAACAGAACTTATCTTCCTATCTCAAAGTAATTATAGCCTCAGCTAAACTGGTTGAAGTCTTTTCAGATCCTGTTCTGGAATCTGATGGTACCACACATAGCGCAAATTGTTCTCCAACCTAACACACCCAACCTTTTTCTACCAATCAGCTGACTAATATAAAATATTAATTTCCCCTCAGGTTATTCAACTTTGTTACCCTTCTCAGTGAAAGGTTCCCCTGATAGTACCTCTGCTATTCAAAAATGCCTTCATGTCCAGAACAGATTTTTTTTAACACTCTCATACCAAATGTGAATTAATGTGTTTTAAAATAATCTTATCTTAAATATTGAAAAGAAACAATACCAGGCTGTCTATGCAATAACTATTCTAATCTCCTTTGTAAACCAATCATTAGCAAAAACGAAATTAACTCAGTAGCTGAACTTGTGGATCTATCTTAGACACATTAAATTACAAAAAGTGTACATAAAACGGTACTTATAAGTTCTTAACAGAGTTCATATTTCATGTATGCCTGTTAAAGTGAAAGTGAAAGTTGCTCAGTCGTGTCTGACTCTTTGTGACCCCATGGTCACAGCCTATGGAATTCTCCAGGCCACAATACTGGAGTGGGTAGCCTTTCCCTTCTCTAGGGGATCTTCTCAACCCAGGGGTTGAACCCAGGTCTCCCACATTGCAGGCAGATTCTTTACCAGCTGAGCCATAAGGGAAGCTCAAGAGTACTGGAGGGGGTAGCCTACCCCTTCTCCAGCAGATTTTTCCAACCCAGGAATTGAACCAGGGTCTCCTGCATTGCAGGATTCACCCTTTCTTACTTCTTTAACAAACATCTACTGATAATCAACTATGTGAATGGGGAATGCTCAATTCAACATATAATAGTAAGTGAAAAAAATTATAAGTCTATTGTAACAATATTTTTTAAAGATAAGCTGAATATTCACAATATTATGTGATTGCAAAATTATCAGTATCATATTTATTGGATATCACACATTCCCTATAATTGGCATGCAACATATAATCAGAAAAATAATAAATGCTGTTTCAAAACACATTATTAAAAAACCCATTCATAATAAGGATTGTGAATTGATACCAAGAGGTTATTTATAGAAAAGGAGTCTGAGTGGAAAATGTAAAGGCAATCTTACAATTTCGAAACAAAACAATGCTAACTCCCTTCAAGAATTCAGTAAGCAGCAATTATCCATAAATGTGTCATACTTTCTGGGTCATCTTGAACCTGACCTTCTTATTCTATGCTTGTCAAACACATCAGTTTCCACTTGCAGACAAACATTACGACACATGCTACTTTGAAGGTTGCCCCAAAGGAAGGGGGCTGCCCCAGTCACAGGTTTGAGTACAGGCAGCGGGTGCCTGGGAAGCGCTGTGTACTTGCTGCACAGAAGTAGGCAGCTGAGTCTCCAGCTTCAGTGGTTGCGATGTGCAGGGAGAGATGTTTGGCCGTCTTATTCAATAAAACAGTCAGTCTCTGGTCTTTTTTTTCACCCATATTTGAACGAATAGCTATAAGGAGCTGGGGGCCTTTCCCACGTTCTTGCTTATACCAAGGGAAGTACTCTGAAGCTGTGTCTGTATAAGTGCAGGTGATAACAAAGCTGTTTCCCTCCTGGACACTCAGAGTAGAAGGACTCTGCTCCACCTTGTTTCCCAGGCTGACACCTATGGAGAAAGTAGAAGTCAGAGAAAGGAGAAGGGTTGCCAGATTATTAAGGTCCACAATTTACGTTCACTTTTCTACAATAACTAGAAGAAACCTGAATAAAGTCAGTCTCGATGTCTAACAAATATCTACTAATACACTGTTCCCTTAACCCTCAACTCACAGTCCAGCTGTAGCCACAAGAACATGATTAAAGCTCCAATGGGTGTCTTCATTGTTTTTAGGATCAATTGTGGATCTGCAGTCTCCGGCCAGGAGACCCGCTTCTGTTACCAAGTGTCCCCTTCTTTTCTCTAGTGGTTTCTTTCATTGTCTACCCAGCCAATAAGAAAAAAGCTCTGATTCTCCCTTAGCCTATTGATTGAGAATCAAATGAGTCCTCCAAGTGTTCTGATCAGCAGAGGTGCACCGCCATCTGGTGGTCACATCTCTAACTACTGAACTCTGGTTAAATGTCCTTTTCACGGCTGTGCCTACGAGGGACTTGCATAAGGCTGTGCCTACGAGGGACTTGCATAAAAGCAGCAAAGGTCAAACAAATTATGTCTCAGATTGAAGTAATCTAATGTACAGTAAGAATGTAGAGATAGAGAATTTGACTGTTTATAAGCTGAAAAGAGGTAGATGCTGTTGCTCTTTATTCAGTGATGGGCCTGATATATAGTTTTTAAATTATAAAAGCACCATGATCCATTCTCCTAAACAAACAAACAAACCAAATATATATATATATGAAACTATCAAGTTCAGCCAATATACCATTTTCATTTGCTTGTTAAGGAGGAAAACTCTCTCTAAAAGGAACTTGTAAACCAAAGATCAGAGTAACAGAGAGAAGATCATTTGATATTTCAACCGCCTCTTATCTCAGACTGTCTCTTCTAAGCTGGTTTTCAGTAGGCCCTTGCTTTCTCAGAGAATTGACAGTAGAAACAGTTGAAACGTATCCTAAAATCCAATTTCTAAACAGCACAGATCTAATTGTTGCAGTTTGCATTAGACAGCTTTCCTTTGCTCAGCAACAAGGGTCTAAAAGAAGGAGACAGGAAAAGAACATTAAGGGGGAGGTGAGGATATCCAGTTTATCCTCTATTTTCTACTGTTAGTTCATTTGATCTACTTTTTAATTATATAATTTTTCATTCTGTCATCTTGGATCTAGTTTCTGTTTTGTAAAATGAGGTCGAACTAAACCCTGTCTAAGGGCTCATCTAGCTCTAAATTTTTACACTATTTAACAGAACAAATCTTTATTGAGGCCTGCTTACATACAATGTAGAGTGATGAGAGAGAGTGGGGAGAAACCCCTTGTACTCTGGAACCTCAACACCATTTTCGCATCCTATGCAGTCTTTGGGGGCTGTGGTTGCTACTAATTAACCCTAGGGCCTCTTCTGAAGCAGAGACAGGGTCCTTGGAATGAGTCCCTATGTGTGATTTCATTACTCCTATAAGATCAAGGGGAATATAAATCCATAGTAAAATGGCATAAAATGGACTGTGGCTCACTGAATGCAAGCATCATCACAGACAGTGAGGTCAAAGGGACTTTGTGACTGAATTGGTAAGCAGATGTTCTTTTGGTGATTCATTCTGTAAGCCTTACTTCATCTTGTAGGAAGAAAAGAAAAAACATCTGCACAACTGGACGACCTGGAGGAAGTAGATGAGTTGCCAACAGGTAAAGCAAGAGGCTCTTTCTAAAGCAGCCAAATTGCTTTCTGGCTTCTGTTTTTCTCCTGCAAGTGTAGACGGGGATCACCTACATCATTTTTAGAACCAGTGCAAAATGAAAATTTGGAATCTTCTTTACAAGAAGCAGGGCAAAGTTTCATTAGATAATGTTTCTAGTGGGCTTCCCTGGTGGCTCAAATAGTAAAGAATTTGCCTGCAACGTGGGAGCCCTGAGTTCGATCCCTGGGTCGGGAAGATCCCTTGGAGTAGGAGATGGCAACCCACGCCAGTATTCTCGCCTGGAGAATTCCATGGAAAGAGGAGCCTGGCAGGCTACAGTCCATGGGATTGCATAGAGTAGGACAGGATGGAGCGACTAACACTTTCACTTTCAACGTTTCTAGTAGCACCATTTTTCTAAAATGCTTTAACTCTTCATACAAATTCGTTTCATGTATCTGAATCTAATTTTTTGAGACTTTTGATCATTTTAGGTTCACAGAAAAATTAAAGAGAAGATGCAGAGGTATCTAGTATACCTCCACTCCCACACTTGGATAACCTCTCTTCTTATCAGCTTCCACATGAGACCAGTCTCTTTCTCACAACTGATGAGCCCGTTTTAACACATTATAATCACCCAAAGTCTATAGTTTACCAGGATTCACTCTTGGTGTTGTACATTCTATGGGTTTACACAAATGTATAGTGGCACGTGTTCATCATTATAGTATCACGGAGAGTAGTTTCACTCCTAAAACTCCTTTGTGCTCTGCCCATTCATCCTTCCACTCCCCTCAATCCTCACAATCACTGGTTTTTACTCTCTTTATAATTTTGCCTTTCCCAGAATGTCATATCATTGGAATCATATAGAAGGCAGCCTTTTAGATTGACTTCTTTCACTTAGTATTATGCATTTGTTTCCTCTGTATCTGTATGGCTTGTCAGCCCGTTTCTTTTTAACACTGAATAATATTCCATTGCTTGGATGTACCACAATTTACTTATCCATCCACTTGTTGAAGGACATCTTGGTTAGTCCCAGGTTTTGGTAACTATGAATAAAGCTGCTATAAACTCTCCTGCCTTTCTCTTAGCTTGTGGCCACTGCCCGCAGTGTTTGGTTCTCCTTGGCTTTCAGACACATCACTCCAGTCTCTGCCTTGTCTTCATATAAAGAATTATTTTTATTATATTTGTTATTACCAGAACTCAAAAATCTGAATACAAACTTTAAAAACACTACACACAGTTAATTCCTTTCTCACTCTGAAGGAACACACAGGTGCAGTTAACAAAGAAATGAGTCATCTCTTCTATGTGTTGATCACAGCATATTTTTTCAAGCATTTTCCATCACAGAAATTTATATGTAGCTTATATTTTATCTGTCAGGAGCACTAGATGGTTTTAACAGAACACTGAATATTGGCATCTACATCAGTTATGACTGTGGCTCCATATTAGGGTTTTATATCCAGGAGAAATTTCTGGGAAGAAGAAGGGCAAAAAAAAAAAAAAGTGAAATGGCAGTCGTAAAGGATCTGATCTTCAGAAGAAAAAATTCTGAATTATGAATCTGGAAACGCAAAGAGATAACAAGCGTACTTGCATGGTGTAGTACTGTGGAGGGCTGGGGCTGAGCCCCTGCAGTTTGGGTGCAGGCTGCAGGCCACCTGGGAGCACTGTGCCTCCGCCGCACAGAGGTAGGTGGCAGAGTCTTCCAGCTGGGAGGCTGTGATGTGGAGGGTGCTATACCGTTCCTTTGAGTTCACTGTGGAACTCAGCCTTTCATTCTCTTTCGTCCCTGAAGCGATGAAAAACAGCCTGGTGAGGCTGCCTCCGGGATTCTGCTGGAACCATTGCGCATTGTTCACTGTTTCAGAAAAATTGCACCACAGAGTAGAGTTGGCTCCCTCCTGGAGGCTCAAGATTGAAGGACTCTGTTCCACCTTCACTCCTCTCACCCCTGCTTGGAAAGAGGAAAACGAACACATATGCTGTCACTGGGGAGTCACGGACAGGGTTTCCGGACCAGTAAACTACCTCAGGACACACCTGAGGATGGAGGACCATCCGGGAGCCCCAGGCCAGCTCTCCGCCTTTCCTCCCGCTGACAGCTGTGGACACTCCCCAGTCCCCTCTCCGGGATGACCCCGACTCACAGCAAATCTGGACCCACAGAAACCCCAGAAGGGCTCCCCATTTTCTCTTCATGATCCCTTGCCCAGTTACTGAGGTGCCTTCGCCCCTGTTCTGAAGGATATGGAGTCTTGGGTCCAGAGAAATGTTGTTCTTACTGTCAGTGTGTTCCACCAGAATTGCTGAGAACCAGTCACAGCTGAGGTGTGTCAACTCACCTAACAGGAAACTCCACCCACAGCGGCCCCATGAGACTGCAGTAAGGTCAGCAATTTCCCCAAAATTGAGGTTTGGAGGGACAGTGCAGAGGTAAAAGCAAAATTTCCGATATGTGAAGTCGTGAAGAATTTTTTTTTCTTAAAAGACTATATATAAGGGAAGACTGTGGGATAGTGTGTGAGGAAAGGTAGAAGATATTTCTAGAAGAATTGTGTCTTGATGGATTATGTAGAACCTTGAGGAATTATAGGGAAGGATGACCCATTTTTCAAATTGCATAGTTTGGCAGAGATTTTGATAATTCGGTTATGTGAAAATTCTGATCAAGGAAAACTATCTAATACATGCATTGTTTATTGCAGAAGTAAATACAATTCCTTGAAATCATTTTAAAACCAAGATATATAGTTGGCCTCTGCACAGAAATGATTCCAAGACGAATTTGGTTGTTGAAAACAGGATAATGTCGAAAACAGGATAATGTTCACTCTGCCTTAATTTCCACCTCTCCCTTCCTACTGTCCAACTCTTGGACACTCTGTTGACCCACAGCTGATTCTGATCTGGCCACACTTTTTTGCTCAAATTCAATATTGTCTTTCTCCTTTCCTTCTATTTTTGTTCCTTATTTTTTCCTCTTTTTATTCTTGTTCTTTCTACTTTTGAGGAAATATATGAAAAGGTAGGAGGTCTGGGGTATTGGAATAATTTTGGGGTCAGTGGGTTTGGAGAATTCAGTCATAAAATTTTTAAAAATGAATACAGGTAACTCAGATGTTTTCTGTTGAGCTTCCATTCTCTCAGAGCTCAGTAGTATTCCTGTTTCTCTACCTCTGCTCAGAGAATCATCCTCACCATGGATTCACAGAGGTAAGGGCTACAGCTTTCCAAACCTCATATAGGATGACAAAACTTAAATTGGAGAAGAACTTTACACAAACACTGTTCCCCTCTCCCCACCTTTGCTGTCTATAATTTGACTGTTCCCCACGCTCCCTGGGCTTGTCTCTTAACTGTTCATCTTTGGAATCATCAGAAAAGGTCTTCATGTCTTGTAAAGCCTACAGTGCCCCCTAGCGGACTGAAACCGTCAACAAAGACCCCTTCAGACCAACCGCAGCATCAGAAAACCCCAGTCCCATCATTCACTGCATGCTTCCGGATGAAGAAAGTAGTCAGAGAACAAAGTCACTGCCTAGATTGAATGGAGACTAAAAATAAACTCTTGCTCTTAAAATGTCATTTCATGGAAATTTATACCTTAAAAAATTTGATAAATTTCATCTTGTGCTTTTTTTCATTTCTTTACTTTAATTCAAAATAAATCCTTATTTATAGAAGTTGTGCTGTAAATACGGTAATTATTTAAAAGAACAAAATTTTGCCATTTGCAGCAACAGGGATGGACTTGAAGGGCATTATGCTAAGTGAAATATGTCAGACAGAGAAAGACAAGTACTGTATATCATATATGTATAGAATCTAACAAACAATAAACTAGTGAATATAACAATAAAAGCAGACTCATAGAGAGAACAAACTAGTGGTTATTAGTGAGGGCAGGGCCAATAGAGGGGTGGGCGTGTGGGAGATACAAACAATTGGGTATAAGAGAGGCTTAAGGATGTATTGCTCTAACATGGAGAATATAGCCAATATTTTCTAATAACTGTAAATGGAAAGTAACCTTTAAAATTTTTACATAACCATTGTTATGGCTACAGTCCACAGGGTCGCAAAGAGTCAGACAGGACTGAAGTGACTGAGCACACACATACACAAGTGAAAGAAACTGATCTGGAAAAGCTACATACCGTATGATTCCAACTATATAATATTCTGGACAAAGTAGAACTATGGAGACAGTAAAAAGATCAGTGTTTGCAAGGGGTTACAGGGAAGACGGGAAAAAAATTTTACAGAACACTTTTAAGAAAAGAAAGGCTAACCAATGAGTAAAAGTCAAAAAGTTTAATAGTATACAAACTTGGGTAGCTCAACTGGTAAAGAATCTGCCTTCAATGCAGGAGACCCTGGTTTGATTCCTTGGTTGGGAAGTTCCCCTCGAGACGGGACAGGCTACCCACTCCAGTATTATTGGTCTTCCCTGGTGGCTCATACAGTAAAGAATCTACCTGACCTGGGTTCGATTCCTGGGTTGGGAAGGTCCCCTGGAGAAGAAAATGGAAACCCACTGCAGTGTTCTTGCCTGGAGAATCCCATGGACAGAGGAGCCTGGGACAGAGTTGGACACAGCTGAAGTGACTAAGCACAGCACAGCACATACAAAGTCTGGGGGAATTTTTTGTGTTGTTCTCAGTTCATTAAAGACAAACTGCCACTTTTATGCTGAGTTTAAAAAGTCTTCATTGCTTGTCATAAAGAATTGTGGTGAGCACGGCTATTCTTTGCTTACAAACGACCTCACTCAGACCTCCTGCTTTAGTGCTCCCCAAACCCTCCACACTCACACTTATGTGGCAACACCATCCTTCTCAATTATTCAAAGATGATTGGTGCCTTGTTTTCTTAACCTTTGCACAGGTGTTCAGCACACATTGTGACGCATCTCACACTAGGTCTAGGTTCCTTCCTTCAACTATTCTATAAGACTTCATTCTTCCTTATGCTTCTCATCCTCTGAAATTTGTTGAT
Source organism: Antilocapra americana (assembly GCA_007570785.1). NCBI lineage: Eukaryota > Metazoa > Chordata > Mammalia > Artiodactyla > Antilocapridae > Antilocapra > Antilocapra americana. The sequence goes on along the minus strand of ML661889.1, from coordinate 8,221,737 downwards.
AGCACTCTGCGCTGCTAACTCCTTTTCTGTTCTCCCTGTATTTTAATGTTTACACCCTTTCTAATTTCTTAGAGTCCCAGGGGGATAAAGTGATAAATGTAAATAAAATCCTTTCCTCTCTTTCCACTGTTTCATTATGTATGAGATTCTGTTCCTCCTCCTTTCATCACTTCCTTCTCTATTAAGAATGATAATTTTTGGAGGCTGTGGCTCTCCTATCATCTCTCATGCCGTGCTCTGTCACGAAGACATTGTGTAGACCATACCTCATCAGGCACAATTTGGTTCTATGAAAGTATAGTAAGACATAGTGATACCCACCTACCTGGGTGACCTGGAACAACTTGTGGGAGCAGGACTCTGCAAGAATATGCAAAACACCACTTCATTGCTTATGTGGTTTTACCTTCAAATTCCTTTGGCCCTGGAAAAGGAACTATTGGTGTCAGAGAGTTTTCAATTTTACTAGTAAGGAGTTGGGTATGGGGAATATTCACTTCTTATTCTTATGCTTTAGCCATTTGTATGTTTTTTCTATCAACCAGAGACTAAGAGACAAACAACCATAGGCCCTGTTGCACCCACAGCGGATCCAGGCCCACATTGCTGCTCAGTTTGCGCTCAGCCCCCCCTGCAGTCTCCGTCACTGTGTCACTCAGAGCACAGTAGTACACAGCCGAGTCTGACTCTTGGACTGAGGCTTTCTCCAAGTGGAAGGAGGTGGTTTTTGCATTGTATGTGGCTTCAAAACCTTTGTTGGTTCCCTTGTCGTTGGCTTTCATGGCTTTCAGGAGGAGCTGTGGACCTTCTCCAGGATACTGGACATACCAGAAAAGAGCGGGGTACCTGGTGGCTGAATAAGTATAGTTCACAGTCAAAGTAGCCCCTTCCAAAAGGGTCACTTGGCCACCCATCTGGCTCACTGAGTCTCCACGGGTTTGTCCTAGAGGAAAAGAAGAGAGTTCTCTATGATCTTTGGCATAAAGCTCTGGGATAAAATTACGCTTAAAGGTTTTGTTGACGTAATAGAAGAAAGGATCCAAATTTTTAGAGGCGTTTTGCTTACCCAGCAGGAAGAGTATCACAGTCAGTAAGCCTGGAGAAGAGCTCATCTCTAGAGTGTCTCTTGAGTAACGTTCTTGACTCTTAACATGAAGAAATGTTGAAGTCACAGTGAAGTTTAGTTTCAGAGAAGTTTAGAAACCGGAAATGTGCCTGTGTGGGGAAACTGCACCCTCTGGTGGACAGGGACAGAAATGCGATGCATGAATACTGGAAAGAAAGGGAAGTCGCTCAGCCATGGACTGCCGCATGCCAGGCTCCTCCATCCATGGGATTTTCCAGGCAAGAATACTGGAGTGTGTTGCCATTTCCTTCTCCAGGGGATCTCCCCAACCCAGGGATCGAACTTGGGTCTCCCACGCTGCAGGCAGACTCTTTACCGACTGAGCCACCACGCAAGCCCAAGTATCCTGGCCTCCTCCCCAAAGCAGAAAAATGTTACCCTTGACTTTATCCATGAAGCATGTGTCAGTCTTCAGGTGGAGCTTGGAAATGTGATGAACAGCTGTCAACATTTCTCAGGTCTGTTTTGTTCTTAGGATATTACCTGACATGGAAGTTCTTTAACAAAGCATTCCGGGTATTTTTGTAGCTGAGAAGATATCAATTTTCTTAAGCACCTTAATATAGTATTTTATATTCTCATGTATCCATTGTGGGCCAACCTATAATCCACTGACTGTCAGAAGAGTTTGTGGCTGATTACAGAGGAAGTACTAAGAAGCTAGGTCATTGTTGAGTGAATCTCTGTTTCTCGGCATTGTACCCCAATTTATAGAAGAGGGATTGACAATTATTTGTTGTTTAGTCACTGAATCAGTCATGTCTGACTCTTTTGCAACCCTAAGGACTGTAGCCTGCTAAGCTCCTCTGTCCGTGGGACTTCCCAGTCAAGAGTACTGAAGTGAGTTGCCATTTTCTTCCCCAGGGGATCTTCCCAACCCAAGGATCGAACCTGAGTCTCCTGCATTGGCAGGCAGATTCTTTACCACTGAGTCACCAGGGAAGCCCTGACTGATGTTTATTACATGCTCACTAAATATTTACTATACCAACAAAAAGTAATGAATAAAGGGTCTCTGATTTTGGAATCACTACTACTTGAAATAAAATATTTTCTCAGTCCTAAAATAATATCATTTGTAAGAAATGTTAACATTCTAATAAAATTTTTTCAAGGGAAAAAGTTACACTGTCATCAATAGTCAAATAATCCTGAATTTGAGAATCATTAAAATGTGGAAACAAAAGACATATCATAATTGAAATTATCAAATCCTTGTAGTATTATCTAAGAGCAGTATCTTATTCTCCTACTTCTTCCTTGACTCTAAGATAAGAGGGTTGGCCTATGTAAATCAGACAAGTACTAATCGTATTATATATTCTTAGTTGATATCTAGCCTCAAAGATACTCTCTACTCCATCTGCCATATTTTGTTGCCAAACTTTAATCAAATAATTTCCCCCCAGTGTTTGAAACCCTGAAGATGTGGATTTGTGTCAAAAGCTCAGAGCATGAGTTAGGACGCTCTTCTTTCCCAGCTTTTCAAATTGTTAAAGACACCTCAGCTAATGATCACCTGATGGCTGAAAGTAGAATTAATGAGTGAGTGACTTAAAATTACAGATTCTGGGCCCACCAATAACTTCATAAATCACATTATCCACGAATTGAGACCCACAGATTGAGACCCACAAATCTGTAGTTTTTGAGAGCTCCTCAAGAAGTTGGGTTGCAGCCAGTCCGACGTTGGTTTACAAGTTTTCATTTGGGACAGATGTCCTAGATCAAGGTAGTTGTCAAAGATCAGGGTGCAACAAGATGTTCCCAGGACTGCATACATTCTCAAAACTTCTCTTTTTGAATACCAGCAGCAAAAACAAGCACTTCTTTAGCTCTCTTTTTATGATCATTCATTTTATAAAACAAAACATCTGGGGAGTGTCAAGATGAAGTTCTAAGAGGCATTCATCTTCTGTAAAGCCCTGTGGCGGTAGATCCCAGACACACAGATGGACGCTTAGCTCATTCTGTTCCTGGGAGTTCACTCTTCTCAGATGCACATCAAGGAATTTCATGAGTCCAGAGTCAGCACATGAATCATTTCCCAAATCCAGATTTACATTTTAAAAACCAGGCTCAATACTGCTTGGATGCACATATCCCTTCCTTTCTTCTCCACCTTCCAAATCACATAGTGAGAAACTGCCTCAAAAATATGCTAGAAAGAAATTCTGGAAAATCAGTTACAAAATTCTGTTCTGATAGGTGGATTTCCCTGGTGGCTCAGATGGTAAAGAACCCACTGGCAATTCTGGTATATAGAAAGAATGCGAAATAGGTTGTAATGATGTAGGACTGAAAACAAATATATAGCACATAGATGCAGACAGTTGTTATCTCTACCTTAAAAAACATAGTTTTTAAAAAAACATAGTTTAAGGCCAATGAGTACATATAGGAGAAGTATTTTTGCATTTGGGGGTCATAAAAGAAGACTTGTACAACGCTGAAGAAAAATATTTGCTATATTTGGATTTTAATGGCTTTATTAATGCATAGTTCTCTTTAAAATAAATTGTACCTCCTTAACTTAATAAGATTGACATATGTATATACTTGTGAAACCATCACCACAATCAAGATAATTAACAATGCATCACCCCAAAAGTTTCCTCTTGTCTCTTTTTAGTCCTCTCAGCCCTCTCTTCACTTCTTACTCCCATTTTCAAGCAACATTTCTCTCATAAAATAGTTTGCATATACAGTAATTTCAAATAAATGGTACGATATGTGCCTTTGATAGCTTCTTTCATTCAGCATAATTTTTAAGATTCTTCCATGGTTATTATAATCATGTTTCATTCCTTTGTATTGCTGAGTATTACTCCATTATGTAGATGTGATTTATCTATAGATACATTTATCTATTCGCCTATTGATGGACATTTAGGATAGTCCTAGTTTGCTGCTATTACAAATAAAACTGCTATGAACATGTGTGAATAAGATTTTTTTATAGTCATACTTTCATTTCTCTTGGGTCAATATCTGGGAGTGGAATGACTGGAGCCTGTTAGGTATATATTTGACTTTAACTTTCTTACTTTTTCTAGTAGCTTTTTTGTAAATTCCCTTGGATTTGACACTCAGATAATTATGCTGTCTGTGATGAAAGATGAGTCACTTCTTATTTTCCAAATTGTATGATTTTTGTTTCTTTCTCTTGTCTTATTGCACTGGCTAGGACCCTTGGTACAATATTCAGTACAAGTGGTGAGAGTCAAAATTCTTCCCTTATTCCTGAAATTTGAAGGAAGGCATTCAGTCTTTCGCCATCAAGTGTATTTGATGTAGATTTTTTGTAGAGGACCTTTATTAAGTTAATGAATTCGCTTGAGTCCTAATTTGCTGGAAGTTTTTAATGAAGAATAGATACCGAGTTTTGTCCAATGGTGTTTCTGTACCTATAGAGGTTACTGTCATTAATCTCCAACTTGTTAATCTCTGTGGATACATTACTGATAAATTGTCACAACAAAATATTAAAGAAGATATCACTCTATCATTTTACAAAAAGTAAAACAAAGCTATCTAGAAACTTAATTTTAGAGTTAATAGTTTTGAACACAGACCTGTCTAATAGCAAAAATCTATTCCCTTTATTCCCCTATAGATTCTTTTCAGAGAAATTTTGAGAGAGAGAGGGCAGCAAAATGACATCTCAAATCTTTGAAATATTTTAAGACAGTCTTTTAATAGGTTATTTGCTTATGCAAATTGAACTAATTAAATACTTATAGATTTGGCCCTTTCGCCAAAAGAGGAAAGAAACCTAAAGAATACTTGTGAACTTGTTTACAGAACAGACTCACAGACGTAGAGAACCAACTTATGGTTGCCAAAGGGGAAGAGTGGGGGTAGAGATAGTTAGGGAGTTTGGGATGGACATGTACACACTGCTATATTTAAAATGGATAACCAACAAGGACCTGATGCATAGCACAGGAAACTCTGCCTAATGTTACGTGGCAGCTTGGATGGGATGGGAGCTTGGGGGAGAATGGATACATGTATCTGTATGGCTGAATTCCTTTGCTGTCCACCTGAAACTATCACAACATTGTTCACCAGCTATACTCCTATATAACATAAAGTTTAAAAAAAAAAAAATTCAAGCTGCAGTTCAGAAGATGACCACCAGGTAGTGCCTTGACCATTCCTTTCAGACTGCTACTTACTAGGCACCTGAGGAGCAATACGCCATACCAAGGGTGACAAACTCCAGTAGGTTTCAGTAAACCACTAGAATTCTGAAAGCTCATTCATGACTACTGATCACTCTGTTTCTCTTTCCCTTGAAATTGGCATGAAATAAAGTAGTCCAGAGCATAGTTTTTCAGACTAACCAGGGTAAAGTGAAGTCGCTCAGTCGTGTCCGACTCTTTGCCACCCCGTGGACTGTAGCCTACTAGGCTTCTCCTTCCGCGGGACTTCCGAGGCCAGAATGCTGGAGTGGGTTGCCATTTCCTTCTCCAGGGGATCTTCTCGACCCAGGGATTGAATCCAGGTCTCCTGCATTGTAGGCAGACGCTTTACCGTCTGAGCCACCAGGGAAGTCAACCAAGATAAATGTTTCTCAAAAATTTAAAAATTGTACTGCCATGTGATCCATCAATTCTACTTCTGATTATATTATATTCAAAACACTTGAAGGAATTTGGATATATACCCCAAATACTGAGATATTCATATATCCATGTTTCTCCCAAAAGATGGAAGGAACCCAAATGTTCATCAACAGACGAATGAGTAGACAAAAAGCAGTGAACATGCACAATGGAGTCTTATTCAGCCTTCAGGTCAGTTCAGTTCAGTCACTTAGTCGTGTCCGACTCTTTGCAACCCCATGAATTGCAGCACGCCAGGCCTCCCTGTCCATCACAAACTCCCGGAGTCTACCCAAACCCATTTCCATCGAGTTGGTAATGCCATCCAGCCATCTCATCCTCTGGCATCCCCTTCTCCTCCTGCCCTCAATCCTTCCCAGCATCAGGGTCTTTCCAATGAGTCAGCTCTTTGCATCAGGTGGCCAAAGTACTGGAGTTTCAGCTTCAACATCAGTCCTTCCAATGAACACCCAGGACTGATCTCCTTTAGGATGGACTGGTTGGATCTCCTTGCAGTCCAAGGGACTCTCAAGAGTCTTCTCCAACACCACAGTTCAAAAGCATCAATTCTTCGGTGCTCAGCTTTCTTCGCCATCCAACTCTCACATCCATACATGACTACTGGAAAAACCATAGCCTTGACTAGATGGATTTTTGTTGGCAAAGTAATGTCTCTGCTTTTAAATATGCTATCTAGATTGCTCATAACTTTCCTTCCAAGGTAAAAAAAAAAATCTACAATATGGATGAAATTTGAGGACATTATAATAAAAGAAATATCACAAAATGACCAATATTTTATAATTTCACTTATATGAGTTATCTAAAGTAGTCAAACTCCTAGAAAGAGAAAGCAGAACAGTAGTGGCCATGGGTTGGAGGGACAAGGGAATGAGGAGTTAGTCTTTTTTTTTTTTTGGTTTTAGTTTACGTTTTTGGCTGTGCCTCGAGGCATGGGGAATATCAGTTCCCTGACCAGGGATCAAACCTGTGTCCCCTGCATTGCAAGCATGGAGTCTTAATCACTGGACTACCAGGGAAGTCCTGAGGAGTTGGTCTTTAATGAGTATAAATTTTCAATTTTCCAAGATGCAAAGAGTACTAGAGATGGATGGTTCTTGCTGAACAACAATGTAAATGTACTTAGTATCACTGGATTGAACACTTAAAATAGTTAAAATAGTAAAAATGAATGTGAAAATTATAAAAATTTAATTTAAAAAAATTTAAGGGAGTATTTTAAGATTTCTACTTTACACATCTACTTCCAAATGCAAATATAAGAGGGAGTTATAATCAATCATCCATTACCATTCAAATTTTAAGGCACTGAGAAAATTAGGTTAGAGGTAGGAGGAAATTGGAGACAAGGAGTATTTTGGACTGTGTTAACAATGATTGAAAAAGAGGGCCTAGAAGGGTGCAAAATCAGTCACATGATGGTAAAAATGCTTTTTGAAGAGTGGTACAGCAAAGAGCAAGAGCAGAGTAAGAAGATAATTCATATTCTTCTCCTTCACAATGTCCTTCTAAGAGCAGCTAATTATTCATCACTTTTGAATAAGATTGATGGGAGGCAGTTAAACTATATTATAGAAATTGAGCTATTTCGTGCTAGAGGTGCTAGTAATGCAAACTAAGTATTAGCACAAAGTTTGTGACATATTAAATATTTTAGAAAGCAAATGAGAGTACATTAACTCCACTGATAAATCTAAAATAAACTTGTTTAACTAAATGATATAAAACTGTGTTCAAACAGATATTGAAAAAGAGGAATGCCACAGAGAGATTTCACCACCTTCCTCATTCCAAGTAATGTCGGTAATATACATACAGTAAATATTTATTGAACAAATTGATCTGTGGAAAATTCATAAAGAGATGGGAATACCAGACCACCTGACCCACCTCTTGAGAAATCTGTATGCAGGTCAGGAAGCAACAGTTAGAACTGGACATGGAACAACAGACTGGTTCCAAATCGGGAAAGGAGTACGTCAAGGCTGTATATTGCTACCCTGATTATTTAACTTATATGGAGAGTACATCATGAGAAATGCTGGTCTGGGTGAAGCACAAGCTGGAATCAAGATTGCTAGGAGAAATATCAATAACCTCAGATATGCAAATGACACCACTGTTATGGCAGAAAGCGAAGAGGAGCTAAAGAGCCTCTTGATGAAAGTGAAGGAGGAGAGTGAAAAAGTTGGCTTAAAGCTCAACATTCAGAAAACTAAGATCATGGCATCTGGTCCCATCACTTCAAGGCAAATAGATAGGGAAATAGTGGAAACAGTGACAGACTTTATTTTGGGGGGCTCCAAAATCACTGCAGATGGTGACTGCAGCCATGAAATTAAAGGACACTTACTCCTTGGAACAGAAGTTATGACCAACCTAGACAGAATATTAAAAAGCAGAAACATTACTCTGACAACAAAGGTCCGTCTAGTCAAGGCTATGGTTTTTCTTGTAGTCATGTATGGATGTGAGAGTTGGACTATAAAAAAAAAGCTGCGTGTGGAAGAATTGATGTTTTTGAACTGTGGTGTTGGAGAAGACTCTTGAGAGTCCCATGGACTGCAAGGAGGTCAAACCAGTCCATCCGAAAGGAGATGAGTCCTGGGTGTTCATTGGAAGGACTGATGTTGAAGCTGCGGCTCCAATACTTTGGCCACCTGATGCAAAGAACTGACTCACTGGAAAAAACCCTGATTCTGGGAAAGACTGAAGGTGGAAGAAGGGGACAACAGAGGATGAGATGGTTGGATGGCATCACCAACTCAATGGACATGAGTTTGAGTAGCCTCCAGGAGTTGGTAATGGGCAGGGAGACCTGGTGTGCTGCAAACGTTGTAGCCACACATTCTGGGAACCAAACTCACTCAGAAGGACAATGCAGATAGTGGAGAGCAGTTTATTACACCGGCAGGCCCAAGGCAGAGTCTCCTCTTAGCCAAGGACCCTGACCAGCATTTGTGAAAATCTTTTATACGCCATGCATGTGTGTCTGAATTCACCACCCCAAATTCCTTGAGACTTACATAAACAAAGGAAGGGTAAATACAATCACAATAATCTCATCATTCATGTGTTATGTGTTCAAACAGTTAAACAATTGGCCAATAATCAGTAAGCCCAATATTACACTTCAATAGGTACAGAAAAATTTATGGCCTGTCCAGAAACGGGGGTGATTAGTGTATGTTTTCTCTTAGGCGATGAGTAACCTGGATAAGATCTTCAAGGTCCCCCTGTCCAGAGGGGGTCTTGTCCTTTTATTGTCGTGTCCATAGGCACTAAGCACAGAGTTTAGAGTCCATTGGAGAGGCGGCCGAGCATGATCAGCATAAACAGGCTGAAGATGGAGTCCAGGCCCCATGAATTCCCTCTTCACAAAGAGTCGCACACAGGTGAGTGACTGAACTGAACTGAAAGACCAACAATTCACACATATTTTAAACTGATTTTTAATTCAGACATTTCTGAATTTCCTTAGTCAATTCTTCTAGTTTAATCTAATCACCAAATGGCAAAGATTTTGGTGGTTATATTTGTCTTCAATAAGAAGTTTAAATCCAAATTTTCAAGGATAAGAATGTTTTTGATGAGTGATAGCTCTAGACATGGTCTATGAACCTAGAGAAATCCTTTCTTAGAATGAGTGTTTCCCCTCTAAACCTACACCTGTGCTGCCTCAGAACTAACCACTTCCTGTCTGTGAGGGCAATTCCCTACCTTGGTCCCTACAGCAGGTGGATGCATCATAGAACTCCGGGTTTTGGTACAGGCCCCTCCTACACGCCTCTCGCTGTGGGCTCACTCAGTGCACAGAAATACACTGCAGAGTCCTCCAGCTGTGAAGCTGAGATGGTAAGTTTGATGAATTTGCTTGCCTTCTGGAAATGCAATGAGTAGCGACCGTCTGTGGCATTTTGCTGGTTATAAGAGTCCTGGCGAATGAGGAAGGTCATCACCCCAGTGCTGTGTTGCTTGTACCAGAATAGACTATAAGTTGTAACACTGGTGTCATATGTGCAATCCAGGGTCACAGTTTCTTTCTCTTGCACTGACATTGGTGGCTGATCTTGAGTTACTTTCTGGGTAATACTGGATCCTAGAGGAAAAAATAGATAGAAATAGACTGCAGCCATAAAATTAAAAAGCACTTGCTCCTTGGAAGGAAAGCTATGAAAAACCTAGACAGTGTATTAAAAAGCAGAGACATCATTTGCCAACAAAGATCTGTATAGTCAAAGCTATGGGTTTTCCAGTAGTCATGTATGAATGTGAGAGTTGGACCAGAAAGAAGGCTGAATGCTGAATAATTGATGCTTTTAAATTGTGATGCTGGAGAAAACTCTTGAGAGTCCCTTGGACTGCAAGGAGATCAAACTAGTCAATCCTAAAGGAAATCAACCCTGAATACTCACTGAAAGGACTGATGCTGAAACTGAAGCACCAATACTTTGGCCACCTGAGGCAAAGAGCAGACATATTGGAAAATGCCCTGATGCTGGGAAAGATTGAAGGCAAAAGAAGGGTGCAGCAGAAGATGGAATGATTAGAGAGTATCACTGACTCAATGGATGTGAATTTGAGCAAACTCCAGGAGATAGCAAGGAACAGGGGAACCTGGCATTCTGAAGTCCATGGGGTTGCAAAGAGTCAGACACAGCCTGGCTACTGAACAAAAACAACAGAGATTTAGGAATAAGTGGTGTAAAATAAAGAAATTCTACTTTACACTCAGCTAGGCTTCCTTCCCAGGGCACCCTTAAGACTGCCTGTTCCCTTGGTCCTTAGGTCACAGAGGAGGCGCAATCCCATCAGGACCATCCTTACCTAAACACAGTGAAGCTACGACCACCTTCAGAAGCCTGGAGAGAAGCATGTTTCAGCTCTTCCACTGGATGAAAAATATCTTCTTCTTCAATGTCAAGGCTTTGCAAGGTGAGGTGAGCCTGACAGGGTGAGGGAAGAACTGCTGGGCATGAGCTGCTGCTGCCCCACAACAGGAAACAGGGGTTAGCTGATGTAACAAGTTGATGTTGGTTACTTCAACTTCTGTATGAACCAGGTGAGAGTCCTACTTCAAAACTTCCTTTTGTATTAATCAGCTCTTTGACTCATAGCAATTACATCTTAAAATAAACACAAGTTAAATTTGATATTGCAAGGAAGACACCCCCCCCCCAACACACACACAATGCTGTGTTGGGTCATTGCTTCTGTGAAGGAAATGAGTGAGTAGCTCTTATTTAAAACTATTATCTGTAATGTATTATGGAAATGAGACATAGTACCCATGCATCCTCACATCTGTGTTCTGTTCTTCCACCTGAGGTATATAAATCACTTTATGGTAAGAAGGCAAAGCACTTTAGCTCTTCTATTCTGCCTATTGTGTAATAATGCTTCTCCTCACTATCGATATTTTCAGTTGCCCATCTTGGGGCCAAAGCAGGAAAATCTAATCACCCTTTTCTAAAGAGTTTAGGCTGAGGTTCCAGAGATTGACTCCTGTCACAGGAATCCACTTTTATTCTCTAATTTTGACAGTCCACCTCTGTTCATGAAAGCCAGATTAGATACCTTAGTTTTGTCATCAGGTTATTATCAAGCCTTTGAATTTATATTCATCCCATTAACTCAACTTGGGCCATAAACGAGCCATACCAAACTGTTATATATTCTGTGTGCCCAGCTCTAAAGGAAATACATAGCAGGTGATCTCATACACCTCCGTAAGACAGCTAACCATAAGATTGCCACTGATTCCACCCCCAACCCTACACCTGGGCTACCACAGCCCTAACCACTTCCTGTCTGTAATAAATCTTTGTTTGTGTATGAATATAACAGGAAAACAATGCCCAGGTATATGACTCTACACCATGGCAAACAATAAAGACCCCACTGCCTATCACAGCCTGTTTCTTGACACATTAGCCAAAACTTATCTTCCCCTGCTAGCTCAGTTGGTAAAGAATCCACCTGCAATGCAGGAGACCCCAGTTAGATTCCTGAGTTGGGAAGATCCACTATAGAAGGGATAGGCTACCCACTCCAGTATTCTTGGGCTTCCCCCTGTGGCTCAGCTGGTAAAGAATCTGCTTGCAATGCGGGAGACCTGGGTTTGATCCCTGGGTTGGGAAGATCCCCTGGAGAAGGGAAAGGCTACCCACTCTAGTATTCATGGGCTTCCCTGGTGGTTTAGTCAATAAAGAATCTGTCTGCAATGCAGGAATCTGGGTTCTATCCCTAGGTTGGAAAGATCCCCTTTAGAAAGACATGACAATCCACTCCAATATTCTTGCCTGGAGAATCCCCATGGACAGAGGAGCCTGGGCGGGCTACGGTCTGTGGGGTCATGAAGAGTTGGACACAACTGAGTGACTAAGCACAGCACAGCAGAGGAAGGGGAGTTTGTCATTACAAAAGGAGGCACAGGGAGTTTTGAGGAGCAGTGAAACTGTTCTGTGTCGTGATCATGTGATGGCTACATAATTGATACAATGGATTAAAATTCAAAATAAATAGAAATATAAATCAAAATAGTCAATTTTTCTTTGTAATTACTTAGGAATTAAGATGTCAAACACTGAATTCAAAATAACAAAATAGGTATCTTCTACCATCTTTTCACCCTGCCAAAAACACCAGTTTCACAGTCATACTCCAAGGGAGCTTTAAGAAGTCCAGGAACCCAGCAGAGACGTTCCAGCACCCTGTCTGATGTCAGACACACTGAGGAGGGCTGGGGGGACAATTTCACATCGCCGTCACCACTCCTCCCCTCAAAGCACACAGCTGGGCTCCAGGAGAAACATTCCTGACCTGCGATTTCTCCAGAGAGGAAAGTGAGAGCCTGTGAGTGAGCATCTGCTCTCCAGCTTTGGGAGAACCTACAGAAGAGATTCGCCCCTTTCTCACCTCACCCAGAGTACTTGGGTGTGCTGCTCAGCTCGGGAGTGGGGAGCACCTGGGAACAGCAGCCAGGTCTCCAGGAGGGCATTAAAATGCGCGAGTTTCCTACTACCAGGGCACTGGCTCCATCAGGACTGCCCACCAGTCACTGGGGATGCCTTGTCTGCCAACCATCAAAAGTGGCCCAGGGCTACCAGCCATCACACAATGTCTGACTCAGACACCACCCACCCTGTCACTGCTCCCAGTGCACAAAGAAGGACAGACAAAGTGAGGCTTTGCAGATGCCTAGTGAGATGTGCAGAAGGTGGCCCCTGGAAGAAACAAGACAGATGTAAGCAGCCAGCATCCCCCTAAGGAGAGGAAGAAAAATGGAGGCTATCAACACTCAGACCGGCTTCCTAGGATCAAGAGAAGGCCATGAAGTTTTCAGTAAATTGTCCAGAGACAGGAGAAAGCAAATGCACCATTTGGTTTGCAATCATTTGAACATGACATTTTCAAATCACTTTCTATCTTACTTTTCCTCAAATACACAAAAAATATACACTATTACTGGGCACTAAAAGAAAATGCATGTCACATTTTCTCAATAAGAGAGTGGTCAATGCACATAAAAGGGATGTCAAACAATGTAAAATTGTAATTTATTAATATTTCTCATGGAGCTATTTCAAAGCTGATGTTTGGGAACAAGACAATGAAATGGGGAATGCTCAGTTCAATATTTAATATTAAGTGAAAAAAGATACTAATTAAGATAGGAATTTATAAAAAGTAAACTGAATATTAGCAACATTGTGGGATCATAGACTTGTCAACATCATATTAATTACATAAAGCTTTTTCTTATATTAGACATGTAATTTGTATAATCAGGAAAATATGCTGTTTTCAAAGCACAATATTTTAAAAACCCATTCATAATCAGGATTATGATATGGATAACAGGGGGAGTATTTATAGAAGAGGAGTCTGAATGGAAAAATGTAGTTGGTCTTACAATTTCAAAATAAATCAGTAAATTGCTAACTCTTTTCAAGATTCAGTAAGCAACAGGTATCCAACAACATGTTCTAACCCTTTCTAGCTACCCTTGAGCCTAATATTATTATCCAATGCTTTTTATGGCTTCCCTGATAGCTCAGTTGGTAAAAAAAAAAAAAATCCAGCTGCAATACTGGAGACCGGAGTTCGATTCCTGGGTCTGGAAGATCCCCTGGAGAAGAGACAGGCTATCCATTCCAGTGTTCTTGGGCTTTCCCCTGTGGCTCAACTGGTAAAGCATCTGCCTGCAATGCAGGAGACCTGGGTTCAGTCCCTGGGTTGGGAAGATCCCCTGGAGAAGGGAAAGGCTACCCACTCCAGTATCCTGGCCTGGAGAACTCCATGGACTGTACAGTCCATAGTGTAGCAAAGAGTTGGACCCAACTGGGTGACTTTCACTTTCTTTCACATGTTTTTTGTGACTAGCACATCAGTTTCCACCTGCAGACAAGCAACATCTGTCATATTTGAAGGTTGCGCCAAAGGAAGGGGGCTGCCCCAGTCACAGGTTTGAGTACAGGGAGCGGGTGCCTGGGAAGCACTGTGCACCTGCTGCACAGAAGTAGGCAGCTGAGTCTGCAGCTGCAGTGCTTGCGATGTGCAGGGAGAGATGTTTGGCCGTCTTGTTCAATAAAACAGTCAGTCTCTGGTCTTCCTCTTTGCCCTTATTTGAACGAATAGCTATAAGAAACTGGGGACCTTTCCCAGGTTCTTGCTTATACCAAGGGAAGTAGTCTGAGTTACCATCTGTATAAGTACAGGTGATAAAACAGCTGTTTCCCTCCTGGACACTCAGGGTAGAAGGACTCTGCTCCACCTTTTTTCCCAGGCTGACACCTATGGAGAAAGCAGAAGTCAGAGAAAGAAGAAAGACTGCTAGATTATTAAGCTCTAGAGTTTACTTTTCCTTTTCTACAGTAACTAGAAGAAACCTGAATAAAGCCAGTCTTGCTAAAGAATATCTACTAATACATTCTGTTTCCCTTAAACCCTCAACTCACAGTCCAGCTGCAGCCACAAGAATGTGATTAAAACTCCAATGGGTGTCTTCACTGTTTTTCCCATTTAGGATCAGTTGTGGACCTGCAGTCTCCGGCCCGGAGAGCTCCTTCTGTTACCAAGTGATCCCTTCTTTTCCTAGTGGTCTCTTTCATTGTCTACCCAGCCAATAAGAAAAAGGCTCTGCTTCTGCCCCAAGCCTACCTATCCATTCAGAATCCACTCAGATGAGTCCTCCACGTGTTCTGATCAGCAGAGGTGCTCCGCCATCTGGTGGTCACATCTCCAACTACTGAACTCTGGTTAAATGTCCTCATACCTGTGCCTATGAAGGACTCTGATACATAAAAATAGCAAAGATCAAACAAATTATGTCTTAGATTGAACATTTAAATGCACAGTAAGAATGTAGAGATCAAGATGTACACCTCTGCACACAACTGAGTCGTTTTTAGTAAGTTAGAAGGAGGTAGATGCTGTTGGTCTTTATACAGTGATGAACCTGATATTAGTTTTGAAATTAGAAAAGCACCATGATTCACTCTTAAATGTAAAAATATAAAACTTTCCTTTTCAGCCTGTATACCATGCTCTTTTGTCTATTATGGGGAGAAAATCTTTCTAAAAGGAACATGTAAGCCAAAGAAGAGTGTAAGAGAAAAAAGATCATTTGATATTCCAAATGCCTATTATCTTAGATTGTGTTCCTCTAAATTGGTCTTGCCTGTTAACTGTGACTATAGTTAACAATACTGTACTTTTCATTTGAGAGTTTCTAGGAGTGCAGACCTTAAATATACTCATCGTAATAACAACAAGACAAAAACCCTGGTAATTATGTGCAATGAAAGATGTGTTCACTAACCTTATCAGTGTTCACTTCAGAATATATACATATATCAAATCACTATATTAGACACCTTAAGCTCACACATATCTTAAATGCAACGAATGACTCGGAGCCTTAGTGCAGTTTCCTCCAGAGTATGCATATGAGTCAGTTCTACTGGCATGCTTCTGCTGCTTGGCCATCGCTGCCTCAGAACCACTACAGTGTTCTTTCTCCAAGACACTGACATTGATATTTCCCCAATAAAATGTTCTTTCCCCAAGACACTTCCTCTTAAGTTCTGTGAGTTTCCCGATTTATCTTCCTCTGCCAAAACCACTTTAATTACTTAGAATTTTCTGATTACCTCTGTGAGAATAAATCGAAGAAAGCCTCAATATTGTCTGTGTCTTCTAGAGAAATAGTTCATATAGAAGATTGACCCTAAAGAACCTGTTTTAAGAAATGGTCCCCGGGCAATCAAGACTACCTCATTTCCAGAGGTAGAAGCCCCTCTCCTGTGATTTGGATTCTCTGGTCCTGTGGATTACAAAGAATAAAGTTAACCTCTGCTCCGTATCTCATACCTTTAAAAATTTACACAACTATGGTGAAGAGTATCTACTCAATATATAAATGTGTATATTTATTAAAATGTGTCTGTTTTATGTGTGTTAAACTTCTTGCATTTCAGGCAGATTAGTTGCCACCTGAGCCACCAGGGAAGCCCAGGTAACACACAAAGTTTGGAACAATTGTTTATGTGACATTCTTAATTCATCAAAGACTAACTTCCGCATTTCTTCTGGATTTAGAAAGCAATTATTGCTTGTCATAAATTCCCTGGTGGCTCAAAGAGTAAGGAATCTGCCTGCAATGCAGCAGACCCAGATTTGATCCCTGGGTCAGGAAGATCCCCTGGAGAAGGGAATGGCAACCCACTCCAGTATTCTTGCCTGGAAAAATCCCATGGACAGAGGAGCCTGACAGGCTACAGTCCGTGGGGTCACAAAGAGTCAGACATGACTGAGCAACTAACACTACTATAGAGAATTGCAGAGAGCATTGGTATTCTTTACTTATAAGTAAAGGCCTCCTATTTTAGCACGCGCCACAAAACTTCAACCCACACATACACAGGCACTCGCAAGAGCGCACCATCTTTCTCAACTATTCAAAGATAACTGGTCCTTCTCTTTTAAACTCTTCCACAGCACATATTGTGACCCCTTTCACACTAAACCTAGGTTTCTTCTTCGTCTAGTCTGTAACACACGCTTTAATTCTTCCTTATACTTCTCACCTTCTGAAATTTTGTTGACCTCACTATGTGCTGTGATCTCCTTATCTGTTCTTTTTGTGTTTGCATGTTTATATCTTTTCTGATTTCTTTACTATCTTAGAGATAAATATGTGTTATTAATCTACTATGTTTATACAAATTTCAGACAAAACATTTTATTGCACTACATTTTGTATTGTTTAAAGTATACTTTGACATGCATTTTATTTATCAAACTTTAAAAATAAAATTTGCATTTAAACCAATCTAATTAAAAAAATTAACTAGATTTAAACCAACCATGCATGACTAATATATACTAGATTTAAACCAACAGTACATAACAAAAATATATTAATGTTATGACTATAGCTCATTCATAAAGCCTACAAATACAGCCTTTGAAAAAAGTAGAAGAAAATTTTCATGAAGGTGGAAGGATGAAGCAAAGAAAAATATTTTAGAAGCAGCAGGCATTTCAAGGGCAATAATATTTTTAGTCATTCTTACCATAATAGCCACTGCAGAACCAGAAAACATATGTTGTTCACTTCTGTGCTTAAAACTTTCTCCCAAGCAACAAAAGTACTCCTAGTGTGCCAATAAACATATGTTAATTAAGTAGGATTGCACCAATATTTGCAAAGACCAGGAGTATATTTGCAGTGCAATACAGAGATTGATTGCTTTATTATTCTTTTCAATACACCATCTTCTCTTACTTCCTTATCTCTCACAATTTCAAGATTATTACAAAATACTCAATATTTTGCAAAAATCTATAAGGGAAAAGCTGAAAAAGAATACATATACTATGTGTATAACATATTATACTCATGTACACAACAATTACTTTGCTGTACACGTGACACTAACACAACATTGCATATCAACTATACTTTAATTTAAAAATAAAAGTTTTTAAAAAGTCATGGTTTTTGGAGGCTGTAGCTCTCCTATTACTTCTCCCGCATGCTCTGTCAGGAAGACACTATGCACATGACACCTTCTCTGGTTCACTCCGGCTCTCTAAAAATATATTGTATACCAAAAGTATAATAAAACTCAGTAAAGCAAAACCCATCAAGTTGGCCTGGAACAACCTGCGGGGCACGGATTTTGACTGCAAGAATGAGCAAGGGACTATTGCATTGCTTATATGGTTTAACCTTGAAATTACTTTTGTCTTTGATAAGGAACTATTGGTGTCAGACAGTTTTTAGCTTCACTAATAAGAGGTTGGGGAAAGGGATCATTTCCCAGTGATGCAGTGGTAAAGAATCTGCCTGCAATGCAGCAGACCCAGGTTCAATCCTTGGGTCAGGAAGATCCCGCAGAGGAGGGCATGGCAACGTACACCAATATTCTTGCCTGAAGAACTCCATGGACAGAGGAGCCTGGCAGGTTACAGTCCATGGGGTCCCAGAGAGTCGGACATGACTGAAATGACTGAGCACTCACCCAAGGGGAATGTTTGCTTCTTGTTCTTATGCTCTAGACATTGGTATGATTTTTGTATCAACCAGAGACTGAGGGACAAACCACCATAAACTCTGCTGGGACCAGAGAGGATCAGAGACACTCAGCACCCAGGCTCCCTGTTGCTGCTCAGAGTTTGTGCTCAGCTCCCCCTGCAGTTTCTGTCACTGTGTCACTCAGAGCACA
Organism: Antilocapra americana; assembly: GCA_007570785.1. Taxonomy (NCBI): domain Eukaryota; kingdom Metazoa; phylum Chordata; class Mammalia; order Artiodactyla; family Antilocapridae; genus Antilocapra; species Antilocapra americana. Next base: position 8,203,246 of record ML661889.1, on the reverse strand, counting down.
GTAGTACACAGCCGAGTCTGATTCTTGGACTGAGGCTTTCTCCAAGTGGAAGGAGGTGGCTTCTGTATTGTATGTGGCTTCAAAACCTTTGTTGGTTCCCTTGTCGTTGCCCTTCGTGGCTTTCAGGAGGAGCTGTGGACCTTCTCCAGGATACTGGACATACCAGAAAAGAGCAGGGTACCCAGAGGATGAATAAGTGCAGTTTATAGTCACAGAAGTCTCTTCTGAAAGAGTCAGTTGGCCATCCATCTGGGTCACTGAGTTTCCATGGGTTTGTCCTGGGCAAATTATGAAAAAAAATTCTGTGTCACCTTGGGCATATTTTCCGGGGATAAAATTATGGTTAAAGATTTTGCTGACATAATAGAAGGAAGAATCCATGTTTTACGAGGCATTTTACTTACCAAGCATTAGGAATATCACAGTCACTAAGCCTGGAGAAGACCTCATCTCTGGAGTGTCACCTGAATAAAGAGGTGACACCTGACACTTCTTCTTTTAAGAGGAAGGAAGGTTGAAATTACAGCAAAGTGACAAATCGAAGCCTTCGATTCACACAGGAAATGTATTGGTGTCAGGAAGCTGCACCCCCTCGTGGACAGAGAAGGAATTGGGATGCTTGTAACCTAGTCTTCCAAACATGTTCTCATCCCCAGCTTTGTTTTTGAGACATATACCAGTCTTCAGATGGCACTTGGAAATCTGAACAAGTTGCTCTAACCTCCTACGTCTATTTCATTGTTAGGTCTCTACCAGACAGAAGTCCTTTAACAGAACATCCCTCCGGTATGTCTGTAACTGAAAAGATACCAGTTTCCTTGAGTATGTTAAAACAGTCCTTTACATCCTCATGTATTCAGTCAGTGTGAGCTAGCCATAATTCATCGAATACCAGAAGAGCATTTGGGGTTGAACTTAGAAGAAGCAATAAAAAATCAAGTCATTACTGAGTGATTCTTTACTTTTTAACACTGTACCCTAATATGTAGAGCAGTAAACTGAGATTTATTACATCACAAAATATCTGTCCAATTAAACAAAAATGATGAATAAGCAATCTTTGAGGAATCACTCTTTTTGAAATGTACTGTTTCCCTGGTTGGTTGGTTTAGTCACTAAGTCTTGTCCAACCCTTTCAACCCCATGGACTGTAGCCTGCAAGGCTCCTCTGCCCATGGGACTCTCCAGACAAGAATACTGGAGTGACGCATATATATGGAATTTAGAAAGATGGTAACGAGAACCCAACATGCGAGACAACAAAAGGAACGCATATGTATAGAACAGACTCGTGGACTTTGTGGATGAGGGTAAGGGTGGGATGATATGGGAGAAGGGCATTGAAGCATGTTAATTGTCATGTGTCTAATCAATCGCCAGCCCAGGATTGATGCTCGGGACTGGTGCAGAGAGATTTCCCGGGGAGGGGGGGGAGGGAGGAGGGAGGGGGGTTCCGGAGGGGAAGCATATGTAAACCCATGGTGATATTATGACAATGTATGGGAAAAACAATAAAAAATAAATAAATAAATAAATAATTTAAAAAAAAAAAAAAAAGAATGCTGGAGTGGTTTGCCATTTCCTTCTCCAGGGGATCTTCCTGACCCAGGAATCAAACCCAGATCTCCTGCTTTAAAGGCAGATTCTTTACCAACTGAGCTATGAGGGACTAGTCCTAAATTATATCAATTGTAATAAAAGCTTTTAAGTGGAAAAGTCACATATCGTACTACTAGTCATATATTCCTAAATATAAAATTCATTTGAAAATGAAAATATGAATCCTAGTCAGAAAAAACACCATAATTGAATTTATGAAATTCTACTTGATGTTCTGTCGTTAAAGACTTATAAATTGATATTTATACAACAGCTGATGATAGAATCAATATGTGCATGATTTAAAATTACAGATTCCAGAGACACCACAAATTTCATGAATCATATTTTCCAGAATTGAGTTTTGTGAGTTTGTAATTTTGAAAGCTCCCTAAGAGGTTTTGTGGAAAACACTCCAGCAAAATTTCATTTGTGATCAATGTCTAGACAAAGATAGTTGCCAAGGTTCAGGGAGAAAGCTCTGGGCTCAGAATGGAAAAATGTTTCCATGACTATACTGTGCTAAGTCGCTTCATTTGTGTCGGACTCTTTGTGACCCTATAGACTGTAGCCCACCGGGCTCCTCTGTCTGTATCCTCAAAGCAAGAAGACTGGAGTGCACTGTCATATCCTCTTCCAGAGGATCTTCCGGACCCAAGGATTGAACCCACATCTCTTATGTCTTCTGCCCTGGCAGGTTGATTCTTTACCACTAGCGCCACCTGGCAAGCCCATGACTATACAAGCTGTGTTAGATGATCCTTCTCTGTGAAGTACCAGCAGCAAAAAGAGGTCTTCTTTAGCTCACTTTTTTAAGCTGGGTTTTTATGAATGTTCATTTTATTTTAAAAAATTAAAAGAAACTAAAAATCTTGAGGGCTATCAGGATAAATTTCTGTAGAAGGAAACCGTCAGTAAAGCCCCTGTAATCATTAGTCCCTAGACACATAGGTGGAAGCTTAACTCAGTTTCTTTCAGAGAGTTGACTCTCCACAGTTTCAGATCAAGGAGTTCCATGAGTCCAAAGTCAACATGTGACTGGTTTCCCAGATTCCGATTAAGTAGGAAAAGCAGACTCAGATACTGGTTGGCCTCACATATTTCTTCCTTTCTCCTTCACCTTCCAAATCACATTGTCAGAACCTGCCTCAAAATTATGCTAGAAAGGAATTCAGGAAAAGCAGCTAAAAACTTGTATTCTGATATAAAGGGGGAAAACAATACAGATTTGACAATGCTGAGTTGAAAAAATAAGTATAGAATGCACGGATGCAGAAAGTTGTTATCCACATTTTAAAAAAATCATTTTAAGGCCAGTAAGAAGGTAGAGGACAAATAATTGCATTTGAGTCACACTAGAAGTCTTGGACAACAATGAAGAAAGATATTTGTTAAATTTGGATTTTAATGCCATTATTAAAACATAATTTTCATAAAAATATACTGCATTTATTTAAAGTAAGCTTTCATAAGATTAGACAAATATGTATATACATATATATGCATAATTGTAAAACCATCATCACAATCAAGATAATGAACAGTGCATCACCACCAAAAGTTTCCTCACATCTCTTTGTGGTCCTCTCAACACTCTCCCCACCTCCTACTCCCATTTTCATGCAAAACTTGTTATTAATTAGTTTACATATTTTAAAACATGGTATAAATGGGATATATACTTTTTGTCTAGCTTCCTTCATTCAGCGTAATTATTTTAAGATTCTTTCATGGTTATAAGTATCAATGGCTTATTCTTTTGTGTTGCTGAGTAGTATTCCATTATATGGATACAAAACAATTTTCTTATCTATTCACCTGTTGATGTACATTTAGGTTAGTCCCAGTTTAGGGCTGTTAGAAATAAAGTTGCTATGAATATGTGTGAATAAGATTTTTTTATAGACATGCTTTCATTTCTCTTGGGTCAGTATCTGGGGTGAAGTGGCTGGATCATATGGGAGGTGTATATTTGACTTTCTTATTTTTTCTGGTATATTTCCTTCGTAGATCCCATTGGATTTTATACTCAGACAATTATATTATCTGTGACTAAAGATAGGTTCACTTTTCCTTTCAGAGCTCTTTGTCTTTTGTTTCTTCCTCTTGCCTTATTGCACTGACTACAACCCCTGGTACAATATTAAATGCAAGTGGTAAAAGCCAAAATTCTTCCCTTTTTCCTGCCTTCATTCATGAAGCCTGGTCCTTCCTATACAACTACTTTATTTAAACCATGGTTTGACCTGTACAGAATCATCATAGTTGTGAGACATCCACAAGATTATGAGAGGTTTATGGACAGAAAAGAGAATAATTTTCAGATGCACTCCAGAATCTGAAGCATTTATACATCTCATAAATTTGAACCACAGTTACTACCCCAGCACCTTCTAGAGTAAAACTTGGAGCCCCTCACAATAAAGGACAAATCACAAGCAGAAAGTGGAAGCCAAGATTTCAATATAAATATGGTTGAGAAAAACTCATCGTTTTTTTTCTTATACACCACTGAAATAATCTAAATGCAACAAGGAGATTAAAGAAAAGGAATAACTGCCATATCTATAATTTCAGTCAAATTAGAGAGAAATCCAAATATTTTTAAGAGCTACCAAAATCAGATAAGCTTGCACAAATATATATGTTCTGAACAGCTATAGTGAGTGAATCATGCCAGGACAACAGGAAACCTTTCCAGATCAAATCCATCTGTTAATACACTTTCAAGTATTAAAATACTCCTTTTCAAAATGTCAGATTATGGGTTTATTGTTGATTTTATTATTTTCCCTTGATCAGTCAATTTCTGTTTTATCTTTAATTCCTTCACTTTGATTTCTTTGATTTTGTTTTGTTGTTCATACTAATTTTTTGAGTTACATACTACAGTTATTTAATCTAAATAACATTTTTGTACTTGGAAGAAAATTTTAAATAAATATAAAAAGGAAAGTTAAATTAATTATGTATAGAGACATGAACATGTAGGAATATAGAGAGGGAAATTTGTTTGAAGATAAGGTAAAAACTAAAATATAAAGAAAAATATTAGAAGTCCTTTACAAACTGAGAAAAATTACATAGTAGTCACCGCAGAAAGTAAATATGAGTACCATGGACTCACACCAAACCGACCTAAATCAAACTAATTCAGAAACAGAATAAAACAGTGTGGTCTATAAAAAGAGACATCACCCTGAAAGGACCTTCATTATTGAAAACAATGCCTATAACATAATTGAAGGAAACCAGAATATGTCAACCCAAATTATGCCTCTTTGACATTAAATTTATTTTGAGTGAATGAAGGAAAGGATCCCTTTTTTCTGCCTTAAAGCAGTACATAAATTCTTTTTTTGAAGAGAGATTCTACAATGGCACCAAGGACTCTTTGTATTCAAGAAAGATTAGGATATACAGGGGGTAAGTGGACTATCACTAGCCCATGGTCTTGTCAGTTCTTCACAGATTTATTGTTTCTTCATCCAAGAAGTATAAAAAACTATCCCTGCTCTGGGTGCTTCTGCAGATCTTCATTTTCTTATGAAGGCTCCCATGTATATGTACAAATTTGACAAAATTTGCATGCTTTTCTCCTCTAATCTGTCTTAGGTCAGTTTAATTCTTGGGCCTAACCAGGGACACAAAAAGGGTCAAGGAGAATTTTTCCTCCTCCACACAATATATAATTCCTAAATATTTATTGAAAAATTGATCTGAAAAACCAACAATTGATACATATTTTTACTGAACTTCCTTAGCCAATTCTTCTAGCTCCATAGGATCACCAAATGGCAAAGATTTTATGTGGCTCTTCTTTCTTTCCGATCTTTGGCTATAAATGCTCTATGTCTACCTTTAAGAGAATGAGTCAGGGATAAAGGTGTTTTTGATGATAGCTCTGAACAAGGGCTATGAACCTAGAGGGGTTTTTTCTCAGGGTGAGTGTCTTCCCTCCAACCTTACACCTGTACTGTCGTTCTAGCCACTTCCTGCCTGCTGGCAACTCCCTGCCCTGGTCCCTACAGCAGGTGGAGCAGAGCCCTAGGTTTTGGTACAAGTCCCTCCTACACACGGCTCACTGTGGGCTCGCTCAGTGCACAGAAATACACTGCAGAGTCCTCCAGCTGTGAAGCTGAGATGACAAGGGTGATGGATTTACTTGCTTTCTTGAAATCCAATGAGTAGCCACCTTTTGTGGCATTTTGCTGGTTATAAGAATCCTGTTGAATAAGGAGAATCATCCCCCCACTGCTGGGCTGCTTGTACCAGAATAAACTATAACGTGAATCACTGGTGTCATACTTGCAGTGCAGGGTCACAGCCTCCTTCTCCTGCACTAACATTGGTTGCGGGTCTTGAGTTACCTTCTGGGCAATAATGGATTCTAAAGAAAAAAAAATAGAATCAGAACTTTAGGAATAAGTGGTGTGGAATAAAGAAATCCTATTTGAGATCCTACTACCCCTTCATCCCAGGGCTCCCATAAGACTGCCTGTTCCCTTGGTCCTTAGGTCACAGAGGAGGTGCAATCCCATCAGGATCATCCTTACCTAAACACAGTGAAGCCATGACCACCTTCAGAAGACTGGAGAGAAGCATGTTTCAGCTCTTCCACTGGATGGAAAATATCTTCTTCTTCAATGTCAAGGGTGTGAAAAGTGAGGTGAGCCTGATAGGGGGAGGGAAGGACGGCTGGGCATGAGCTGCTGCTGCCCCACAACAGGAAACAGGGGTTTCCTGGAGTAGCAAGTTGATGTGGCTCATGTCAACTTCTCTATGGACCAGGTGAGAGTCTCACTCACCCCAAACTTCCTTTCATATTAATCAGCTCTTCAGTTGATACCAATTGCATCTGAAAATAAAAATGAGTTAAATCTAATATTGCAGCAAAGATTGATGACCCCACCAATGCTGTGTTAGGTCATTGCATCTGTGAAGGAATTGAGTAGGTAGCTCTTATTTTTAAATATTATGTATAATACGTTATGGAAACAGTGTAAGATATAATAAAGATGTATCCTCACATCTATGTATGCTGTTCTTCCACCTAAGATAGAAGTAAACCATTTAATAATAAGAAGGCAAAGCTGTTTGGACTGATTATTGTAGCCTTTTTGTTCTTCTTGCTGGTAAGGCACTGTTTCTCTTCACTATCAATGTTCAGTTGCCTGTCTTGTGGTCGAAAGCAAATCTAATCACAATTTGCTGAAGAATTTAGGGGCTTCCTGGTGGCTCAGACAGTAAAGGAACTGTCTGCAATGCAGGAGACCCAGATTTGATCCCTGGGTTGAGAAGATCCCTGGAGGAGGACATAGCAACCCACTCTAGTATTCTTGCCTGGGGAATTCCTTGTACGTAGAAGCCTGACAGGCTACAGTCCATAGGGTTGCAAGGAGTTGAACATGATTCAGCAATTGGCTTCCCAGGTGGTACTAGGGGAAAAGAACCCATCTGCCAATGTAGGAGACTGGCAGGCTACAGTCCATAGCGTCACAGAGTTGGACACGACTGAAGTGACTTAGCACACATGCACGCTCACAGTGAGTCCTATCACAGAGGTCCCCTTCTCTACTCTAGAAGTTTTTACAGCCCAGCTCTACTCATTCATAAAGGCCAGGTTAGACATCAGAGTTCGGTCATCAGGTTATCAAATCTTTGAAATTACATTTTTCCCTTTACTTCAGTTGAGACTCTAAATGAACCACACTAAGCTTCTGTTTTTCGATGGATCATCGGAAAAGCAAGAGAGTTCCAGAGAAACATCTATTTCTGCTTTATTGTGGATCACAATAAACCGTGGGAAACTCTGAAAGAGATGGGAATACCAGACCACTTGACCTGCTTCTTGAGAAACCTGTAAGCAGGTCAGGAAGCAACAGTTAGAACTGGGCATGGCACTACAGACTGGTTCCAAATAGGAAAAGGAGTATATCAAGGCTGTATATTGTCACCCTGTTTGTTTAACTTATATGCAGCGTACATCATGAGAAACGCTGGGCTGGAGGAAGCACAAGCTGGAATCAAGATTGCCGGGAGAAGTATCAATAACCTCAGATATGCAGATGACACCACCCTTATGGCAGAAAGTGAAGAACTAAAGAGCCTCTTGATGGGCCTGGGTGGACTCCAAGCCCAACTTGATGGAGTTGGTGATGGACAGGGAGGTCTGGCATGCTGCGGTTCATGGGGTCACAAAGAGTCGGACATGACTGAGCGACTGAACTGATAACTGACTGACTGTCCCTCTATCTTCTGAAGAAGTGGAAAGAACAAATGGAATATTAGAGCTGAAATGAATTACAGTATCAGACACCCTTGAACTACTGTGGCCTAATACATTACTAATTAGTCTTGGCCCCATGGCCCCGCTTTCTTCCCTCACAGAGTAACACATTGCCTCACTACCAGCTGGTCCCTGATATGCCCAGGTAATTCACAAGGGCCCAAACCACACATATTCCAATCCATCACCAACTGACCTAAATAAATAAACCCATTTTAATCAGTTGTTTCATCACAGGCACAGGTTGATTCCCTAGCCTTTCATTTAATCAGCTTCTTCATGACAACCTGGGTGACTGAGTGCTGGCAAAATACCCAGAGAAAAACTGCCATTGAACTTGTGGAAATGACTTTAATATGTTCTATTTGTTATCAATTCAGCAGGTAAAGTACAAGAAATTGATCCTTCATCACATGTGTACCAACTACTATAACATCATGCATCCCTAATGACAAGAATTGTAAAGTTACTTACGTTAGAGATAAACCAAGGTTCTCCAGAGAATGGTCAGAAGCAGACAGTCCACAGAAGATGGAAGATCCTTGAAACAAATATACAACTGCCTAAACTGGATATCTCCATCCAAGACCACTAGAGAATTCTCTAAGATGTCTGGAACCAATATTTGTCACAGTGCCCTTTGCATTCTTTTATTTTTCATTTTTTTAGTGGTACTTGCCCACTTTAACACTAGTGTGTTATATAGTTATGATTTTCCTTACTTTATGATTTTCTCCTACCGATAAAATAAGTTACTAACATATTGGCTTCACTTGAAGCAGTAACTGTCCTAATGCCGTACTTTGGCTCAACAAGCCCATTGATTGTGAAACAATGTTAAAGAATTCTTGGAGACAGTATGGTACTGACACAAAGAGAGAAATATAGACCAATGGAACAGGATAGAAAGCCCAGAGATAAATCCACACACCTATGGACATCTTATCTTTGACAAAGGAGGCAAGAATATACAATGGAGAAAAGAGTATCTCTTTAACAAGTGGTGTTAGGAAAACTGGTCAACCACTTGTAAAAGAATGAAACTAGAACACTTTCTAACACCATACACAAAAATAAACTCAAAATGGATTAAAGATCTAAATGTTAGGCCAGAAACTATAAAACTCCTAGAGGAAAACATAGGCAAAACACTCTGCGACATAAACCACAGCAGGATCCTCTATGACCCACCTCCCAGAGTAATGAAAATAAAAGCAAAAATAAACAAACGGGATCTGATTAAACTTAAAAGCTTTTGCACAACAGAGGAAACTATAAGCAAAGTGAAAAGACAGCCTTCAGAATGGGAGAAAATAATAGCAAATGAAGCAACTGACAAAGAATTAATCTCAAAAATATACAAGCAGCTCCTGCAGTTCAATTCCAGAAAAATAAACGACCCAATCATAAAAGTGGGCCAAAGAACTAAACAGACATTTCTCCAAAGAAGACATACAGATGCCTAACAAACAAATGAAAAGATGCTCAACCTCATTCATTATCAGAGAAATGCAAATCAAAACCACAATGAGGTACCGTCTCACACTGGTCAGAATGGCTGCCATCCAAAAGTCTACAAACAATAAAAGCTGGAGAGGATGTGGAGAAAGGGGAGCCCTCTTAGAAAAGGCAGAGGAACAAGAGATCAACTTGCCAACATCTGCTGGATTATTGAAAAAGCAAGATAGTTCCAGAAAAACATATATTTCTGCTTTATTGACTATGCCAAAGCCTTTGACTGTGTGGATCACAATAAACTGTGGAAAATGCTGAAAGAGATCGGAATACCAGACCACCTGACCTGTCTCTTGAGAAACCTGTATGCAGGTCAGGAAGTAACAGTTAAAACTGGACATGGAACTACAGACTGGTTCCAAACAGGAAAAGGAGTATGTCAAGGCTCTACATTGTCACCCTGCTTATTTAACTTATATGCAGAGTACATCATGAGAAATGCTGGTCTGGGTGAAGCACAAGCTGGAATCAGGATTGCCGGGAGAAATAATCAATAACCTCAGGTATGAAGATGACACCACCCTTATCGCAGAAAGTGAAGAGGAACTAAAAAGCCTCTTGATGAAAGTGAAATAGGAGAGTGAAAAAGTTGGCTTAAAGCTCAACATTCAGAAAACTAAGATCATGGCATCTGGTCCCATCACTTCATGGGAAATAGATGGGGAGACAGTGGAAACAGTGTCAGACTTTATTTTTGGGGGCTCCCAAATCACTGCAGATGGTGATTGCAGCCATGAAATTAAAAGACGCTTACTCCTTGGAAGGAAAGTTATGGCCAACCTGGATAGCATATTGAAAAGCAGAGACATTACTTTGCCAACAAAGGTCTGTATAGTCAAGGCTATGGTTTTTCCAGTAGTCATGTATGGATGTGACAGTTGGACTGTGAAGAATCTAAGTGCCGAAGAATTGATGCTTTTGAGCTGTGGTGTTGGAGAAGACTCTTGAGAGTCCCTTGGACTGGAGCTCCAACCAGCCCATCCTAAAGGAGATCAGTCTTGGGTGTTCATTGGAAGGACTGATGTTGAAGCTGAAACTCCAATACTTTGGCCACCTCATGCAAAGAGTTGACTCATTGGGAAAGACCCTGATGCTGGGAAGGATCCGGGGCAGGAGGAGAAGGGGATGCCAGAGGATGAGATGGCTGGATGGCCTCACCAACTCCATGGACATGAGTTTGGGTAAACTCCGGGAGCTGGTGATGGACAGGGAGGCCTGGCTTGCTGCGATTCCTGGGGTTGCAAAGAGTCGGACATGACTGAGCGACTGAGCTGATCTGAGCTTATACTGTTGGTGGGAATGCAAACTAGTATAGCGGCTATCGAGAACAGTGCAGAGATTCCTTAAAAAACGGGAAATAGAACCGCCATATCACCCACCAATCCCATGGCTGTACATACACATCAAGGAAACCAGAATTTAAAAAGACACGTGTACTCCAATGTTCACTGTAGCACTGTTTACAATAGCCAGGACTAGGAAGCAACCCAAATGTCCATCGGTAGATGAATGGATAAGAAAGCTGTGGCACAATGGAATATTATTCAGCTGTTAAAAAGAATACATTTGAATCAGTTCTAATGAGATGGATGAAACTGGAGCCTATTATACAGAGTGAAGTAAGTCAAAAAGAAAAACATCAATACAGTATATTAATGCATATATATGGAATTTAGAAAGATGGTAACAATGACCCTATATGTGAGACAGCAAAAGAGACACAAATGTAACGAACAGACTTTTGGACTCTGTGGGAGAAGGTGAGGGTGGGATGATTTGAGAGAATAGCATTGAAACATGTATATAATCATATGTGAAGTAGATTGCCAGTCCAGGTTTGATGCATGAGCCAGGGTGCTCAAGGCTGGTGCACAGGGAGACCCTGAGGGATGGGATGGAGAGGGAGATGGGAGGGAGGCTCAGGATGGGGAATACATGTACACCCATGGCTGATTCATGTCAATGTATGGCAAAAAACACTACACTATTGTAAAGTAATTAGCCTCCAATTAAAATAAATAATTTAAAAAAAAGAATTGTTGGAGATGTTATTTAGTGTCAACTCCTATAAACACCAAATAATAAACATACTCCAATTAGTACTGCTAAAGTCAAATTTGACCAATAAAATCTGTCTTAAAAATATTAGAAAAATTCATAATGGAGTTGGTACAATTAGCTTTGCATGAAGAATATGTTTTAACTTGATTATGAGTTGGTCCAACTCTTCTGTGAACCTACTCATTGTCAGTTGCCATAATGTTTCTTTTGTAGAAATACAAATAAAATTTCTAAAGGAATTTAAACACTTGAAATTATGAGTTATTTCTGTAAAATAACTTAAAAGTTCAAAACATCTGGGTTAAAAAATAGTGATAGTGGTGGCAGGGAGAGCAAACTACACAGGTCTAGTACCATGTGTTCCACCTCACAAAGATGCAGACTTCTCAAAAGGTTTCATTGTATGACCTTATTCATATGGGGCTTCCCTCATAGCTCAGTTGGTAAAGAATCCGCTTGCAATGCAGGAGACCTTGGCTTGATTCCTGGGTCTGCATAGGTTATCCACTCCAGTATTCTTGGGCTTCCCTTGTGACTCAGCTGGTAAAGAAACTGTCTGCAATGTGGAAGACCTGGGTTCAATCCCTGGGTTGGGAAGATCCCCTGGAGAAGAGAAAGGTTACCCACTCCAGTATTCTGGCCTGGAGAGTTGGACACAACTGAGCAATTTTCACTTATTCTTATGACATTCCTAAAAAGATAAAAATATAAAATCCAGGTTTGCATGGAGTTTATATAGGTCAGGGTGTGATTACAAAATTATACCACAAGGGAATTTGATTAAAAGACACAACTCTCCCCTCTAACTTACATGAGAGTAAATGTGAACACTAATAACATTTTGAAAAGAAGAATAGATTTGTGAGCCTAATCCTCAAATCATATTCTTGATTAAATCACTTTCTATTTTGATTTCCCTCAAACATACAAAAATATATATGCTCCATCACTGGGCTCTAAAGAAAACCCAAGCCACATTTTCAACAAGAAAGTAGTCAGAATATATAGAAAGGACGGTCCAATTTTGCCAGAAATATAGAAAGAAAATTTTAAATATAATTGTGGGAAAAATCTCTCATGAAACCATTAAAAAGTAGGTGTTAGAGATGAAGATAATGAAACTGAAAATGCTCATTTCAAGATATAATATTATGTTAAAAAAAAGTCAGAATTCTAATCATACTAGAACTTAAAAAGAGAGTAAATCAAATGTTAGCAATAAATTATCTGGATGCAGAATTATAAATTTTATATTTTTGTATTGGACACATTTTCTATATTTAGAATATAATTTTGACAATAAGCAAAAAATAAACATACATAATTTTTGAAACACAAGCATTAAGAATCCATCCATAACAGGAATGTAGTATTGTTCCCAAGCATTTATTTATAGAAGAGGAGTCTGATAGCAAATATAAAGTCAGTTTTAAAGCCTGAATTTTAAAATAAAACCTAACTCCCTTCAAGAAATCAGTAAGCAACAGTCATCCAACAGAACGTGTTTTGACACTTTCTGCATCATGTCAAACCTAACCTTCTTATTCTATGTTTTTCATATCTAATGCGTTAGTTTCCACTTGTAGACAAACACTATGACAAATGCTATAACTTGAAGGTTGCCCCAAAGGAAGGGGGCTGCCCCAGTCACAGGTTTGAGTACAGGCAGCGGGTGCCTGGGAAGCGCTGTGTCCTTGCTGCACAGAAGTAGGCAGCTGAGTCTGCAGCTTCAGTGGTTGCGATGTGCAGGGAGAGATGTTTGGCCGTCTTATTCAATAAAACAGTCAGTCTCTGGTCTTCCTCTTTGCCCTTGTTTGCACGAATAGCTATAAGGAGCTGGGGACCTTGCCCAGGTTCTTGCTTATACCAAGGGAAGTAGTTTGAAGCTGCGTCTGTATAAGTGCAGGTGATAAAACAGCTGTTTCCCTCCTGGACACTCAGGGTAGAAGGACTCTGCTCCACCTTGTTTCCCAGGCTGACACCTATGGAGAGAGTAGAAGTCAGAGAAAGGAGAAGGTTGTCAGATTATTTAGGTCTAGAGTTTACTTTCCTTTTTCTACAATAACTAGAAGCAATCTGAATAAAGCCAGTCTTGGCATCTAAAGAATATCTACTAATACACTTTATTTCCCTTAAACCCTCAACTCACAGTTCAGCTGCAGCCACAGGAATGTGATTAAAACTCCACTGGGTGTCTTCATTGTTTTTCCCACTTAGGATCAATTGTGGACCTGCAGTCTCTGGCCAGGAGAGCTCCTTCTGTTACCAAGTGTCCCCTTCTTTCCTAGCAGTCATAGTGGTTTCTCACATTGTCTACCCAGCCAATAATAAAAAGGCACTGTTTCTGCTCTAAGCCTATTCATTCAGAACTCACTCAAATGAACCCTCCACATGTTCTGATCAGCAGAGGTGCACTACCATCTGGTGGTCACATCTCTAGCTACTGAACTCTCTGGTTAAATGTTCTTCTCATGCCCTGTGCTTATGAGGGACTCAGATGCAGAGAGATTAAACACATTAGGTGTATTTCAGAGAGTAAATGCACAGTAAGAATGTAGAGATTAAGATTTAAATCTCTTCATAGGATTGAGTCACTGTTAATTAGTTGGAAGAAGGTAAATGCTGTTGCCATTTATTCAGGTTTGAAATCAGGAAAGCACCATGATTTACTCTCTCAAACAAAGAAAATGTAAAATCTTCCTTTTCAGTCAAATCTAGCATCCTCATTTGTCTGTAATGGAGAAAGAAATTTTTGTAAAAGGAACATGCAAATCAAAGAGCAGAATAGATCTTTTGATATTTCAAAGATCTACTAACTCACCTTCTGCTCCTCTAAGCTGGTCTTGCCCATGACTTTGCTATTCCCAGAGAATCAACAGTACCATCAGTCAAAATGTGGAAACTTCCTTCAACAAAGATAATGATGAGGTAAGGGACCAAATCTCAATAATAAGGGAGTAGGAGGAAGTTCTATGAGTTAGGAAACCATTCAACCTGTAGATTGGGTTGATTTACAATGAGAAATTGAACATTCTTTAGGAAATCTATTCCTATTGCTTATGTGGGTTATATTCTGCAAAGTATTGAGAGAAAGTAAAAATCCTCATAAAACAGCAGGCTGCAGATTCAGAAAACAACCATAAGTTTATACTACAGACACTTTTACTCTCTGATACCAAAAGATGTAAAAGTGAAAGTCGCTCAGTCATGTTCAACTCTTGTGATCTCATGGACTATACAGTCCATGGAATTGTCCAGGCCAGAATACTGGAGTGGGTAGCCATTCCCTTCTCCAGTGGATAGTCCCAACCCAGGGATCAAACCCAAGTCCCCCACATTGTGGGAAGATTCTTTACCAGCTGAGCCACCAGGGAAGCCCAAGAAAACTCGAATAGATAGCCTATCCCTTCTCCAGCAGATCTTCCCAACCCAGGAATTGAACTGGGGTCTCCTACACTGATTCTTTACCAGCTGAGCTACCAGAGGAGGCCATCAAAAGGTATGGCCTAGCCCAAATGCAATGACTAACTCACATCTTGATGAAATTTCCTCTAAAATATATGCCAACCCTCAGGACATGAATCTCTGCTGCCTTGGCTGTTGCTGGCTCAGCTTCCATACTCTATCATTTTTCTCCCAAACTCCACTACAGTTTTCTTTCCCCAAGACCTTAATAAAGTTCTTCAGTTCTGTAAAGTTCCAGAATTATCTCCCTCTCCTTTGTCATCTAGTTTAATAATGGCATTTTCCAATTACCTCTGTAAGAAAAAAAAAAAATCTGAGGAAGCCTGAATATTGCCTGTGTTTACTACAGGAGTAGTACAAATAGGTAACTGATCCAAAATAACTGACCATGAAAAGCGATTGCTGGGAAACCAAGATTACCTCATTTCTAGAAGTGAAAGCTCTTTTTCGAGATCTGTACTCACTGGTCTTCTGGAGGTATGAAGAATAAATATAATCCCACATTCATATTTTGCACCCTTAAAGATTTAAGGACAGCTAAGATAAAGAATCAGAAATCAACACATAAATTTGTATGTAAGTGCAAAATATATGTTTTTACATATATAAACTGTTTCTATTCCTAAGTGAAAGGATCTCAGTCATGTCTGACTCCTTGCAAACCCCATGGACTGTAGCCCACCAGGCTTCTCTGTCCATGGGATTCTCCAGACGGGAATAATGGAGTGGGTAGCTGTTCCCTTCTCCAGGGGATCTTCCCCACTCAGGTTTCAAACCCACATCTCCTGCACCGTAGGCAGATTCTTTACCATCTGAGCCACCAGACGTCCTCTATTCTTTCAACCATCCTCCATAGGATATAATTCCCAAATAATTTATAGGGAAATTTGTCCTCTTCTAAGAGACAGAGAGACTTTAGGTCAGTGTTTTCCCTTTCAAGTTATGGTATCCAGGACAGAACAGTATAGTCTGAATATGCTCTGCTCAGCACAGTGTTCCACATATTAAGTTTAGTACAGGCACAGCCATCCCCTGGGCAAAATTACTGCCCCAAAGATATTTCATTGAACATTGCCTGACTTACCATAAAAAGATGTTGATCTGAGAAGGCTTTTCTAGTATCTTCATGGACTGTCAAGCAGAATAGGGACAACATTCCCCCATGGTCTTCAGATCCAATAGTCATTCTTATAACAATGTATTAGTGATGCTCTGTAGTTATATCTTGCCTTCAAGAAATCTCCCTGAAATAATGAATGTAGCTGCTATTTCTAGGAAAGTTCTTAAAATATATCTGAGTGTTGAGATGGCACATTTACTTTCGGCTTTATTATTACTGAAGCCTGTGAAGGATGGACTGGTCTGCTGGTAACAACAAAGGCTCAACCTGAGTCTCCTTTCCTGCCCTAAGTGTCAAATATTTATATAAATTGGGACTCTTCATTCAGGTGGTCAAATAGATTGGACCATAACTTTCCCACATCCAAATCTACAATGACCTAAATGGCTGGTCTTATATTAGTTTCTCTTTGCTCAGAAATATGGCCCTTCGGAAGAAAACAGGAAAAGATGCTAAAGAAGAAGAGACAAAAATCCAATTTCTTTCTTTTCACGAATCAGTTAGTATCTAGTTGTTTTATACTGTCATCTTGGATTTAGTGTCTGTTTTGTAAAATGAGATTGGATTAAAGAATTTCCAAAAGCTCTTCTTTTATACTATTTAATAAAGCAAATATTTATTGGGGACTGGTTATGTGCAGTGCAGAGTGACATGAAAGTGGGGAGAAATCGCCTGCATCATGGAACCTCAAGATCATTTTCACATCCCCAGGCAGTCTCGGGAGACTGAGGTTGTCACAAAGCAACATGAGGGTCTCTTCAGAAGCAGAGGCAGGATCCTTGGGACCAGATCAGATCTGGGTTTTCACTTATAAGACCAATGACAGATCAAGGTGAACCTAAATCCGAAGTAAAATGGAATAAAATGAAACTTCACTCACTGAGTATCAATATCACCACATGGATGAGCCATAGGTAAGCAGGGAACTTGTTACCAGAGACAAATTTTTTATTTCTTATCTATAACATATCATATATTTCTTATTTAAAAAAGAAAGAAAGAAAGAAACTCAGTGACCTATGGAACCTAAAGGAGGTGGATGAACTCACTCACAGGTAAAGCAAAAAACTGTTGCTCAACCAGCCTAACTGCATTCTGGCTTGTAGCTCCCTCCTCTCAAGTCTGACTTGGGTACTCAAGATTCCCAGGCAGGGATGGCTGTAGAATTTGTGGGACTCCATGCAAAATTAAAATCTGAGCCCCCTTGTTCAGAAAAACAGAAAAAGTACACTAAGAAAACATAAAGATCTTCAAAATATTTTCTGACTTAAAAAAGGCAATAGAGTTTATGTGTGCATGAGTGCTAAGTCACTTTAGTCATGTCTGACTCTTTGTGGCCCTGTGGAATGTAACCCACCAGGCTTTTTTGTCCATGGGATTCTCCAGGGAAGAATACTGGAGTGGGTTGCCACGTCCTGCTCCAAGAGATCTTTCCCACCCAGGGACTAACCCCATGTGTCTTACATCTCCTGCAATGGTAGGCAGGTTTTTATCTGTAGCACCATCTGGGAAGCCCAGTAGAGTTTATAATGATATATTGAATAACAACATAAATTTATAACTTGCAAAAAATATTTTTGATCTTAATTCTATATAAATTAATAACAAATACCTTATTAATATCATATCTTGATAATAAGATTTGCTTGGCTTGCTTTTCTGCAAATTTATTAGGATATAAAAATTATAACTTTAACAATTTAATTTCAGTCAATATCATTGAAAACAATGTCAGTTGCTATTGGTAGATGCAAGATTGTAAACAAAATTTTTGATAATTTTTAATTTTGAGAATATTTCTGTTGATGTAACTGATACTACAGCTCTTGAGTATTTTGTATGCTGTAACAACATAATATAAATATCTGATAAAGTAGTTTGAAATATAAATTCTAGTCAATCCAGAGTTGATGTCCCTAGTGGAACAATTTTTGTAGAAATGACTTAATTCTTCAAACAAATCAATTTCATAGAATTCTGAATTTAATGCCAAATATAAATTTATACAGGGGTAAATTATACATTTATATTTTAATGTTTTCACTGACATTCTCTATAACTTGTGGAGGGCATATAAGACTTCATGACTAATTTATAATTAAATACTTATTTATACATCATATCACTGTTTAATTACAAGAGAAGTGAGTATAAATTATTCTTCTATGTTAGTAATTGTTTCATTGGGTTGATTCAAACATGAAAATACTATTCTTTTTCATTGAAGCTACTATCACATGCAGTTTCAATTTCTACACTTATGAAAATTTGCTTTCCAATGTAGCAGCAATTTTCAAAATCAGTTTCTCATTTTCAGAGAATTCTAATATCTCTCCCACAAGCATTATTGTGATGTTGACATACAAACTTTTATTTTGTAATAACTGATCAACAAAGTTTACTGCTACCCACTTTAGGATCCTGCAGAGTCAGAGACTGACTCAACCTTGCTATCAAAGGCTACTGTGGGGACACATGCCAGCCCCTGGAGGGCTGGGGCTGAGCCCCTGCAGTTTGGGTGCAGGCTGCAGGCCACCTGGGAGCACTGTGCCTCCACCGCACAGAGGTAGGTGGCTGAGTCTGCCAGCTGGGAGGCTGTGATGTGTAGGGTGCTATACCGTTCCGTAGAGTTCACTGTGGAACTCAGCCTTTCGTTCTCTTTCGTCCCTGAAGCTATGAAAAACAGACTGATGAGGCTGCCTCCGGGATTCTGCTGGAACCACTGCAGAGTCTTCACTGTTTCAGAAAAATTGCACCTCAGAGTACAGTTGGCTCCCTCCTGCAGATTCAGGACTGAAGGGCTCTGCTCCACCTTCACGGCTCTCACCCCTACTGGAAAGAGAAAAACCAACACATACGATGTCGAGTCATGGATGCAATCTCCAGACCTGTAAACTACCTCAGGACACGCCGTGTAGGACCATCTAGGAGCTCTGGGTCAGCTCACCTTCCCCCCCTCCCCAGCTGCACTCCAGGACAACCCAGACTCACAGCAAACCTGGACCCACAGAAGCCCCAGCAAGGCTTCCCACCACCTCTTCATGACTCCTTGCTCAGTTACTGGGGTACCTTTGCCCCGACTCTGGAGGGTATAGAGTCTTGGGTCTAGAGAAGTTTTCTTCTTACTCTCAAAATGTTCCAGTTTTAATGGAACTCACCAGTATTACTGAGAACCAGTCACATCTGAGCTCTGTCATTCACTTAACAGGAAGCTCCACCCACAGCCACCCAGGGAGATCGACAGGAATCTCTCCAAAATTGTGGTTGCAAACAGTGCAGGAGGGTAGGAACAATATTTGTAATATATGAAGATATAAGACCTTTTAAAAACACTTTATGTAAGAAAAGTTGGTGCAAGAGTGTGTGAGAAAGGGTGGATGTTACTTCTGAGAAGATCAGTGTCTCAACTTTGTTAAATGGAGCCTTGAAGAATCATAGGAAGAGTGAGCTCGCTCCCAAATTACTTAGAATGACAGAGCACTTAAGAATTCAGTTGCATGACAATTCAGCCTTTAAAAAGCATAAAACATTGTCATTTGCTACAATATGGATGAACCTTGAGGGCATTATGCTAAGTGAAGTAGGTCAGACAAAGACAAATACCATATAAATACTCCACTCCATGTGGAGTATTTTTTTAAAAATCAAGCTCATAGTTACAGAGAACAAATTAGCTGTTGCCAAAGGCAGGGATGAGGGGTGGAAATGAAATAGATGAATGGGGTCAAAAGGTACAAACTCTAAGATATAAAATAAATGTTGTGGGGTGTAATGTATGGCAAGATAACTATAGTTAATAATACTGTATTGCATATTTGAAAGTTGCTAAGAGAGTAGATCTTGAAAGCTCTCATCATAAGGGAAAAAAATTGCAACTCTGTATAACACATGTTGTAATGATCATTCCACAATATATATAAATATCAAAGCATTGTGTCATATACCTGAAACTAATACAATGCTATATGTTAATTATACCTCATATTTAAAAAAGAATTCAGTTATATGTAAATTCTAATAAAGGAAAACTGATACAAGCAGTATGTATGAAGACACTGATACATTTTCTTGAAGTTGAGACCTCTAGAAACCCAGTAGGTACAGCTGCCATCTGCACAGAATATTATTCTAGTAAGATTTCAGTGGATTAAAAGAAACACAGGCTGTATGTATAATGTCCATTCTGACTTAATTTCCACCTCCCTCCTTCTGCCCAACTGGCGGACAGATGCGCTACTGACCCACAGGGCAGATTCTGAAAAGGATACACATTGCTGGTCAAATTAAATATTGTCCTTTTCTTTCCTCTTTCTTTCTGTGTTTCTTACTTTTTAATCCTTTCTTCTTTGCTCCTTAGTATTCTTGCTTCTTCTAGTCTCAGGGGAGATATATGAAAACTTCCTAGGTCCATGGAACTGGGAGAATTTAATCATAAAATTTAAATATTGAAAATAGGTAATGAAGATGTTTCCTGTTGAGCTTCCATGCTCACAGAGTTCAGTAATATTAATATCCTCTTTCCTCTACCTTTGCTCAGAGAATCATCCTCATAATGGATTTAGAGAGGTAAGGACTCCAGCTTTCCTGGTTTATAGAGAAAGACAAAGCTGAAACTTTAGATAAACTTGCCACAAATACTGTTCCCTCTCCCCACCTTTGCTGTGTATAATTTGACTGTTCTATGCTCTCTGGTTGTTGTTCAGTCACTCAGTCTTGTCTGAGTCTTTGCAGTCCCATGAACTGCAGCACAAAAGGCTTCCCTGTCCTTTACCATCTCCCAGAGCTTGCTCAAACTCATGTCCATTGAGTTGATGATGCCATCCAACCATCTCATCCTCTGTCGTCCCCTTCTCCTCCTGCCTTTAATCTTTCCCAGCATCACGGTCTTTTCTAATGAGTCAGCTCTTCACATCAGGTGGCCAAAGTATTGGAGCTTCAGCTTCAGCATCAGTCCTTCCAATGAACAGCCAGGACTGATCTCCTTTAAGATGGACTTGTTGGATCTTCTTGCAGTCCAAGGACTCTCAAGGGTCTTCTCCAATACCACAGTTCAAAGGCATCAATTCTTAGGCACTCAGCCTTCATTATGGTCCACCTCTCATATCCAAACATGAATACTGGAAAAACCAAAGCTTTGACTAGACAGACTTTTGTTAGCAAAGTAATAACTCTGCTTTTTTTTTTCCTCCCATGCAAGTAGGTTGACTTTATCTATATCAGTTTTATTTTACGGTACACTCCCAATTTTTGACAACTTGTTTAGCACAATTTAGCTGCAAGCACTTAAAATAGTCTTTATATTTCCTTTTCTTTTCATTTTTTTATTGAAGGATAGTTGCTTTACAGAATTTTGTTGTTTTCTGTCAAACCTCAACATGAATCAGCCATAGGTATACATATATCCTCTCCCTTTTGAACCTCCCTCCCATCTCCCTCCCCACCCCTCTAGGTTGATACAGACTCCCTGTTTGAGTTTCCTGAGCCATATAGCAAATTCCCATTGGCTGTCTATTTTACATCTGGTAATATAAGTTTCCATATTATACTCTTTCCATACATCTCACCCTCTTCTCCCTTCTCCCCATGTCCGTAAGTCTATTCTCTATGTCTGTTTCTCCATTGCTGTCCTGAAAGTAAATTCTTCAGTACCATTTTTCTAGATTCTGTATACATGCATTAGAATACAACTTTCTCTTTCTGACTCATTTCACTCTGTATAATAGGTTCTAGGTTCATCCACCTCAACAGAACTGACTCAAATGTGTTCCATTTTATGGCTGAGTAATAATCCATTGTGAATATGTACCACAACTTCTTTATCCATTCATCTGTTGATGGACATCTCAGTTGCTTCCGTGTTCTAGCTATTGTAAATAGTGCTGCAGTGAACAATGGGATACATGTGTCTTTTTCCATTTTGGCTTCCTCAGGGTATATGCCTAGGAGTGTGATTGCTGGGTTATATGGTGGATTTATTCTTAGTTTTTCAAGAAATCTCCATACCATCTTCCATAGTGGCTGTATTAATTTACATTCCCACCAACAGTGCAAGAGCATTCCCTTTTCTCCACACTCTCTCCAGCATTTATTGTTTGTGGACTTGTTGATGATGGCCATTCTGACTGGTGTGAGGTAATACTTATAGTTTTGATTTGCATTTCTGTCTCTGCTTTTTAATATGCCGTCTAGGCTTTTCACAGCTCTTCTTCCAAGGAGCAAGTGTAGTTTAATTTCATGACTGCCATCACTATCTGCAGTGATTTGAGAGCCCAAGAAAATAAAATCTGTCTCTATTTCCATTTGTTGTAGCCACGCACTCTGGGAAGCAGACTCACTCAGAAGGACAATGCAGTGAAGTGCAGTTTATTACACCAGCGGGCCCAAGGCAGAGTCTCCTCTTAGCCAAGGACCCCGACCAGCATTTGTGAGGATCTTTTATACCCATGTGTACGTGTCGAAACCCACCACCCCAAATCACCCGGAACTTACATCAACAAAGGAAAGGTAAATACAATCACAATAATGCCATCATTCAAGTATCATGTGTTAGAACAGTCAATAATCAATAAGCCCAAGGTTACATTCCAAATGGTTAATAGTCGATAAGCCCAAGGTTACTATCAGAAAGTTTATGACCTGTCCGGAGCCAGGGTTTATGACCTGTCCGGAGCCAAGGGTGATCAGTGCATGTTTTCTCTTAGGTGTTGAGTATCCTGGATATAATCTTCAAGATTCCCCTGTCCAGAGGGTGCTCTAATCCCTCCATTGTAATTTCCACAGGCACTAAGCACAGAGTTCAGAGTCCACTAGAGAGGTGCCCAAGCATGATCAGCATGAACAGGCCTGAAATGGAGATCGGACCCTATGAATTCCTTCTTCACATTGTTCCCCCATCTATTTGCCATGAAGTGATGGATGCCAAACTGCAGTGATGGGATGCCAAATCCATCCATGCTGAATGCCATGATCTTAGCTTTTTGAATGCTGGGTTTTAAGCCAGTTTTTTCACTCTCCTCTTTCACCTTCATCAAGAAGCTCTTTAGTTCCTCTTCACTTTCTGCATTAGGGTGATATCATCTATATACCTGAGGTTATTGATATTTCTCCTGGCAATCTTTTTTTTTAATTTTCTTTACTTTATTGTGTTGGTTTTGCCATACAATGACATGAAACCGCCATGGGTTTACATATGCTCCCCCTCCAGAACCCCCCTCCCTCCTCCCTCCCGATTCCCGCCCCCCGGGACATCTAGGTGCACAAGCCTTGAGCATCAATCCTGGGCTGGCGATTGATTTCACATATGATAATTAACATGTTTCAATGCCATTCTCCCATATCATCCCACCCTTGCCCTCTTCCCAGAGTCCATGAGTCTGTTCTATACATCTGCGTTCCTTTTGGTGTCTCGCATGCAGGGTTCTCGTTACCATCTTTCTAAATTCCATATATATGCGTTAGTATACTGTATTGTTGTTTTTCCTTCTGGCTTACTTCACTCTGGATAATAGGCTCCAGTTCCGTCCACCTGAGTAGAACTGCTTCAAATGAATTTTTTTTTAATGCTGAGTAATATTCCATTGTGTATATGTACCACAGCTTTCTTATCCATTCGTCAGTTGATGGGCATCTAGGTTGCTTCCATGTCCTGGCTATTGTAAACAATGCAGCAATGAACATTGGGGTACATGTGTCTCTTTCAATTCTGGTTTCCTCGGTGTGTATGCCCAGCAGTGGGATTGCTGGGTCATATGGCAGGTCTATTTTCAGCTTTTTAAGGAACCTCCACACTGTTTTCCATAGTGGCTGTACTAGTTTGCATTCCCACCAACAGTGTAAGAAGGTTCCCTTTTCTCCACATCCTCTCCAGCATTTATTGCTTGTAGCTTTTTGGATTGCAGCCATTCTGACTGGTATAAAGTGGTACCTCATTGTGGTTTTGATTTGCATTTCTCTGATAATGAGTGATGTTGAGCATCTTTTCATGTGTTTGTTAGCCATTTTTATGTCTTCTTTGGAGAAATGTCTGTTAAGTTCTTTGGCCCACTTTTTGATTGGGTCGTTTATTTTTCTAGAATGGAGCTGCAGGAGTTGCTTGTATATTTTTGAGATTGTTTGTCCATTGCTTCATTGGCTATTATTTTCTCCCATTCTGAAGGCTGTCTTTTCACCTTGCTTATAGTTTTCTTTGTTGTGCAGAAGCTTTTAATTTTAAATAGGTCCCATTTGTTTATTTGTGCTTTTATTTCTAATATTCTGGGAGGTGGGTCATAGAGGATCCCGCTTTGGTTTATGTCAGAGAGTGTTTTGCCTATGTTATCCTCTAGAAGTTTTATAGTTTCTGGTCTTATGATTAGATCTTTGATCCATTTTGAGTTTATCTTTGTGTATGGTGTTAGAAAGTGTTCTAGTTTCATTCTTTTACAAGTGGCTGTCCAGTTTTCCCAGCACCTGTTGTTAAAGAGATTGTCTTTTCTCCATTGTATATTCTTGCCTCCTTTGTCAAAGATAAGGTGTCCATAGATGCGTGGATTTATCTCTGGGCTTTCTATTTTGTTCCATTGCTCTATATTTCTGTCTTTGTGCCAGTACCATACTGTCTTAATGACTGTGGATTTGTAGTATAGCTTAAAGTCGGGTAGGTTGATTCCTCCAGTTCCATTCTTCTTTCTCAAGATTGCTTTGGCTATACGAGGTTTTTTATATTTCCGTACAAATTGTGAAATTATTTGTTCTAATTCTCTGAAAAAGACCTCTGGTAGCTTGATAGGAATTGCATTGAATCTATAGATTGCTTTGGGTAGTATACTCATTTTCACTATATTGATTCTTCCAATCCATGAACATGGCACATTTCTCCATCTATTTGTGTCCTCTTTGATTTCTTTCATCAGTGTTTTATAGTTTTCTATTCTCTTGGAAATCTTGATTCCAGCTTGTGCTTCATCCAGCCTGCCATTTTGCATGATGTACTCTGCAAATAAGTTAAACAAGCAGGGTGACAATATACAGCCTTGATGTACTCCTTTCCCAATTTGGAACCAGTCTGTTGTTCCATGTCTGATTCTGACTGTTGCTTCTTGACCTGCATACAGGTTTCTCAGGAGATAGGTAAGGTGGTCTGGTATTCCCATCTCTAAGAATGTTCCACAGTTTGTTGTAATCCACACAGTTAAATGCTTTAGCATAATCAATAAAGCCAAAGTAGATGTTTTTCTATAATTCTCTTGCTTTTTCTATGATGCAACAGATGTTGGCAATTTGATCTCTGGTTCCTCTGCGTTTTCTAAATCCAGCTTGAACATCTCGAAATTCTCAGTTCAGGTGCTGTTGAAGCCTCGCTTGGAGAATTTTGAGCATTACCTTGCTAGCGTGTGAAAAGAATGCAATTGTGCAGTTTGAACATTTGCTCTCTGGGCTCCTCTCTTTGGAATATTTGGAACCATCAGTCTTTACTTCCTGTAAAACCTACAGCGCCCCCTAGTGTGCAGAAACAAAGCTCACTTTAGACCAACCAGTTGGTGATGGACCGGGGGCCTGGCGTGCTGAAGTCCACCGGGCAGCAGAGTCCCACTCGACCAAGCGACTGAACTCACTCACTCAACTCAACATTACACAACCCCAACTCCATTCACTTCCTGTTTCTTGGTCAAAGAAATGCTGAAGGTCAGAAAACAATACACTGCCTGAATTAAATGGGGATTTAAAATGAACCAATCCTACTTTTAAGATGGAATTTCATGAAAATTAATACCGTAAAATAATTTGACAATTCTCATCTACTGCTATTTGATTTTTTTTACTTAATTCAAAATAAGTGCAAAAATGTTTACTGTTATGGCCGGGGCTTGGGGGTACAGAGTAAACGATAAGAAAAAAAAGGAACAAAGAAAGGAGAGAGAGAAGTGAATAGAGACAAGGGAACCAAGACTCTGGTGGAGTAAAGGCGTTTATTCAGCATAATGCAGGCATATATATATTGTTTTACGAGATAGCCTTTTCAGCAAAGATAAAGATCAAAAATCTTACAACTTATCCAGGAAACATAAGGCTAGAATCCATGTCAAAGAGAGGGGGGTTATAAAACTCACTTTCCATATCAGAGACGGAAGAAGGCTGTAAATAGTTACTTTTAGTTTAAGAATGTATGCATTCCTTTTGTCCCCGGGAGAGGTGTGCCTCTCCACTCATCTCTGAATATTCAGGGATTGTTAAGGGACATCAGAAAAGAGCACACAGGAAGCCTCCTGCCAAATATTCCCTGACAGTTGACCACAATTTTATTGTAAATGAGGTAATTTATGAAATCTTAAGAATATGTAAAAGGGATGAGATAGCAATTTACAGTCCCCTGAGTAAAACAAAAGTAAACATAAATCAAGGAGTAGGACCATAAGCGAAACTACTGAAAGTTATATGATCCCAGGAGAGAGAGAAATATTTCACTTGATAAAGGTGAACAAAATCTTATTAAAAGGAAATTGTTTTCATGTTCCCCCATTTTTATGAGAGTATAGCAGAATATGGATAAAATTTTAGGAAAGTTTTTAAAATTTTACTAACTTTAACATTAAGAGGAATTCATGAATCTATGGAGGATTAAAATAATAAAACTTTATATAAATTAAAATTCTCTTTGACTCTTCACTTCCAAATTTGACCATTTTGATCATTCATAGATTTGGAACTGATGCCAGCAGGTTTACTTCAGGTTTATATACAGTCAGTCTCCTACATCCGAACCTACAAGTTGAGAGCTTTCAAAGATGCAAACGTGGAGCTTACTAATGAAGATCTGAACTGGAGGCCCAGAGAAAGGATGAAGAGAGACAAGAGGAAGAAGCAACTAAAGAACCAAAGAGTTTCACAAAGCAGGAAATGGCAAGGGGATTTTCTTTGCTGGAGGAGGCACTGTTAGTTTCTGAGGCAGAGGACCGGAACATAGAACAGTACACAAAGGTCGCAGCAGCTGTTCAGAATGCAGTCCAGTGCTACTATGTCATTTATGATGAGAAAAAGAGTTACCACCCAGACAAGCCCTGGATCATTTTTTTCCAGAGGGTAGATAGAATTGAATCCAGCAAGGAAGCAGAACATATGCCATCAACATCAGGTGTGAATGAAATCACACTCTGCCCTCCATCTCCTATTGCTGATGACCCTTCAGCTGTACCTCCTCCCACCTCCTCTCCCTCCTCCATCAGTAATTCTTCTTGCTTGTTCACTCAATGCTAGTCCCTGTATGTCAGCTGTTGTGCTGTACTGCTGTTCTTTTCAAGGTATTGTACTGTAAGATTAAAAGTGTTTTCTTTACTTTTTGTGTTTGTTTGTTATATATTATTGTGTGACAAAGTATTATAAACCTGTTACAGTGCAGTACTATATAGTTGATTGTATCGGTTGGGTACCTAGACTTGGTTGGACTTACAAACATATTGGACTTAATGAACACGATCTCAGAACAGAACTCATTCCTATGTAAGGGACTTACTTTAGGTATACTAAATATACAAACCAAAAGAAAATATATAGTAATTTTAGTATTTTATTTAATACAAAATGATGCATATTGTGATACATTTCTATAACTTGCTTTATGGACTCAATACTAAATCTTGTAGGTCCTATTATATTAACATAGGTATATATACATATATATATATATATATATATATATATATATATATTAACACAGGTTCTTCTGCTGTACTGTATTCCATACTATGCATATACTACCCTTTATACAGCCCTCCCCCTATTGATGGTTGTTCCTACTGCCCTGTGCAAAAGGATTGAAGTCCCCTCCATTACCCAGTGAAGCCACCCATCAAAGAGACATTCCAAAGGAATGTCAATTCTGCTTAATGGGCAGTGAAGGAGTCCAAGAGGACACCAAGTTAGTGAACAAAATTAACTTCTGCAAAGTAAGACTTAATTTTTAAAAAAGATATAAGTTCAAAAAGATTAATTTTCAAACAGAAAAAAAAGAGTGGAGGAAAATTAGCAGAGATGAAACACAAGTAAATTAAGATTTACTTACAGAAAAGGATGAAACTAAAAATGACGACATTTCATAATCCAATACAGCAAAAGGTCAGAGACAGCTATGAATAACAGCTTTAAGGAAGCATTTTTAAATGTATCATTTAAAAGGAACCACTTTTCAAGTTTCTCTTAAAACACATCAAGAGAAAGTGGGAAACTTCATCCTCAAAATTATACATAATCATTCTATGTACCAGAAATTAGGGAAATTTTTAATCAAAGAAAGCCTCAGCTGTCTTATTTATTTACTAGAGGGTTGTTACTGACTGAATCACATCCCCCACCCAAATTCATATGTTGAAGCCTAATTCCCAGTACTCAGAATCTGACTGTATCTGGCCTTTAAAGCAGTCTTAAGATAAAATGAAGTCATATGGGTGGGTACTAATCCATGTAAGTAGTGTCCTTATAGGAAGAGGAAATTTGGACACAGACATGCAAGAAACAGAAGTAAGACTTGGCAAAAGTAGTGAGAAAGGAGTCATCTACAAACAAAGGCCAAGAGGCCTCAAAGAAACTAACCCTGCCAATACCTAAATCTTAGGTTTATAGCATCTAGAACTATGAGAAAACAAATGTTTGCTACTTAAGCCACCCAGGCTAAGGTATTTTATTATGGCAGCCTTAGAAAACTAACACAAGGGTCAATTTTAATATCCTATCATATAAAATGTCACAACAAAGCAACTTGAAGTCATTACCTTCCAGATCTTGATTCTTTGCCTGTTTGAGTGACCCAAACCTTTATTCCAGAAAGATCTGAGTTTTAAATGGTCCTGTTTTAGTTTTGATTACTGATGTTTTCCATTAAGCTTAACCACTGGACATGAAAGTAGTAACAGGCTCCAAACACAGAATTCCTTGCTTCCATTGTATGAAAGCAATCCAATATCCTCTTGTTACTCAAGATCAATCACTCCAGCTAATAGGTTCTTTATTCTTCCATGTTGATTTGATGGCTAGAGAGTCCAAAATATCCAGTCTCATTGTCCATTGACTGAAGCCATTGTTTTGCCCTCTGGTGAAAGAATTCTTCCCTTAAGGACTAAGATCTCCAGATCTACATGCATAAAGTTGCCAGCTTGGAAATCTATTAAATTTGTTAATGGATTATTAGGTGTAACAGTGAGAGGAGCCACTCCCTTCTTTTGATTCCAGGTCCCATGTATTCTGGCTACATGGAGACAGTAACATACAATGGTCTCTGATTCAAACCACATGCTGAACCCTGTTACACACAGCGCCATCCTATCATGTTGTCTTCCAACCGGTACTATTTAGAAAGTGAAAGTTGCTCAGCTGTGTCCAACTATTTGCAACCCTATGGACTATAGAGTCCATGGAATTCTCCAGGCCAGAATACTGGAGTGACTAGCCTTTCCCTTCTCCAGGGGATCTTCCCAACCCAGGGATCAAACCCAGGTCTCCCACATTGCAGGCAGATTCTTTACCAGTTGAGCCACCAGGGAAGCCAAGAATACTGGAGTGGGTAGCCTATCCCTTCTCCAGCAGATCTTCCTGACCCAGGAATTAAACCAGGGTCTCCTGTATTGCAGGTGGATTCTTTACCAGCTGAGCTACCAGGGAAGCCCTAGCTAATTACTGGAAAAGTCCAAATTGTTAATTTCATAAATAAGTTAGCTCAAGATTTTCATTTTATTCCTAATATTATTTATTATTGTAGAAAACTTCTAAAAATCATATAATCATATAAACAACAATGAATTATTAATAAAAAGAAAGAAGGGAGGGATTCAGGGAGGGAGGAAGACCACTTTGATTTCACAGGCAGAGTTAGGGTTGGGAGGTTGGATTATGATCTCCCAACTGCTTGGGGTCCTTGGTGTAGGACTATTTTTCTTCAAACTCAGCTTGAGTTCAGAATCAAAAGAAAAACTTCAAATCAAAAACTTCTCCTAGATAAAGTGCCCCCCCACAGTCCTTTAGGGCATGTGGTTTAACCAATGACAGTGAGTCACCTGGAAAGAGAGGTAGAAGAGAGTCTGATCCAAAAACAGAAAAGAAAGGAGGGAGGAAAGGAGACATTAAATGAGTACACATTTCTTGTTCTTAATTGTGTTTCTCCAATACCCCATTTACTTTCCTTATACTTATCCAGCAATCACTTAAACACATTATTACAAACCATATCAGTAGGCCCTAAAATTATTGTTATTTTAAGACTCACCATTAAACCAAGATAAACCATGGTCACAATCTACTCATTCTCTTATATTTTGAGAGCTCCTATGCACGTATCTCCTTATACATTATGCTGCTGCTGCTGTTTAGTTGTTAAGTATGTCCAACTCTTTGCGACCCAGTGGACTGTAGCCCACCAGACTCCTCTGTCCATGGGATTTTCCAGGCAAGAATACTGGAGTGGGTTGCCATTTCCTTCTCCAGGAGATTTTCCCAGTCCAGGGACTGAACTCGCATCTCCTGAATTGGCAGGTGGATTCTTTACCACTGAGCCACATGGGAAAAACCCCTTATACATTGTAGTGTAGGCCAAATAGGCAACCAGAAAACTCCCTCCTCCTCTTTCTCCTCTTTCTCTAGAATACTCATTATGTTCCAAGTCCTTAAGAACACAAGGACTATAAAAACTTCTTATACAATTCTTCCCATCCTAGACTAAAAGTTTATATGGATCACAAATTTATACTGGTTCCAGTATCGTCCTAGTATTCATTAAAATTCTTTTCAAAACTCTAGCAAAGTTTGAATTGCTAAACTTACTACCTGATTAATTATGACAGTTTTAACATATAAGAATCAAACTCTAACATTCTAACAGTGAAATCATACAAGAACAGGGTAAAAGCAAGGCAGGGGAAAAAATATCCATAGCTGGAAGAAAGTAGCAAAGAAGTTATAGTCACAAATTTCTGATGTAGATTTATAGAATTTAAGAGAATACCAAAAGAATGAGAAGCTACTCTTACAACTGAGGAAAGTCTTCAGATATGATGAATTCTGAATCTCCATTCTCGTTGGGTACTATTCTTAAATAGTTGCCATCTAACATGACTAGAATAGTTTTCTAAGCCCTGTAAGATTCTAATCAATCTCTTAGTGTTAACCAACTTCAGAATTCCTCCTAAGTGAAATAAATACTCAGAGAAAATATTCTAACACTTTGTGACCAGCACAGTGAGACCCAGAGGGGAAAAAATTCAAGAAAATTGTCTGTGAATGACCAAGTTAAGGAGGAAAATTTTCAGGGAGAGAACATGAGCAGTTCATCTTTGTTTTCTGTCTTGAGCAAGACACAAAGTGGCAAATGAAAACCCATACAGTCAGTCCCTTAAAACAGCCAACCTAAAGGCAAGTCCTAAAGCATCTGATTAGTACATGATAAGAGCATCATTCTAGGATCTTAGCTATGTATTGTTACGTGGATTCTAAAGGAAGTAAAAAGTTCCCAAAATAAAATTTACCAGACATGGAGCTGTAGGTAGGCTTACATAAAAGTACCTCTGTCTGCTCAGCTCTCTGTGCCTCATTTGCAATCATA
The DNA here is from genome assembly GCA_007570785.1 of Antilocapra americana. NCBI lineage: Eukaryota > Metazoa > Chordata > Mammalia > Artiodactyla > Antilocapridae > Antilocapra > Antilocapra americana. The sequence continues at coordinate 8,171,635 of ML661889.1, read as the reverse complement.
TAGCAAAAGGTCATTTAAAATTGGACTCTATGGGAGAGGACAAGTGTGGGATGATATGGGAGAATGGCATTGAAACATGTTAGTTATCATATGTGAAATCAATCACCAGCCCAGGTTTGATGCTCAGGGCTGGTGCACCGGGATGACCCAGAGAGAGGGAATCCAGAGGGAGGAGGGAGGGGGGTTCTGGAAGGGGAGCATATGTATACCCATGGCAGATTCATGTCAATGTATGGCAAAACTAACACAATAGTGTAAAGAAAATTTAAAAATAAATTAATTCATTTTAAAAATTAATTAATTAATTAATTAAAATAAAACAAGAAGCGACCTTGAGTGTCTGAAAACTCCACTACTATGAGTGGTTTGTGTTCAACTCCTCCTGCAGTCCCAGGCACTGTGCCACTCAGTGCACAGAAGTACTCAGCTGAGTCACTCCAATGGGCTGAGAGCTTCCTCAGGTTGAAGGAAAAATCACTGCTCTTAAATTCAGCCACAAAGCCTCTAATGCCTTGAACCATGATGTTCCCTGAAAAGTACTTGAGGAGCAGCTGGGGTCTTTGCCTGGGGTACTGGACGTACCAGAAGAGATAGGGAGTTGCACCGTAGGAATAATTACACTTCAGCTCCAATGAGTTTCCTTCAGAGACCAAAACAGAATCATCAGGCTGGGTCACTGACTGGCCTCTGGAATCTCCTGCAAAATCAATGTCATGTCAGTAAAAGCAATGCAGACATCACTCTGAAAAGAATTGGATTTGTAGTAAGAGTCTGTAGAACTACAGACCACTAAGAAATTTTACTCACTCAGAGCAAATACCATCCCCAGTATTGTTATGAGCCACAGTAGCATGGCTGAGCAGTGGAAACGCTGTGCAGTCTTCTGAATGATCTCCCCCGAGCAGACAGGAAAGTGGCAAGAAAGTTCCTTGCTAAGATAAAAACACAAAAGCTGCCGAGATGAGCCTGCAGCTTTCTGAAGTTTGATCCCTGGTTCCTCTCTCTTGCCTCTGCAAAGAACTCAGCAAGCTGCAGGAAGGACTGAGCAGATGAAGCCGAACAAGATCTTTAGTTTGTGCGATACCGCCCTCTTAAGGCCAAATGCAGAACCAAAGATCCCAAGGCCCCACGGAGAAATCAGTGTCTTCCTTTTATTTTCTGAGCTTATCAAAAACCTTCTGTCTCCCCAATATGTTTTACCATCCCAAATCTATGATGGTGTGTTAGTCCTAGAATCTACAGAAATTGAAGAAAAAGAAAAGAAAGTGAAGTCATTCGGTCCCGTCTGACTCTTTGCAACCCCATGAAATGTAGCCTACCAGGTGCCTCTGTCCATGGAATTTTCCAGGCAAGAGTACTAGAGTGGGTTGCCATTTCCTGTTCCAGGCGATCTTCCCCACCCAGGGATCGAACCTGGGTCTCCCGCATCGCAGGCAGTCGCTTTACCGTCTGAGCCATCAGGGAAGCCTATAGAAATTAGATGTCATATAAAAGTAGAGTAACAAGTTACTGCACTGAGAAATCAGTTTTTAAAAGGTATCTCAGAGTTGGAATTTGAGTCTATGAGAATCTTTGGAATTAGACTAAATGCCTCAGACAGTTCTGTCGTGCTGGTCATGGAAGATGGCAGAGACATTTTCTTTGACTAATGCTCATGAGTCCACATGATGCTTGTGAAATTTTTAGACATAAAGACAGGGCCCAAAACTATAAGACATTGACGAAGAAAACTGAAGGAGACACAAATAAATTGAAAGGTATTTTTTTCTCATGTATTGGAAGAATTAATATTGTTAGAATATTCATACTACCCAAAGCAATCTATAGGCTCAACACATGCGGGCATGCTCAGGGGTGTCCAGATGTTTGCAACCTCACAGATTGTAGCCTACCAGGCTCCTCTGTCCATGAAATTTTCCAGGCAAGAATACTGGAGCAGAATTGTCATTTCCTGCTCCAAGGGATCTTGCCAGCCCAGGGATTGAACCCACATCTCCTGAATTGGCAGGTGGATTCTTTACCACTGAATCACCTGGGAAGCCCATAGTTTCAATGTCAGTTCAGTTCAGTTCAGTTCAGTGGCTCAGTCCTGTCCGACTCTTTTCGACCCCATGAATTGAAGCATGCCAGGCTTCCCTGTCCATCACCAACTTCCAGAGTCCACTCAAATCCATGTCCATCAAGTCAGTGATGCCATTCAGCCATCTCATCCTCTGTCCTCCCCTTCTCCTCCTGCCCCCAATCCTTCCAAGCATTAGGGTCTTTTCCAATGAGTCAGCTCTTCACATGAGGTGGCCAAAGTGTTGGAGTTTCAGCTTCAACATCAGTCCTTCCAATGAACACCCAGGACTGATCTCCTTTAGGATGGACTGGTTGGATTTCCTTGCAGTCCAAGGGACTCCCAAGAGTCTTCTCCTACACCACAGTTCAAAAGCATCAATTCTTCGGCACTCAGCTTTCTTCACCGTCCAACTCTCGCATCCATACATGACTACTGGAAAATCCATAGCCTTGACTAGATCAAAATGCCAATAACACTTTTCACAGAAATAGAAAAAATAATCTTAAAATTTTTATAGAACTAAAAATGATCCTGACTATCCAAAGCAATCTTGAGAAAGAATAGCAAAGTAGGAGGCATCACACTTCCTGACTTCAAGCTATATTATAAGCTATAGCAATAAAACTGTTTGATATTGACATAAAAAGAATCACACTGATCAATGGAATGGAATAGAGAACTCAGAAAAAATTCACATATATATGATCAGTTAACTTACAACAAGAGAATATACAACGGATCAAGGACAATGTTTTCAATAAATGGTGATGGGAAAACTGCACAGCCACATGCAGAGGAATGAAAGAGCACCCCTATTATACCCCATAAAAATATCAACTCAAAATGGTTTAAAGACTTAATCATAAGACCTGAAAGCATAAAACTCATAGAAGAAAACATCAAGCTATTTTCAATAACATATATGCATTATGAAAGCATTAAAGTAGTGAAATAAGTCAGAGAGATATAAACAAATATTTAATGATATTACTTATATATGGAATCTTAACAAAGAAAAAAGAAAAAGTTTATGGAGAACAGATTGGAGATTGCTAGAGGTAGTAGTCAGTACTTCACTGCAATCTCAAAAACTGCTGAATGATCTCTGTTCGTTTCCAAGGCAAACCATTCAATATCACAGTAATGCAAGTCTATGCCCCAACCACTAATGCCAAAGAAGCTGAAGTTGAATAGTTCTAAGAAGACCTACAAGACCTTCTAGAATTAAGGCAAAAAAATATGTCCTTTTCATCATAGGAACTGGAATGCAAAGGTAGGAAGCCAAGAGATACCTGGAGTGACAGGCAAGTTTGGCATTGGAGTACAAAATGAGGCAGGGCAAAGGCTAACAAGAGTTTTGCCAAGAGAACACACAGGTCATAGCAAACATCCTCTTCCAATAACACAAGAGAGACTCTACACATGAACATCACCAGATGGTCAAGAGCGAAATAAGATTGTTTATATTCTTTGCAGCCAAAGATGGAGAAGCTCTAAACAGTCAGCAAAAATAAGACTAGATCTACTGCTTTGGCTCTAGAATTTTGGTTTTGTCCTCTCCTCACTCTACCTTCTAGAGGATTCTGTCACCTAATTAACTTAAAAAGTTCATTTTGCCATGAAAATATTATTGTGTTTCCCTCAAATGAACCTAAGTTAATTAGGGTACACTGTAGTAACCAAGATCTCCCTCCTTTCACCCCAAAATGCACTGGCTTAAAGAATGTGACTGCTCTCTCAAATAACTACCTCTATCTAGGTGAGAGATCAGGTTGATAGGGCAATTCTGCTCCATGCAGTGATTCAGGGGTGCAGGCTCCTTCCTTCATGGTGCTCTTTCATCCTCTAGGGTATTGCCTTGACTCTATACATGGATGTCACCAGATGGTCAATACCAAAATCAGATTGATTATATTTTTTGCAGCCAAGATGGAGAAGCTGTATATACAGTCAAAAAAAACAAGACCGAGAGCTGACTGTCACTCAGATCATGAACTCCTTATTGCCAAATTCAAACTTAAACTGAAGAAAGTAGGGAAAACCACTAGGCCATTCAAGTGAAAGTGAACATGAAGTTGCTCAGTCGTGTCCAACTCTTTGCGACCCCATGGACTGTAGCCTACCAGGCTCCTCAGTCCATGGAATTTTCCAGGCAAGAGTACTGGAGTGGGTTGCCATTTCCTTCTCCAGGGATCTTCCCAACCCAGGATTCGAACCTGGGTCTCCGGCATTGTAGGCAGATGCTTTACCATCTGAGCCACTAAGGAAGCTTGACCTAAATCAAATCCCTTACAATTATACAGTGGAAGTGACAGATAGATTTGAGGGATTAAATCTGATAGACAGAGTGCCTGAAGAATTATGGACAGAGGTTTGTAACATCGCCCCAAGAAAAAGAAATGCAAAAGGCAAAATGGTTAACGAGGAAGCTTTACAAATAGTTGAGAAAAGAAGAGAAGCGAAAGGCAAAGGAGAAAAGGAAAGATATATCCCTCTGAATGCAGAGTTCCAAAGATTAGCAGGGAGAGATAAGAAAGCCTTCTTAAGTGAACAACGCAAAGAAACAGAGAAAAACAATAGAATGGGAAGGACTAGAGGTCTTTTCAAGATAATTAGAGATACCAAGGGAACATTTCATGCAAAGATGGCCACAATAAAGGATAGAAATGTTATGGACCTAACAGAAGCAGATCTTAAGAAGTGGCAAAAATACACAGAAAAACTATACAAAAAAGATCTTAATGACATAAATGATGAGGATGGTATGATCAACTGCCTAAAGCCAGACATCTTGGAGTGTGAAGTCAAGTGGCTTTAGGAAGCATCACTACGAACAAAGCTAGTGGAGGTGATAGAATTCCAGCTCAGTATTTTGAATCCTACAAGATGATGCTGCAAAATGCTGCACTTAATATGCCAGCAAATTTGGAAAACTCAGCAGTGGCCACAGGACTGGAAAAGGTCAGTTTTAATTCCAGTTCTAAAGAAGGGAAGTGCCAAAGAATGTTCAAACTACCGCACAATTGCACTCATTTCACTTGCTAGCAAAAGAATGCTCAAAATTCTCCAAGTGAGGATTCAACAGTATGTGACCCAAGAACTTCCAGATGTTCAAGTTCAATTTAGAAAAGGCAAAGGATCCAAAGATCAAATTGCCAGTATCCACTGGATCATAGAAAAAGCAAGAGAATTCCAGAAAAACGTCCACTTCTGCTGCACTGACTATGCTAAAGCCTTTAACCGTGTGGATCACAACAAACAGTGGAAAATTCTTAGAGATGGGAATACCAGACCACTTTGCCTACCTCCTGCAAAACCTGTATGCAGATCAAGAACCAACAGTTAGAACCGGACATGGAACAACAGACTGGTTTCAAATTGGGAAAGGAGTACGTGAAAGCTGTACATTGTCACCTTGCTTATTTAACTTCTATGCAGAGTACACCATCAGAAATACCGGGCTAGATGAAGCACAAGCCAGAATCAAGATTACAGGGAGAAATAGCGATACCCTCAGATATGCAGATGACACTACCCTTATGGCAGAAAGCAAAGAGGAACTGAAGAGCCTCTTGATGAAAGTGAAAGAGGAGAATAAAAAAGCTGGCTTCAAACTCAACATTCAAAAAACTAAGATCATGGCATCCAGTCCCTTCACTTCATGGCAAATAAATGGGTAAACAATGGAAACAGTGACAGACTTTATTTTCTTGGGCTCCAAAAGCGCTGCAGATGGAGACTTCAGACACTTGCTCCTTGGAAGAAAAGCTATGACAAACTTTGACAGAATCATTACTTTGCCAACAAAGGTCTGTCTAGTCCAAGCTATGGTTTTTCCAGTTATTCATGTGTGGATGTGAGAGTGCGACCAGAAAGAAGGCTGAGCACTGAGAAATTGATGCTTTTGAACTGTGGTGTTGGAGAAGACTCTTGAGAGTCCCGTGGACTGCAAGGAGATCAAACCAGTCAATCCTAGAGGAAATTAAACCTGAATATTCATTGGAAGGACTGACACTGAAGCTCCAATACTTTGGCCACCTGATGTGAAGACCTGACTCATTAGAAAAGACCCTGACGCTGGGAAAGATTGTAGGCAGGAGGAGAAGGGGACGACAGAGCTTGAGATGGTTGAATGGCATCACCGACTCAATGGACATGAGTTTGAGCAAGCTCTGGGAGATGGTAAAGGACAGGGAAGGCTGGAATGCTGAAGTCCATGTGGTTGCAAAGAGCCAGACATAACAGAGCAACAACAAAGTGGTCAGGGATGTTGGGAGAAATGAATGAAAGTGGCAAAAAAATAAGACAGAGTCCATATTGATGAAGTAGTGCTGCCACGTGGAAAGAAGTAACTCTGGTTAGGAAGGCTTTGCCTTAATGGCCAAAGGAAATACAATTACAGAAACCTCTGTGGCTAGAGGAAACACAACCATACCAAAAGGCCAATCTCTGGGGCTTCCCTGGTGGTCCAGTGGTTGACTCCTCACTACTAGTGCAGGGGGCACAGGGACATTGGTCAGGGAAGATCCTGCATGTCACAAGGCCGAAAAAAAGAATGATCTCTGAAAATCTGGGAATGGAGAAATTCTCTGTTTTCTACATGACTAATGAGGCCCTCTGACAAAAGTCAGAAAACTTCTTTACTTTGATTCCAAGAGAATGATCCCAGGCCTCTCCTGGGGTTTCTCATTTGTGTGTTCCTTCCTGTCAAGACTGACTTTCATGTAAATGATTTAGTAATCTGTCAGCTTGTAAATGTGTAGTCTGTAATTGTGGACTTCTGATTCCTAGTCCTGCATAGTTACCTCTCATCTCTTCCAAATTTCCTTTTAACTAAAAGAGTAGAAATAAAAAGAGAATAAACCAAAATCCTTAAGAGTAAAAATCAATGATAAAGCAGTATACCTAAGTCCATGCAAAGTAATCTGTAACAACAAGCAGCTGACTTTCTGGGGTCCATGGTGAAGGGAGGGGCTGATAGCACAGGGCAAAAGAACCATTGGGGGATGGTGGAAAGATCCATTACCTTGATTGTGTCACCAGTATATACATATGTTAAGACTGATCAAATCATAGGCTTTAAATATGTGCAGTTTATTGTACCTCAAATCACAAATTAATAAAAGGCAAATGTCATACCATCAAATTCTTGTGCTGATCAACTTGTATCCTTTCTACAGTTCCCAACATGAATCCAAGATGACCTAAAAAATAACTCTTCTTTCTATTCCAACATCCAACTCCTAAGCACAATATGTCTTGAAATTTTTTATATTATTGTCCTTGAGATTCTCCAGTATCTCAAGGTTGGGGGGCTTGGGGAGAAAAGCCAACAAGATCATCTTATAGTCAGGTCTATCACTGCTCAAAACTTCTGTTAAAATTAATGTCCAGTCCCCTCTTTGCTACTGGTAATGTGATATATATACATCTACACAAGTACCTACAACATTAATCTACATTAATACCTAAGACAGGTGTTTCAGGAAACTGCATTTGAGTCCTGGTTCTACTACTAACTTGGCTTCCCTGGTGGCTCAGAACATAAAGAATCTGCCTGGAATGTGGGAGATCCAGGTTTGATCCCTGAGTTGGGAAGATCCTCTCAAGAAGGAAATGGTAACTCACTCCAGTATTCTTGCCTGGAGAATTCCATGGACAAAGGAGCCTGGCGGTCCATGGGGTTGCAAAGAGTCAGACAGGACTGAGTGACACATTTCTGCTACCAACTACCTATGTGATCATGGATAAGCAATTTATTCTCTTTGTGCCTCAGTATCCTCATTTATGAGACAGGCACAGAAATACACATATCAACGTTTGAGAGAATTAAATGCTTTGATGCACATTAAAGACTGAGAAACAGCATGTATAGCAAGGAGTAAGACCTCTATCAGCGTATAAGCTCTAACAGGGCAGCAAATTTTATATGTTCTCTGTACTGTCTCTTAGATTATGATCTGACACGGAGTAAGCACAAATAAGTCTTTATTGAATACACTTTCTTAATGAAAAAAAAGGTAGCCTTTTTGTGGTAGCAGTAATGGGTTTTCCCACCCATTCATGAACTTAGCAAATATGTGAAGAGATTTTACTATGATGCAGGCACTATTCTAATTACAGTGAATACAACAATTTTGCATTAATATGTATGGAGAACATCAGTCTGTGGCTAACATGTAACTCCCCCCAAAATAAACTGTAAGAAATGTTCTGTGTTTATTTGCCATGTGTGTGGTCATACATAGGACTCCCTCCTCCTCCTTTCTTTCTTAAATTTCTTCCTTCCTTAAATTTCTTCCTTCCTTTAAGAGGCTAATGTTTCTTGGGATGAAGTTTCTCTAGAAATCACCCCTTCTTGCCCTAGATAGCAGAAACCCATTGAGTATTTGCAATCTCGTCTATTGCAGGTGTATCTTTAAATATAATATTTCCCTAGATGATCTGGGGCACAGTCAGGGGGTTAGAACTCTATGCAAGGATAACATATATACCATTTCATTCATTGGAGATTTTATACTTGTAAAATTGCAAATTTCATCCCTGATTAAGGAACCATGGTGACAGACTCTCATTATTAAGGCATCTTTTATGAGGCATGTGTACTTATTTTTCTGCTGTCTTCTTAGAGTTGATCTGGGGGACTTTCATACCAGCAAGAGGTCAAGGATAGGTACTGGGTGACAACACAGTAGTCTACCTCTTCGTTCCTAAACCAAGGTGGATCATAAGGTCAGACACTCAGCACCCAGGCCCCCTGTTGCTGCTCAGAGTTTGTGCTCAGTTCCCCCTGCAGTTTCCGTCACTGTGTCACTCAGAGCACAGTAGTACACAGCCGAGTCTGACTTTTGGACTGAGGCTTTCTCCAAGTGGAACGAGGTGGTTTCTATATTGTATGTGGCTTCAAAACCTTTGTTGCTTGCCTTCTCGTTGGCCCTCTGGGCTCTCAGAAGGAGCTTTGGACCGTCTCCAGGATACTGGACATACCAGAAAAGGGCAGGGTTCTGTTTGGTTTCATAGGAGCAGTTCACAGTCAGAGACTTCCCCTCTAAGAGGGTCACTTGGCCTTTTGGCTGAGTCACCGAGTCTCCATTGCTTCCTCCTGGGGAAAAAAAAATAGTTCTGGTTACCTTGGCATAATACAGGGCTCTACTCCTTAGTGAACATTGTGGTTAAAGATTATATCACCATAATGAAACGAAAGACTCTAAAGTCTAGGTACCATTTTACTTACCAAACATTAAGAATAGCACAATCACTGATCCTTGAGGAGAGTTCATTCTTAGAGTCTCTGTTGTCTTTGAGTCTTGATTGCTTAGTGTGAGAAAAAGTTAAGGTCACAGTGAACAGATGATGATGAGGTCAGAATTTCAGCAGGAAACATGTATGTTTTAGGAAGATGCACCCCTTGTGGGCAAAATGCTATACTCAGAGGAATGCTAACCTGTTCTGTCAAAAGTCAATCCTACATCTTCATTTCTGGTTTTGTTTTTATGACACCTGTTAGCTTTCAAGATGTTGTTGTCGTCATTTAGTTGCTAAGTCATGTACAACTCTTTTGTGATCCCATGGACTGCAGCCCTTCAAGCTCTCTGTCTATGGGATTTCCCAAGCAAGAATACTGGAGTGGGTTGCCATTGCCTTTTCCAGAGGATCTTCACAACCCAGGATCATACCTGCACCTCTTGTATTTGCAGGCAGATTCTTTATCACGGAGCCACCAGGGAAGCCCAGCTTTCAAATAGTCCTTTGTAAATCTAAAGAGCATTTGGTATTTTTCACAAGCGTACTACATTTCTGAAAACTGTTCAAATTTTTTTCTTTTCTGAATTTTAGCTTAACTGGGTCTTCATTGCGGCATGCGGGCTTTCTCTACTTGTGGTTCACTGGCTTCTCTTCTTACAGAGCGTGGGCTCTCAATCATAAGGGCTCTGTAGTTGCAATGCAGGGATTTCTCTAGGCATGGCACACAGGTTCTCTAGTTGCCCCAAAGCATGTGGGAGCTTAGTCCTCAGACTAGGGTCCAAACCCATGAGCCCAACCCTGGAAAGCAGACTCTCAACCAAAGAAGTCCCACTTTTTCTTACTTAGCCATTTTTGGCCTCTTTGTGATTCACTGAAATGTCATACAAGCACATTTTACAGAAAAACCAGAGGAACATCAATAAGACAAATCTAGTCGTTAGTAGACACAACCATGAAACTATGAGACATGCTGTATAGGGCCACCCAAGATGAATGGGTCATGGTGGAGAGTTCTGACAAAACGTGGTCCCCTGGAGAAGGGAATGGCAAAACACTTCAGTATCCTTGCCTTGAGAACCCCATTGAACAGTATGAAAAGGCAAAAAGATATGACACTGAAAGACTAACTCCCCAGGTCAGTACGCGCCCAATACACTTACTGGAGAAAAGTGGATAAATAGTTACAGAAAGAATGAAGTGGCTAAGCCAAAGGAGAAATAACGCCCAGTTGTGAATCTGTCTGGTGGTAAAAGTAAAGTCTGATGCTGTAAAGAACAATATTGCATAGGAATCTAGAATCTTAGGTCTATGAATCGAGGTAAATTGGAAGTGGTCAAACATGATATGGCAAGAGTGAACATCAATATTTTAGGAATCGTGAACTAAAATGGACAGGAATGGGAGAACTTAATTCAGATGACCATCATATCTACTACTGTGGGCAAGGATCCCTTAGAAGAAATGGAGTAGCCTTCATAGAAAACAAAAGAGTACAAAATGCAGAACTTGGGTGCAATCTCAAAAATGACAGGACGATCTCAATTTGTTTCCAAGGCAAACCATTCAATATCACAGTAATGCAAGTTTATGCCCCACCCACTAATGCTGAAGAAGCTGAAGCTGAACAGCTTCTGTAGTTCTATGAAAATCTCCAAGACCTTCCAGAACTAACACCAAGAAAAAAAGATGGTCTTTTTATCATAGGGTACTGGAATGCAAAGGTAGGAAGTCAAGAGCTACTGGGAGTAACAGACAAGTTTGGCCTTGGAGTACAAAATAGAGCAGGGCAAAGACTAACAGACTTTTGTCGATACAACACACTAGTCAGAGCAAACACCCTCTTCCAACAATGCAAGAGACGACTCTACACGTGGGCATCACCAGATGGTCACTGCTGCAATCCGATTGATTATATTCTTTGCACCTGAAGATGAAGAAGCTCTATCAGTCTGAAAAAATAAGAGGGGGGCTGACTGTGGATCAGATCATGAACTGCTTATTGTGAAATAGAGACTTAAATTGAAGACAGTAGGGAAAACCACTAGATCATCCAGTCAGTCAGTCATTTCAGTTGCTCTGTCGTGTCTGACTCTTTGTGACCCCATGGACTGCAGTACGCTGGGCCTCCCTGTCCATCATCAATTCCCAGAGCTTGCTCAAACTCATGTCTATTCAGTCAGTAATGCCACTGAGTTGGTGATGCCACCATCCTCTGTTGTCCCCTTCTCCTGCCCTCAATCTTCCCCAGAAACAGGGACTTTTCTAATGAGTTAGCTCTTCCCATCAGGTGGCCAAAGTACTGGAGCTCCAGTTTCAGCATCAACCTTCCAATGAGTATTCAGGACTGATTTCCTTTAGGACTGACTGCTTGGATCTCCTTTCAGGCCAAGGGAATATCAAGAATTTTCTTCAGCACCACAGTTCAAAAGCATCAATTCTTCAATGCTCAGCTTTCTTTATGGTCCAACTCTCACATCCATACATAACTACTTGAAAAATCACAGCTTTGACAAGACAGACTTTTGTCAACCAAGTTGTGTCTCTGCTTAATATGCTGTCTAGGTTGGTCATAGCTTTTCTTCCAAGGAGCAAGCATCTTTTAATTTCATGGCTGCAGTCACCATCTGCAGCACTTTTGGAGCCCAAGAAAATAAAGTCTGTCAGTGTTTCCATTGTTTCCCCCTCTGTTTCTCATGAAGTGATGGGACCAGATGCCATGATCTTAGTTTCTTGAATGCTGAGTTTTAAGCCAACTTTTTCACTCTCCTCTTTCACTTTCATCAAGAAGCTCTTTGGTTCCTCTTTGCTTTATGCCCTAAGGGTGGTGTCATTTGCATATCTGAGGTTATTGGTATTTCTCCCAGTAATCTTGATTCCAGTTTGTTCTTTATCCAGCCCACCATTTCGCATGATGTACTCTGCATAGAAGTTAAATAAGCAGGTAGCCTTGACATACTCCTTTTCCAATTTGGAACCAGTCCATTGTTCCATGTCTGGTTCCAACTGTTCTTCTTGACCTGCATGAAACAACAGACTGGTTCCAAATAGGGAAAAGGTACATCAAGTCTGTATATTGTAACCCTTCTTATTTAACTTATATGCAGAGTACATCATGCAAAATGTCAGGCTGGATGAAGCACATGCTGGAATTAAGATTGCCAGGAGAAATTTCAATAACCTCAGATATGCAGATTGACACCACCCTTATGGCAAAAAGTGAAGAGGACCTAAAAAGCCTCTTGATGAAAGTAAAAGAGGAAAGTGAAAAAGTTGGCTTAAGGCTCAACATTCGGAAAACTAAGATCATGGCATCTGGTTCCATCACTTCATGGGAAATAAATGGGGAAACAGTGGCTGACTTTATTTTCTTGGGCTCCAAAATCACTGTGGATGATGACTGCAGCCATGAAATTAAAAGATGCTTGCTCCTTGGAAGAAAAGCTATGACAAACCTAGACAGCATTTTAAAAAGCAGGGACATTACTTTGCCAACATAGGTCCGTGTAGTCAAAGCTATGGTTTTTCCAATAGTCATGTATGGATGTGAGAGTTGGACCATAAAGAAGGCTGAGGGCCAAAGAATTGATACTTTCGAATTATGGTGCTGGAGAAGACTCTTGAGAGTCCCTTGGACTGCAAGTAGATCAAATCAGTTAATCCTAAAGGAAATGAACCCTGAATATTCATTGGAAGGACTGATGCTGAAGCTGAAGCTCCAGTACTTTGGTCACCTGAGGCAAAGAACTGACTCATTAGAAAAGACCCTGATTCTGGAAAAGATTAAAGGCAGGAGGAGAAGGGGGCAGCAGAGGATGAGATGGTTGGATGGCATTATCGACTCAGTGGATGATTTTGAGCAAACTCAGGGAGATAGTGAAAGACAGGAGAGCCTGAAATGCTGCATGCAGTCCATGGGGTCACAAAAAGTCAGACATTACTTAGCGACTGAACAACAATAATTTATGTTATTATAAATACCAGTAGGTTTAAACATTTTCCATGTTTGTGAACCATGTTGTTTTTTCCTGTGTAAATTACCTCATATCATCTTCTGTATATTTACCTACTTGGATATTAATATTTTTCTTTCAATGCATTTAAAAAGTATTTAGAAAAATTATTGATCTGCTATCAAAAGCAAATTAACAGCTAACTGTGATTGAAGTGAAGTGAAGTGAAAGTCACTCAGTAATGTCCGACTCTTTGTGAAACCATAGACTATACAATCCGTGGAATTCTCCAGGCCAGAATATTGGAGTGAGTAGCTATTCCCTTCTCCAAGGGATCTTCCCAACCCAGGGATCGAACCCAGGTCTCACTCATTGCAGATGGATTCTTTACCAGGTGAGCCACCAGGGAAGTCCTAGTGTGATTGGTGCATAATAATTTTGATTTTTTTCATAGAATACATTAGCTTTTAATATTTAAGTAATCAAATCTTCTATTTTTCCCTTTATTTCTTCCATCATTTTTAAGTTCAGAAAATCTTTCCTATTCAGTTTCTCAATTAATATACATTTGCATTTTTAACCAATAACTTTGTGATTTAATTACTTTAATCTCTCTGGAACTTACTTCCTCATGTAAGGTACTTCATTTGCTTGCTAATCAATATTCATTGATTGCCTGGTGATTTGGCAACACTTTTTTTCCACCAAATGTTCAACTTTGTGCTTCTCAAATTAGAGTATTCCCCTCTTCAAGACAAAACCTGAGATACATACAATGCAGTATCTGGGAGCACTATTACCACTGAAATACTAAAGAACAGGCAAATTGATAAATTATTTAAAATTAATATGGACATCAGTTCAATTCAGTTCAGCCTCTCAGTCATGTACGACTCTTTGCAACCCCATGGACTGCAGCATGCCAGTCCTCCCAGTCCATCACCAACTCCCGGAGTTTACTCAAATTTGTGTCCATTAAGTCAGTGATGCCATCCAACCATCTCTTCCTCTGTCATCCCCTTCTGCTGCCTTCAGTCTTTCCCAGCATCAGGGTCTTTTCAAATGAGTCAGCTTTTCACATTAGGTGACCGAAGTATTGGAGTTTCAGCTTCAGCATCAGTCTTTCCAGTGAATATTCAGGCCTGATGTCCTTTAGGATGGACTGGTTGGATCTTCTTGTAGTCCAAGGGACTCTCAAGAGTTTTCCCCAACACTACAGTTCAAAAGGATCAATTCTTCGGTGCTCAGCTACAGTAAAATAAAAAATGATCCCTCCAATTTTTTAAAGTAAATATGAGACTGTTTACACTGACAGCAGACTACTTTGAACCACTGTGCCTCACAGTACAGATTCCAGGAAGGAAATGATCATGTTTACTCTCCTTCCTTTGTAGGGATGCTTCGGGAGAAAGTCTGAGAACCTCTGATCTAAACAATTGATACAACACAATTGGGGAAATAATCCTGTTCTGCCCATTAATTTAGAACTCATCTTCTGTTTTACTCAAATTCTTTTTTTCCTAGTCCATTCCTTCCTTTTTCACTGTCTTTATACCAGTTATTAGTATAAATTATTTTGGTAGCCATTGCCATAAATATGGCTGCGTGTGTGTGCTCAGATGCTATTGTGTCCAACTCTTAGTGACCCCATGGACTATAGCCCACAAAGCTCCTCTGTCCCTGGAAATTTTGCAGTCAAGAAAAATTGAGTGGGTTGCCATTCCTACTCCAGGGAGTCTTCCCAGCCCAGAGGTCAGACACACATCTCCTACATCTCCTGCATTGATTGGCAGGCATATTCTTTACCACTGCACCACCTGGGAAGCCCATAAATATGGCTACTTCATTTTTAAAACTATTTAAAGGGTAACATGAGAAAAAAAATATTGCCTTTTACGACAAATGCAAGGGGATGATATAAGAAGAAATAAAATGGTGACATAAAATTACCCATGAAATCATTATAAACTAGGTTTTATAAGATTTACAAATATGAAATGTTTAGATTAGGATATAATAATAAGTGGAAATAATTCAAAATATCAGTCTATATGCTCCTAATTTTTAACAAGATTTTAATGAAGAAGGTATACTAAACATTAGCCATGATTTATCTGAATGATAGGATCACATTTTAACTTTCTATTTTGTATTTTTGGGGTTTTCTTCTGTAACACGTAGTTAATATTTTTAGAATCAGGAAAAGTTAATAAATGATACTATTAAAAAATAAGAATATTTCTATCAGGAAGAGTGATCTTTGACATTGACACTAAGATGCCCTTGGAAGGAAAGAACTCTGAGTGGTACCGAGAAAGTCAATCCTGAAGTCCAGATATGCAACTAAGAAACCACTAACTATCCTTGAGCAATCATTCAAAATATTCTAACACTTTTTGGGCCATTTTGAAACTTTCTTTGAGGAATGTGTAGAATGTCTATATATTTAAAATGCAATAGTACAGCAAAATATCTGGCAATCTCTGTGGCAGAGAAAAAAAGATTGGGGCTTCAGCTCAGGTTTGGGTACAGGCTGCAGGTGCCTGGGGACCACTGTGCTCTTGTAGCACAGAAGTAGATGGCTGAGTCGCCAGGGTGGGTATCTGTGATGTCCAGGGAGAGATGTTTGTTCTTCTTATTCAATAAAACAATGAGTCTTTGTCCTTGTTTCTTATCCACATTTGAAAGAGTATGTATAAGCAACTGTAGACCTTTTCCAGATTCTTGTTTGTACCAAAAAAAGTCAGTGGTGGCACTGTCTGTGTAAGTGCAGTTGATAACACAGTTGTCTCCCTCTTGGACACTCTGGAAAGACGGATACTGCTCCACTTTTTCTCCTCTGCTCTTATCTGTAACAAAAGAAAAGAAAGGAAAGCCAGACAAAATCGTTATCATCGTTTTCCAGAGTTTGCTTTTTCTTCCTACAGTAGTTTCAGGCAATCCAGAAAGGACCAGTCTTCTCCTAAGACCAGTCTTCTCCTAAGACTTCTAATAAATATTTACAAAAACATCCTGTTCACAAAAGTTCTCCACTCACAGTCCAGCTGCAGCCACAAGAACAGGAACCAAGATCCCATAGGTGTCTTCATTGTTCTCCAAATTGCGACCTTCAATCTCCAGCCAGGAGAGCTCTTTCAGTTACCAGGTTACCTCTTCCTTTCCTCCAAAGCACAGTGGTTTCTTAACGTTTCAACACAAGCATCCACTTTTGTTGTTATATTCAACCAAAAGGAAGCATTTGCTTACTGTTCCTTGGCAAAGGTGCTCTGCCATCTTGTGGTCAGACCCCCAACTGCTAAACCAACTTGTCAAATGCTCTTTTGTCCTGTATCTGTGGGGAACTCTGACCCACAAACAGCAATAGGTGAAATAAATAAAGTTCCAAAGATGTTTCCAATCAAAAATTATGTGGATTAGCAAAAAGCAGACACAGTGAAAATGTAGAGCTCAGAATTCCATTCATCTTCTCAGCACACACAGTCATTTTGAATAAATTTGAAGAAATTAGATGTTTCTAACATTTTTTTCAAAAGCAGGTTTAGTCTCCTTGAAAGAAGAAAATGCCATGATTGACTCTGCTAAGCAACTGAGAAGTAGAACTTTTCCTTCTTCTCTAGCCTTTTTAATTGGTCAGAGTGTTCATCAGCCAAATCACTTAGTTCAGCTCTAACAAAGGAAAACTCTTTCTAAAAGCAACATTTAAGCACAAGGGCTTGAGTAAGAGACAAATAAATACATAAATATGTAAATAAAACATCAGATGCTTGCTATTGCGGACTCTGCTAAGCCAGGCCTTGCAGCGATCTCCTTATTCCCAGAAATGGACAGTGCCATGTGGCAAAACATGAATTTTTCTTTAGTAAAAATTACTAGACTGTAGAGTAAGGGATAAGAAGAGGAGGAAAGACTTCCATAAGTTAGTATTAGTCCAGCCATAGGGAAGAGTTTGGCTTGTGGACTGTAATAAGAAATCTGACACTCACTTTGAAATCTTTTCCTCCAGAAGAACAGACCATCTGAGATGATGAAAAACCCTAGTAGAGCTACTTCCTGGACAAATCTTCAGCTGTATGAATTTTTTAATTAAATCTTTCCTTGCTTTAAAAAAAATTGACATGGAAGAGATTCTGGATCAATGTGGCGACATATGAGGGTACAGAAATTACTTTCTCCCACAGACACATCAAATCTACAACTACATACAGTTTTTTCTCAAAGAAATCCCAAAACTAGCTAAGTGACTCCTACACATCAGGTGAACAAGAGAAAAAAACAAACGTATCAAAATAGTTAAGAAAGGGACTTCCTTGAAGCTCCAGTGGTTAAGAACCCACCTGCCAATGCAGGAGACATGGGTTCGATCCCTAGTCTGGGATGATCCCGTATGTCCTGGAGCAGATAAGTCACAGCCACAAGGACTGAGCCCACGCTCCAGAGCAGGTGAGCCTCGGCTACCGAGCCCATGCGCCACAACTACTGGAGCCCGTGTGCCTGGAGCCTGCACACAGCAACAAGAGAAGCCACCGGAAAAAGAGAGAGAGAGAAAAGCCACTGCAATGAAAAGCCTGTGCACCCCAACCAGAGAGTAGCCGTCACTCGCAGAAATGAGAGACAGACTGCAGGCAGCAATGAAGACTCAGCACAGCCATACACATGGGTAAGAGGGGCAGAGGCACAGTCCCGCCTTAAGACCCCTAATACGGCAACAAACAATCGGGAGGGAACTCACAAGTCCCACCTCATCCTTGCGGTGAAGGGCTTAGATCCAACACCCAGCACCCTACCTTTTAGGATTTTCATCTGAGACAGGTCCCCAAAGCACCACCTCTAGAAGCCAGTGGGACTTGCGTTCATGAAACTCAGAAGACTATAACAAACAGACAGTTTTTAATGGGCTCACAAAGACTCGCTGCGACCATCCCCCCAGAGCTCAGTGCAGAGGGAGCTAATGGACACACCCGTTTCCTAGCTTTTCCCTGAATGAGGCCTATTTGTATAGTTTAAGAGCTGTTCCCTGATGGTCTTGCTTCCAACCAACCCGCATCTAGGTACTGACTGAGATCCCCCCTTTCAGGCATTGACAGGTCTTGGCACACTTTTAACTACTGGGAACCACTAAAAACAAAAAAGGCTACTTGGACAATCACACAAGTCTAAGAGACAACAAAGAGCTAGGGCTAGGCTGAATGATAAGATTCATCTTCTACATAAGACCACTCCTTCAAGACTGAGAAAAGTGGCTATTTGATCTAATGCACAAAAACCAACACAGAGAGTCAAGGAAAATGAAGAAACAGAGGAAGATGTCCTCACGGAGCTAAAATAGCAGAACAAACTAAGCTCAAAGTTACAGAAGAAAGAAGGTAACAAAGATCAGGCAGAAATAAATAAAATACAGACTAAAATGACTCAGAAAAAATCAACAAAACTCAGAGCTGATTTTTGAAAAGATAAACAATGTACACAAACTTTTAGATAGAATCACCAAGGAAAAAAGAGAACTCAAAAAAATAAAATTAGAAATTAATGAGTAAAATTATGACTGATATCACAGAAATACAAAAGATCACACTATTATGTATATGGCTACAAATTTGGAGAACCTAAAAGAAATGGATAAATTTCTAAAAGCAATCAACCAAGACTGAATCAGAAACATTTATGAATAAATAAATTACTAGTAAGGAGACTGAAGGGCTTCCCTGGTAGCTCAGCTGATAAAGAATCTGCCTGCAATGTGAGAGACCTGAGTTTGATCCCTGGGTGGGGAAGATTCCCTGGAGGAAGGCGTGGCAACCCACTCCAGTGTTCTTGCTGGAGAATCCCATGGACAGAGAAACCTGGCGGCTACAGTCCATAGGGTTGCAAAGAGATGGACATGACTGAAGGCACTTAGCAGGCACACATACAAAGAGACTGAATCAGTAATCAAAAATAAAGTCGAGGGCCAGGTGGCTTCACTGGTGAATTCTATCAATCATTTAAATAGGGATTAATACCAATCTTTCTCAAATATTTAAAAAGAAGAGAAGGGAATACTTTTAAGCTTATTTTATGAGGCCAGCATTATCCTGATCCAAAATCAGACAAGGACACTATAAGAAAGTAAAATTACAGGCCAATATCTCTGATATACATAGAGGCAAAACTCCTCAACAATCTATTAGCAACTGAACTCAACAATACAATAAAAAGATCAGGCACCATGATCAAGTGGGAATCATCTCTTGGATGCAAACATGTTTCAATATACACAATCCAATCAGTGTAATACATTACATTAACTAAATGTAGGATAAAAATCATGATGATCATCTCAATAGGTTCAGAAGAAGTATTTTATAAAATACAATTTTCATTCATGATTTTTAAAAAATCTCCAAACAAAATGAATATAAAGGGAATGTACTTCAACATAATAAAGCTATATGTGACAACCCCACAGCCAACATTATACTCAACAATGAAAACCTGAAAGCTTTTCTTCTTAAGATCACAAACAAGACAAGTAGGTCTACTTTCACCATTATTCAATACAGTACTAAAAGTCCTAGCAAGAGCCAATTAGACAAGAAAAGAGAAATTAAAGGCATTCAAACTGGAAAGGAAGAACTAAAACTCTGTTTGCAGATGACATGACATTACAAGCCACCACAAAAAATTAAAAATAAAACTACCATATGACCCAGCAATTCCACCTCTGGGTATATACCCAAAGGAAATGAAAACTAGAATATCATAGAAGTATCTGTATTTCCAAGTTTACTGCAGCATTATTCACAATAGCCAAGATATGGAAATAATGTAAGTGTCCATCAATGAGTAAATGGATAAAAAGGATGCTATATATATATAACATGGTTATGGAAATGGAAGGAAATCCTGCCATTTGTGATAAGATGGATAGACCTTGAGTGCACTGTGCTAAGTGACTTATCAAAAAGGCCAATACTATATAATAGCACTTATATGTGGAATCTAAAAAAAGCCAAACTCATAAAAAGAGAGTATAATGATGATTACCAAGGGTTGGGAGTTAGGGAACTGGGAAGATGTTATTTAAGAATACAAACTGTAAGGACTAGTGGATAAGTCCTGCAGATCTAATGTACAGCATAGTAATTATTGCCAACAATACTGTATTATAAACTTTAATGTTGCTGAAAAACTATATTTTAATTGTTCTCACCACAAAAACGGAATGATAATTATGTGGTGTGATAAAGGTGTTAGCTAATCGTATTGTAATATGTAAGTATATCAAATCAAAACATTATACACTTTAAACTTACACAGTGTTATATGTCAGTTATATCTCAGTTTTTTAAAAAAACCCTTTGGAAGAGATAAATACATCTTGAATGCATTCACAAAACAATATTCACTCCTTGCTCACTAGATTGCAGAAGGGATGACACTATTAAAACACAAATTACATCATCTCAATGTGGAGTTTTCATTCAGCCAACAGCTTTGTCCCTATACTTTGAATGAAATCCATACTCTTCACAAATATCTGAATGCTGTGGCCTCAGACTACTTCTCTTATCTTTTCTTATATTCCTGATCCTCACCTCCATTAATTAGCCAGCTTTGCTCAAATCTTTCTTATCCTTCAAGTCTCAGATTAAAAAATCATATTTCAACTGATAAATGGTATGCAAATTACTAAGTTATGTGACATAATCTGTGTATCTTAAACTTTGAGTCTCCTCTTCTACCTATATACTGAAGAACTGAGGACCATAGAACATGCCCAAGCTAGTTTTGTGAAGTTTCATGTCCTAATGCTAGGTGAGTAGACATAGTATTTCTGGAATATTTCTGGAAGCAAAAACTTAACTGTACACAGAAGTCACTGTGAATCACATTAACATATCTCACTTGATGCAAACTAAATGTGGCCTCAACTAAATCTCACCCTTATAACCAGATTTCCAAAAATGTCTGAAACTACTCCAATACTACCTGAAACAAGCGAAAGTGTGATACAAGAGTAGTGAGCATGGGAAAAGATTGTTTTAACTAACTGCCAAATTGTTTTAACCAAAACTACAATAGCTTGCTTTTAAATTTTTCACATTAAAAAAAAAACAAAACATGAGCACGTTACAGGACCCCTCCCAGAACTTGGCCTCCATCAGGTCTCTGTCAGGTCTCACTGAGTCTTACAAGATCTTCCTAATTGTCTTTATGGCATAATCTTGTCCCACCCTTCCTCAATGAGTTACTCCTCAGAGCACAGACTGTGATACTTCTAAACTTATAAATTAGATTAGATCACCCCAAAACCTTTCAATTGCTTGCTGTTACATATAGAATAAAATATAAATCTAACCATAATGTTATAAGTCCACATAAGACTGAGCTCCTGAGTACCTCTTTGCCATTATCACCCACCTCTTTTTTTTCTATGGGAATATCACAATATATATTACCGCAGCTATCTTTTTTCACAAATAAATCAAATTTCCTTCTGCCTTAGGATCCTTACTGCATTTGAAAACTTTTCCTTACCCCAGATCTTAACACTGTTTTTAGCCCTTTTTTTTTAAATTCAAGACTCAGTTGGAGTTTTTAGAACACTGAGCAACTAAGCACACAACCACTGTGATTCTTTTTAATATTATGCTGTTTTATTTTATTAATGTCACTTAAGTTTTGAAGTCATTCGTTTGTCTTCTCTTCCTATCTCCCCATCAGTCAGTCAGTCAGTTCAGTCACTCAGTCGTGTCCGACTCTTTGCGACCCCATGAACCGCAGCACACCAGGCCTCCCTGTCCATCACCAACTCCCAGAGTCCATCCAAACCCATGTCCAGAGTTGGTGATGCCATCCAGCCATCTCATCCTCTGTCGTCCCCTTCTCCTCCTGCCCTCAATCTTTCCCAGCATCAGAGTCTTTTCCAATGAGTCAGCTCTTCACATCAGGTGGCCAAAGTATTGGAGTTTCAGCTTCAGCATCAGTCCTTCCAATGAACACCCAGGACTGATCTCCTTTAGGATGGACTGGTTGGATCTCCTTGCAGTCCAAGGGACTCTCAAGAGTCCTCTCCAACACCACAGTTCAAAAGCCTCAATTCTTCGGCACTCATCTTTCTTCACAGTCCAACTCTCACATCCATACATGACCACTGGAAAAACCATAGCCTTGACTAGACGGACCTTTGTTGGCAAAGGAACATCTCTGCTTCTTAATATGCTGTCTAGGTTGGTCATAACTTTCCTTCCAAGGAATAAGTGGCTTTTAATTTCATGGCTGCAATCACCATCTGCAATAGAATAAAAAATCCATATGTGCAGGAAAGTTGCCTGCATTGTGGAATAAGCTATCTTTAACCACGAGACCAGTGCCTACCATAGTGTGCTACAAAATAAAATTTTTTGAGAGACTGTAGTATATTTGAACAAGCTCCAAATGAAAGAATTTTGGCTACTTCTCTCTTAGGGAGAAGAAAGCAGATCCTCAGCGGTCTGGTAGGGCTTGAGTCTGGGACGACTCTGTCCTCATTTCTCTTCTGACCTCTGCTGCCTGGGTCAGTGAGGCCTGCTAGTCGGCAGTTCTGTCGAACTAAGGACAATAGGTCAGTCATCACTCCATTGTTGTTTAGTTGCTAGGTCATGTCCGACTCTTTTGCAGTCCCACGGACTATAGCCCACCAGGCTCCTCTGTCCACAGGATTCTCCAGGCAAGAATACTGGAGTGTGTTGTCACGCCTTCCTTCAGGGTATCTTCCCAATCCAGTGATCAAACCCACGTCTTCTGAATTGACAGGTGAATTCTTTACCACTGAGCCACCTGGGAAAGCCCATCACTCCATAGGGGTCCTCGAATGAGATTTTCCTCAGAATTCACTCATTAGAAATTGTCAAAATGTGTTTGTTTGTTGACTCTCATGAAAATATTCTGCACTTTATCAGTGTAAAAAATTGACTTATGAGTGTCTAAGAATATAGTCAGAGCGCTAGGTATGTGACTGTGGCATCTGAGGTCAGATTGCTTCTCTTCCAATACTGCTCTGCCACTGGGTACTTCTACCTTGTAAAGTCTTTCAGCTTTTTACTTTTTATTTTTTTATGCTTTTTTCCCCGTTGTAAAAAAAAAATGAGGACAACCCAATACCTGTTTCATAAGGTGATATGGAGATTAAATAATTGCATATAAGTGCTACCTAAACATTAGCTACTTTACTATGTTTGATATTAAGGACTTCCAGACACTTAAAGTCATGAATACAAGCACTTCCAAGTAAGACAATGCTCCCTTTTCCTTTCTTAAAAGTTGAGTCATGAGTTAATATTAACAGATAAACACTTGTGTTACCAGCAGTACATGAACATTTGTAGATTTTTCCCTGTACTAGCCTATTTAGTATCTGCTCCTTGAGGCTCTAACTTTGACCCTGAGTTGGACCTTTCCACTGTTTACTGAAACATGAGTTTGAATCTTGCTAACATAATCTCCATGTTAGCATTATATGTTTATAATTAGAAAATTTAAATACTGACAAAATGAGTCAGGGAACCTAATGCTGTGCAAACACTGCTGTGCAAGTCTTCCCTGTGGCAGGAACTGTGGCTGAGCCCAGCTGCAGTTTGGGTGCAGGCTGCAGGCCACCTGGGAGCACTGTGCCTCCACCGCACAGAGGTAGGTGGCTGAGTCTGCCAGCTGGGAGGCTGTGATGTGTAGGGTGCTATACCGTTCCTTAGGATTCACTGTGGAACTCAGTCTTTCCCTCTGCTTCGTCCCTGAAGCTATGGAAAACAGACTGATGAGGCTGCCTCCGAGATTCTGTTGGAACCACTGCACATAGTTTACTGAGGTCGAAAAATTACATCTCAGAGTAGAGTTGGCTCCCTCCTGGAGGCTCAAGACTGAAAGACTCTGCTCCACCTTCACTGCCCTCACCCCTGCTTGAAAAGAGAGAGAAGCAAACACGAACGATGTCACTGGGGAGCCATGGGTGCAATTTCCAGAACTTTAAACTATCTCAGGAAACACCTGAGGATGTAGGACCACCTGGGAGCCCCAGGTCAGCTCTGCCCCCTCCCTCCCTCTCAGCTGTGGACGCTCTCCAGTCCCCTCTCTGGGATGACCCCGGCTCACAGCAAATCTGGATGCACAGAAGCCCCAGCAGGGCTCCCCATTGTCTCTTCATGACTCCTTGCCCAGTTCCTGGAGTGCCTTCTCCCCACTCGAAGGGTGCAGTCTTGGGTCCAGAGAAATTTCGTTCTTACTATCAATATGTTCCATTACAATCACTGAGAACCAATCACAGCTGAGGTGTATCGCTCAACAGGAAACTCCACCAATGGTGGTCCAGCCCAAGCTCAGTGTGGATGTCTCAGATGTGTGGATGTGTAGGGGGTGGGGAAGCCCAGGCTGGTGAGGGTGAGGGAGGCAATGAGGGAGGAAATACCCAACATTCCCAGTCTTCTTTTGTTTTTCAGAACTGTTTTAGGTAGGAAAGAGTGAAAGTTTGGAGGGAGGATAAGAAAAGTGAAAACAAAAAAAGCTCAGAAATAGAGGCCTGGTTTTAATACAACCTGGAAGATGATAGCTTCAGTGAGCCTGCCTTCTAAATAAGAATTAAGACATGAAGTTTGACACAGAATTGGATAATTTATTTAAATGGAATGTCTAACGAAGAAATACTGTTTCATGGTACATTACATTTTGTTAATCCCTTTTGTTACAAAACTAAACACAAATAAAAGAAATTAAAATAGCTTTGTAAATCTAAAAATGTAGATTTATATTTATATATGAACCCAATAAAGGTCTACAATTAGACTTTGGTAGAAAAATAAACTGACCGTATATAGAACATCCACCTTCGTCTCATTCCCGCCTCCTCTCTTCTCCCTTCCAACCCTTCCCCTGACATTCTGCACATCACATGGCTGATTCTGCTCTGTGAACATGAAGTGAGGACCACATGTTTTACTTCAGACAAAGTGTTTTCTATTTTTCCCTCCAGTCTTTCCTTATACCTTCCACCTTTCTCCTCTCTTTACTTTTATTCCTTATTTCCCTCTTCTCTTTGTCTTTTTCCTCAGAGGAGAGACAGGATACAACACTGTATCAGGATATTAAAGTAATTCCTAAGTCAGTAGAATAAAAGGTCATTTTAAGAATTTTTCATTCTAAAAATCAGAGGAAAAGGAAATAGATAATGTAGGGTTTTTTTTTTCCTACTGGATCCTCCAGCCCTACTTGGCTCTAACAGACTCCTACTTTTAATCTTGCTCCAGCAATCATCTCTGTCAAATTATCTTAGCCCAGGCCCTCCTCAACCTGACCCAGTGACCAGTTTAGGACGCTCTGAGCTCCATCTTTCTGAGATTATGTTAAAATAGAAGAGCCAAGTAAATGACAGGAACATTTGGTAAATATTCTCCCTGAATATTTTTTTCTTTTAAATGTGATTTTTTTTCTTTTAAATATTTTTTATTGTGGTAAAAGTCACATAATATAAAATATACTATTTTAACCACATTTAACTGTACAGTTCAGTGGCACTAAGTACATTCACATTGCTGTGCAACCCTCACCATCATCTATCTTCCAAATTTTTCACCTTCCTAGACTGAAACTCTGTCCCCATTAAACACTAACCCCCCATTCCCCCCATCACCCCACTAACCACTAGCCCCTGACACCTACCAATGGACTTTTTTTTTTAATTCCAGTGTACTTTCTGACTCTATGATTTTGACTATTCTAAGTACCTCATATGAGTGGAATCAAACAGTATATATCTTATGCTTAGTGACTTTTACTTTATCGCATTTTCCTCAGTCTCTCCTTCTAAATCTTATTAACCATCTCCCCATTCAGGTTTTTTTTTTTCAAATATTCATCCACAGATGGGACTATCTAAGCTCTTAAGAAAAGTTCCTCAGTTAAAGTGAAGCCAGTGGATTAAAGCCATTAGCATAAACTGTCTGATAACAGCTCTCTCCTGTCTGATCTCAGGTCTTGGGGCAATCCTCATGCAAAAACAGATGCTTTCACTGTCCCATCTGAAGCGATTCTCTGAGTAAGTTCCAGCCTCCAGTCTGTTGGAGACATGGTATATTCCTCATAAGCTGTCGTTCCTCTTATGAATCCTGACTCTGAAAATTAAGACCATGTCTGCGCGAGAACTAACTTGAGCTTCCTCTGCCCTACGTGTCTTTAGAGAATATGCAATCTTTCTGAAAATGCCCTAGGTCCATCTCTTGAGTCACTGACAGCCTCATGTTTACCAAAGTTTGTGTTCAGCTCCCCCTTCTGTCCCAGGCACTGTGTCACCCAGAGCACAGAAGTACTTGGCCGAGTCCCTCCAATGGGCTGATGGTTTCTCCAGGTGGAAAGTGGTTTCAATCTTTTTAAATTCAGCCTTAAAACCTTTGATTCCTGAAACAAGGCTGTCTCCAGATACGTACTTCAGGAGAAGCTGGAGTCCTTGGTTGGGGTACTGCATGTACCAGAAGAGGTACGGTGAAACAGGAGATGAGTAGTTGCACCTCAGCTTCAGACGGGCTCCTTCAGAGACAGTGATGTGGCCGTCAGGCTGGGTCACTGACTGGGCTCCAGCTCCTGCTGAAACATCAATGCTGTGTTAGTGAGTCCAGGACAGACTTACCTGCTAAGAGACGGTGTCCAGTTGCAATACCACACTTCGAGAGAATAGGAAGGTAAAATAGAATTTTACTCACTCAGGACAAACAGTGTCATAAGCGTTGTTATGGGAACCAGACTCATGACTGAGCAGTGATGAAGCTGCGGAAGATCTTTCCTGAGCAGGAAGGAATATGACTGAGGAAACAACACTCTTAAGAAAGAGTGGGTATGATTGATGTTCTAGGATCTTGCTTTAAGGACGTTCCAGGGATGTTTGGAAGAGTCTCTTCCTTTACAAAACTGGATGTTTTCTGACTTCTGAACGCTTCTCATTTATCACTGTCTGCAGCTGGACCCCTCAGCCAGCTCTGTGAAGGAGGAGCGAAAAGAACGTTTCCGTTCTTTGTCATTCTAGTTTCTGCAACATCGCCCTCCGGAGGCCAAACAGAAGTAGTTCTTCTCTTACTATATATAGTGTGTGTGTTGCGTGTATATATATATATATATGTGTGTGTGTGTGTGTATATATATATAGTATATAATGCTATATCCCTTGCTATTTCAAGCATGATTGTGCTGTGCTGTGCTGTGCTTAGTCGCTCAGTCGTGCCCGACTCTGCGACCCCATGGACTGTAGCCCACCAGGCTCCTCCGTCCATGGGGATTCTTCCTGCAAGAATACTGGAGTGCGTTGCCTTGCCCTCCTCCAGGGGATCTTCCCAACCCAGGGATCAAACCCAGGTCCCTCACACTGCAGGCAGGTTCATACTGTTTATCCAAGGTATGAAGACACATTAGAAAAGAGAATCTGAGACGTCACAGAAAAATTGATTGAACGAGTATAACAGTATTCCGAGTCCTTTCCCATAATAGGTTATATAGAAAGCATCAGAATAACCCTTAGGACAAGAGAATCAGGTAGATTGACCCAGGTTCAGTTTTAGTTATGGAGATTCCTTAACAAGCTAGGAATAAACTACCATATGACCCAACAATCCCACTACTGGGCATATACTCTGAGAAAGCCATAATTGAAAAAGACACAAGTACCCCCAATGTTCATTGCATCACTATTTACAGTAGCTAGGATATGGAAGCAACCTAGCTGTCTATCGACAGATGAATGGATAAAGAAACTGTGGTACATATACACATTGGAATATTACTCAACCATAAAAGGAACACATCTGAGTCATTTCTAATGTGGTGGATGAACCTAGAGCCTATGATACAAGGTTAAGAAAGTAAGAGAAAAACAAATATCGTATATTAATGCATATATATATGGAAACTAGAAAGATGGTATGATGAACCTATTTGCAGAGCAGCAATGGAGACACAGATATAGAGAACAGACTTGTGGACATGGTAGGGAAGGGACAAATGAATGGGTGGGATGAATAGAGCGTAGCATGGAAAATTACACACTACTATATGTAAAATAGATAGCCAGTGGGAATTTGCTATAGAACTCAGGGAACTCAAACCAGGGCTCTGTGACAACCCAGAGGGGTGGGACTGGGTGGGAGCTGGAGGGAGGTTCAAGGGGGAGGGGACATATGTATACTTATGACTGATGCATGTCAATGTATGGTGGAAACCAACACCATATTATAAAGCAATTATCCTTAAAAAATAAATAACATGATATGTTTTTTTAAAAAAAAGAATCAACTCATCCAGAAGATATTATTTAACCCTCAAAAGACAATCATGCATTATTTTCCAAAGTTTTGGCTCTCAGGATCTTTGCTTCTAATATGACACATGGTCTATTTATTACTTATACATGATTAATATTCTTGAATTTTATGGGAAAATTCCAGAATTATACACATCAAAAAGTAAGTTATGTTTATCTAAAGTTATTGAGGTATGGGGGGCATTTTTATTTCTTTGTCCATTTTACTTATCATTGTTTTCTAGATTTTCTACTGCTATAGTAGTACTCCATTACATTGATGACTCTCAATGAATCATGCTTCCTGATATTCACTGCCCTGTATAGTCCCCTCTCCATGAATCTGGGAGGACCTTGGGATTCACATAAATGATAGAATACAGGAAGAGTGATGTCAAACCAGTCCTGAACTTAAGTTTAAGCAGATCTCCTTTTACACTCTTAGCAACTACCATGAAAGAAACCCATCTACCATTCTGATGGCAGCATGTGCAGAGACCATTTGGAAAGATCAACTATATATGCTATATTTTTAAAACCACACACACATGTGTAGGTCCTCGGGAGTATAGAAATGCATCTGAGTAAAGTAGGCTATGTGCCTGTAATATGCTCAGTGCAGCAGTGAGATCTACGCGAGAGCCCTACTCTAATGATTCTTCATCAGTACTTCTGTTCTCTATAGTGGAAGTCCTGTAAGTCCAAATAGCAACAAGGCTCTGTGCTTTGATACACTGTTGACTGACATAAAAGAAGGGGAAAAATCTCAAAAACTCATCCTTGTCTCTGTAATTGCATAAAGCTCTGAACCTTTTGTAATCATTTATTCAAATACACTGTCTTCAACTTGGAGGCAGAGAGTTACCCATTCATCCCTGAGAGTCCAGAATCAGCAATCACTCCATGAACCATCCTTTATCTACTTGAACCTTGAAAGCTCACTCTGGGGGTTATTTGGCAAAAAAAAAAAAAAAAAGAAAGAAAAGAAAGAAAGTTATGTTATCTCTTACAGAGAAATGGCTGATCAATATTGATTTTTTTGGACAAAGATAAGAAAACCGAGAGTTTTCTCTCACCCACAAAAATTCCATTTGTTTAGATCTTCTTCAATTTATGACAAGATTTGATGTCATTTTACAAACAGCTTTGTATAGCTGGCAGATAAGGTTTAATAACTTTATTATCCAGAAATGATCATGCAGGCTATGGACACCGTAATGAGAGCATATTAAGTACAAGACCTTTGGTGTTGTATTACTTTATCTCATAATAACCCTGGAACATAGGATTCTGAGCCCCATTTTATAGAAGCAGTATTGACGCTCAGAACCCATAAGTATTTGATCAACGTCAAACTCTTTAAGAGTAACAGCTCAGACTCCAATCCAGGAAGGCCTGGCTCCA
The DNA here is from genome assembly GCA_007570785.1 of Antilocapra americana. Classification (NCBI taxonomy): domain Eukaryota; kingdom Metazoa; phylum Chordata; class Mammalia; order Artiodactyla; family Antilocapridae; genus Antilocapra; species Antilocapra americana. The sequence goes on along the minus strand of ML661889.1, from coordinate 8,141,685 downwards.
GAGCTTATTATTTTTCCATTGTTTTGCTATCCAAGGGCAGGAAATGAAGAAGTACAACTAGAATTATGACTTACGACTTCTAATCCCAGTGCTCTTTTAACCATCACACAGTGGTTATTATTCCAAAATGTTCAACATGCAGACTCCTGTTTATAAAACTAGAACTTAAAACTAAACCTTTCTGTGTTGTTTCCCCATAGCTAGTGACTCCTTGAAAGAACCTGGACCATATTTCTGGTTCCTTCATCCCTGAGACTTCCTTTCCTCTATACTATAACCAGGTCATTCAAACGTGATGCCATGAACAAGGGTGGGAGGAAACACCAATGTAGATAGAAAACATTTTGAAGATTTATCCAGCCAATATTCCATCTATAATTTCCTGGATCAATTATCTACAGAACTGTCTAACATCTTCCTTAGTTAATCACACACAGACTCTCAGAAATGATATGGATATTTATTTTCAAAAGTAGAAACATTAGAGATTCCCCTCTACCCTACTACCTCAACACTCACATCAGGAATGTGGTTGGAGCCCCTACCATGGGTTTGGGCGGAGGCTCCAGATACTTGGACCACTGTGATCTTGCTACCCAGATGTAGATATCTGAGTCTCCAGGCTTCAAATCTGTGATGTGCAGGGAGATGTGTTTCTTGTCTTGTTCAAATGCTATGAATCTTTTCTCCTTTTTGCGATTTGAGATTATGGGAATTAGAAGCCCTGGGCTTTCCCAGGATATTACCTCTACTGTATGAAGTACTAGAAATTGTGATCTTAGGCAAAGTTGAGAGAAGAGTTAGCTATACCTTAAACAGTCAGTGTCCTGGCACTCTTCATCAATCATCTTTAAAAAGGTTCCCCAATCATCTTTAAAAAGATGTTAGCCAAAGTGAGATGAGTTCATGGGCTCTAATGCTCTATAATTCTTTGTTTTTCCACAATAGTATTTACCTACCAAACCTTCAGATGAGCTAGATGGAAATACTCTCCCAATACACAGTTCAATTCAGTTCCGTTGCTCAGTCGTGTCCAACTCTTTGAAACCCCGTGGACTGCAGCACACCAAGCTTCCCTGTCTATCACCAGTTCCTGAGGCTTACTTAAACTCATGTCCATTGAGTTGGTGATGCCATCCAACCATCTCATCCTCTCTCGTTGCCTTCTCCTCCCACCTTCAATCTTTCCCAACATCAGGGTCTTTTCAAATAACTCAGTTCTTCACATCAGGAGGCCAAAGTGTCAGAGTTTCAGCTTCAACATCAGTCCTTCCAATGAATACTCAGGACTGATTTCCTTTAGGAAGGACTGGTTGGATCTCCTTGCAGTCCAAGGGACTCTCAAGACTCTTCTCCAACATCACAGTTCAAAAGCATCAATTCTTCGGTGCTCAGCTTTCTTTAGAGTCCAACTCTCACATCCATACATGACTACTGGAAAAACCATAGTTTTGACTATATGGACCTTTGTTGGCAAAGTAATTTCTCTGCTTTTTAATATGCTGACTAGGTTGGTAATAACTTTTCTTCCAAGAAGCAAGCGTCTGGCTGCAGTCACCATCTACAGTGATTTTGGAGCCCCCCAAAATAAAGTATGTCACTATTTCCACTGTTTGCCCATCTATTTGCCATGAAGTGATGAGACCAGATGCCATGATCTTAGAAACAGACTCAGTGATTAGATCTGATAGACAGAGTGCCTGAAGAACTATGGACAGAGGTTTGTGGCATTGTACAGGAAGCAGGGATCAAGACCATCCCCAAGAAAACGAAAGGCAAAATGGTTGTCTGAGGAGGCCTTACAAATAGCTGTGAAAAGAAGAGATGCGAAAAGCAAAGGAGAAAAGAAAAGGTATACTCATTTGAATGCCAAGTTCTAAAGAATAGCAAGGAGAGCTAAGAAAGCCTTCCTCAGTGATCAATGCTAAGAAATAGAGGAAAACAGTAGAATGGGAAAGACTAGAGATCTCTTCGAGAAAATTAGAGATATCAAGCGAATATTTCATGCAAAGATGGGCTCGATAAAGGACAGAAATGATATGGACCTAACAGAAGCAGAAGATAATAAGAAGAGGTAGCAAGAACACACAGAGGAACTATACAAAAAAGATCTTCACGATGGTGTGATAACTCACCTAGAGCTAGACATTCTGGAAGGTGAAGTCAAGTGGGCCTTAGGAAGCATCACTACAAACAAAGCCAGTGGAAGTGATGGAATTCCAGTTGAGCTATTTCAGATCCTAAAAGATGATGCTGTGAAAGTGCTGCACTCAATATCCCAGCAAATTTGGAAAACAGCGGTGGCCACAGGACTGGAAAAGGTCAGTTTTCATTCTGATACCAAAGGGCAATATTAAAGAATGTTCAAACTACCACACAATTGCACTCATCTCACATGCTAGCAAAGCAATGCTCAAAATTTTCCAAGCCGGGCTTCAACAGTATGTGAACCATGAAATTCCAGATGTTTAAGCTGGATCTAGAAAAGGCAGAGGAACCAGAGATCAAATTGCAAATATCCGTTGGATCATAGAAAAAGCAAGAGAATTCCAGAAAATCATCTACTTCTGCTTTATTGATTATGCTAAAGCATTTGACCTTGGAGATCACAACAAACTGTGGAAAATTCTTCAAGAGATAGGAATACCAGACCACCTGACTTGCCTCTTGAGAAATCTTTCTGCAGCTCAGGAGGCAACAGTTAGAACTGGACATGGAACAACAGACTGGTTTCAAATAGGAAAAGGAATATGTCAAGGCTGTTTATTGTCACCCTGCTTATTTAACTTATATGCAGAGTACATCATGAGAAACGGTGGGCTGGATGAAGCACAAGCTGGAATCAAGATTGCCAGGAGAAATATCAATAACCTCAGATATGCAGATGACACCACCTTTAAAGAGCCTCTTGATGAAAGTGAAAGAGGAGAGTGAAAAAGTTAGCTTAAAACCCATTCCATGGGGTGGGTCTCAATAGAAAATATCAACTGTTGCATTCCCTGTTGCCAAAATCAGAGACAACTCCCCACTAAAACATTAATAATAATATCCTCACAGTCTTGTCTAAGCTGCAGGCTCACTAGCAAGATTCCCAGGAACTTTGCCATTATTCCTGTCTCCCTTTGGTTTTCAGTGCAGCAGTGAAATCTAAGCGAGATCCCTACTCTAATGATACTCCATAAATACTTCTGATCACTACGATGGAAGCCCTATAAGTCCAAATAACAACAGGACTCACTAGCAAGATTCCCAGGAACTTTGCCACTATTCCTGTCTCCCTTTGGTCCCCAAAAGACTCAACTCTGAAAATTGATAAAGACCCAGAATCCCTGTTTCTGCTTCATATATTGCAAAAATAGACTATGATACCAATCAGAATCAAAAAACTTTTCCACTCCCCCCACCATCATCCCCATTCTACTTGCCAGGTCATCCACAACAGGGGAGTGGGACAAAAGAAAAGAGAAAGAGGGATAACAGAGTAAAAGATCCAAACACAGAAAAGACTTGGAAAGAATCTTGTGCGGGCTTAAAATACCCAAGAAATTCAAAATTTGTGTGACAATAATTACCTGACACTTAGATGGAATTTTTCAAAAGCTGAGAAGCTTGTTCTCTAAACTGACTGCATGCAGTGTGCATGTAAGTGTGTGTAGTGTGTGTGTGCACAGTGTGTGTGCATGGGTGTACATGAACTGAGGGGCATCAGTGAGCTAAGTGACAACAGTATACACAGCATTGATTGTCTCCTTTTGTATAATTGAGCAGCTCAGAGACAATAATGGGACAAAGATATCATGCCCTTTTGTGTTTTTTTAATTTTAGACCATAGACACGGAATACCTATTTTAAAAATAAATAAGACCAATATTTTTTAAAATAGTAAAGTAACACATGGATTTACTAATACATTCTGAAAATGATACAGTAAAATAAGCACTTTAGAAGGTACTACTCTGGGGATCCCCAGGGCCGTGACTCCCACCCTCACGGGGATACTGCACAGGTGCAGCCCCGTCTGTCTCACTGTGTGTCTTTCACGATGCAGTAGTACACAGCGGTGTCCCTCAGGGAAGCCCGGGGCAGGCTCAGGGTGCTGAGCTTCCTGTCAGTAGGAATTAACAGAGATGCCACTTCATTTTCCACGTTTGTCTTATATCCTTGAATGAGAAATTGTGGTCCCTGGTTGGGGAACTGTCGATACCAGAAGATATAATCGCTTGTGGCTATTTTGGTGTGGTTACAGGATATGTTCACTTCTTGTCCTTCGTATGAGTCAATGAAGATGGGCTGGGAGGTCTCAGCAAGACTCAAAGTACCTGTGGAAGTAAAAAAAAAACCCAACACTAGCTCCTATTTTGAAATCAAATTGAAGGTCCAACTCAGTACCCTCCAGGTTCTTTCTCAAGAAAATCCCCTATTTCCCCACCATATATATACAGACACACAATTTACTTCTCACTCGTGTTCAGGGACACATTTTTTTTAAATAATTATTCTGAGGAATCCCAGCAACACATGAACAGAAGTGGCAGGTCTAATTTCTTCCTCCCATGGATAGACCAGAGCTCAGTAACCCCAAATGTCTTCATTTCTCTCACTCCTTACATAAATGCGAAGGAACAGCCTGGAGAAAAATAGGACCCCAAAGCCATCCCTCAGCATCCTGAATAAAGAGCAACAGTAGCAGGCAAGGTTGTAGATCTTTGTCTGGACCCAGATCCCAGTTCCTCTTAATGCCATAATAACTCACCCAAGGTCAGGAGCACGGTCACTCTTGTCATCTGCCTCATATTCTAATGTAAACCAGGACCCAGGGTCTAAGTTCTGTTGCTGAGTCTGAGCCTGGACCAGGCTATGAACCAGGGAAGAGACGTAGCAGCAACTTCCAGAGCCCACACTCGCAGCTCTCACACGGGGCTGTCCCCAGAAGCAAGCCAATAGTAGGGCGACAGCTGCTCAAAATGGGCTTCCCCTCAAGGTTCAACGGAGCACTCAAGAAGAACAGTGGTGAAAACTTCTAGCACAACAGCATAGCAGCCTGGATTTCCTTTTAGATCTTTGCTATGATCTAAGCCTCTAAAGATTTGGTCTGAATGAAACAAATATTTCAAAGGATAGATTCCACTGGGCTCCTTATTCCTCATCGATTTTTCATAGTTCCAGAAGGTGCTCATCCACTGTAGTCAGTCTCATATTCATGGAGCTCTGAGAATAATTCATCTGAGGTGGTCATTCGTGCCCAGAAATCCCCCATTGGTTCCAATGTAAGATGAAATGAAATCTTAATCTTACTCCACAAAAGAGCAAATGAGGCCATCCAAACTGGACCTTTCATCTCCTGACACCCTGGTGTCCTTTTGTAATCACACTAAGTCCACACTTTACATCTGCTACTCAAACTCACTTAACAGATATTAAACAGAGAAGTGGACCCTTCACTAGTCCCTCCTGACCAGCTAGGAAAAGACATTTGATGTGGAATCAGTCACCAAAACAAGAAGTGGAGGAGAAGAAAAGGCACAAGATCAGAGTCGAGACAGACCTAAATCCAAATCGCAGCTCTTCCACCTTGTGACCTAGGGCAACTCTCTCCTTGGAGCCTCAGTTTCTCCATCCATAAAATTGGGACAATAACACCTGCTTCAGAGTCAGCCTGTTGTAAACAGTCAGAAGTAAACTGTAATTGCTTCCCATTCCTTTCCTTCTTATCTAAACCACATGTAAAGAACCATGACCAGTAGAAAGCAGTTGTGTAAGAATTATAGTATATGTGACTATTTTTAATGTATATATGGGCCTTTCACTCTTCCTTCAAGAAATACCCAGTAGAGAATCCCCTGGCAGTCCAGTGGTTAGGACTCCAAGTTTTCATTGCAGGACATATGGGTGGGGAACTAAGATCCCGCAGCCAAAAATAAAGAAAGAAATGCCCAATATAAACTCAGCAACAGTAACAAAAAAAATTTTTTTAACTCTGAAAAGGATCTAAATCCAAAAGATACCTTAATGTTAGTTGAATCAGCCAATTACAATAATCCAAATACATTAGATACTCACATTAATGTGGAAAAAATAGTAGTATGTTGAGTTTTTTGCTCATACAATATGAGAAAGGAAAATCACTAGAAAATATTTGGGGAGGACTACTTCCAGATCTAAAATTGTTGAAAGTATTCTAAGTAAGCAAATTTTTCATTTTCCCATGGAAAAGATCAATGAGTGCTGATGACTTCTAGTAACATTTTGACACAGTATATATGAAATACCACGTATGGAATAACCAGCTCCCCTTCAGTACCAGGTGGAGAAGAAAGAAGGATTTATGAGGGAGTTAAATATGCTAGAACACCTTGCACAGAAATAACAAAAGGGTCACATTTTAGCATTTAGCTCGTTGCAACAGCGACCCCATGTGGTGAATATAGTTGGACAGAAGAAACGTTTCAGAGGAGTCAATAGGTCTCAGATCCATGCAATTTATGGACCATCCGTCATATTTCTTTGTTAAAGGTAGAAGCCAATAGTTTGGCTTGATCACATGGACCATGGGGTCTATTTTAGTCAATGGAATACACTCTGAATGAGGCTCCAGACAAACCAGTTGCGAGCAATTTTTTGGAAGTGATATTTCTGCAATTTTATGCAAATCACTTATTGTCTGAGAAGCAGTTTCTTCACTTCGATAAGAGATAATGTAGATTAATTAATTATGGAGGTTAGTTAATTTTACTTAATAAAGAACTTCCATAATAAGGTTCTTTCTAAACTACATATTTCTATATAAATACAACTATGTATATCATAGAAAATGTCACAAGACCAAAACAATGATCCTACTTTTTCAGAACAGCAAATAGAACTTGATTTTTCTGTATTGCCATCTATTAACTGACTTAAGAGATTATTACCATATCAAACAACAAACGGAAGAAATATTAGAAGCTTTTCTGTGCTGCAGCCTTTGGAATGAAAGTAATCATTAATGATTGTGTTGTTATGGGTTGAATTTTGTCCCTTCCCACCTCCCCGGCCCACTCAAAATATATGTTGAAGACCTAATCCCTAGTACTTCAGAATGTGACTTTATTTAGAGAGTGGTCTTTAGAGAAAGAATCAAGCTAAAATGAGACTATGTGGGCGGACTCTAATCCAATATGACTGATGTCTTTATAAAAAAAGGGAAATTTGGACACAGAGATGACACTAATAAAGGGAAAACAATATGAAGAGACACAGAGAAAAGATGTCCATCTACAACCAAAGGAGAAGGTCCTGAAACAGATCCTTATCTCACAGCTCTTGGAAGGAACCAGACTTGCTGACACATTAATCTTGGACTTTGATTCTCTAAAACTTGAAGACAACAAATTTCTGTTGTTGAAGGCACCCACTTTGTCACAGTGGCCCTGGAAAACAAATATATGGTACTAATAATTATGTTATAGAACATATATTCTCCTTTGAAAAACCTTTTTTGTGTTTAAGAGAGTGTTTAAGAGATCTGGGTCAACACAGGAGTATATACATGCATTAATGTTATTTGTTATATGTAGTATAACTAAAAAAAAAAACCCAAACCCTGTTAAAGCAAATTTTAGAAGGTTCTTGCAATTAAGAAAGAAAATTGTGCCCCTATAGCAAGAGTCACCAACTGAAGATATATCTTAAATTTTTAAAAGGTGAGTTTTCCTCTGGTTGTTAAAATAATGAATTCTAAATACAGAATGTGGAAAATATGGAAAAGTATAAAAATCATGTGAATGCCATATCCCAGAAATATCTTTGATAATATTTGGGTATATATCTTTTTTTTTCTGTTGTCTATGTATAAATATTTTTAACAAAACTGGACTGCATGTACATATATGCACAAACACATAAATACATACATACACTTTTGGGTACCCTGGATTTTTTAATGTTATTTCTGAAATATTTTTGCCTATTAATAAGTATATGTAGAATTTGGATTCTAGTTGAAAATATTCCTCAAAATATTCCATGATAGAGATGTACTATAATTTATTTACCAATTTTCATAGTATTAAATAGTTAGATTTTAGGAAGAATACTGTATAAACACCTTTATACATAAATCTGTCTAAATTGCCAGTTATTTCTTTTTTAAGGGTTTTTCCATCTTCATTTTTTATATGACCACTTATGAAACAACATAAACTTTTAGTTATTTCTTTAGACTAGCTTCTACAAAGGGGATTCCCTGGGTTAAAGAGTAGGAATATTTTAAGACTCTTGGCAAACATTAATTTATTCAATCAAACAACATTTGCAAAGTCCCTGCCTGGGTCAGGCACTGAGCTAAGCACATCCCCCTATGAGAATGGTCTTGTCGAAAGGAAGAGAATGTTTACAGCAGTGACAGGCTTCATGATAACTGCTGTGATAGGGAAAGTACAGTATTATGGGGACACACAGGCAGTAAGACTTCTTTGGCTGTGGGATTCCAGGAACACTTCCCAGCCGGAGTGACACCCGAACTAAAATGTGAGGGAAGATGCGTGAACCTGGTAAAGACTGGGTCAAGTAGGAAGAGGCCAGAGGAACAGCATCTGGACAGACCTGGAAGCACCTGTGGAAGCACAAGTGGATAGCACCTGGGTAGACAGTAGTTCTGTTGTTTGATATAGAAACAAAAAAACAGAGAGTGAGTTTGTCTTATTTGTTTCTTTTGTTTGGGGAAGGGAAGAAGATGAAAAGCTAAACTAACAATTTTAAGTGTTTCTGGATTCTTGCACAGAACCCATTGAAACTTATTATACAGTCAGAAAAAGATCAGAGGAGGGAGGACTGAATGGAGCACAAAGTGGTTCCACGAGGGTGACTCCTCTTAGAGGTCTCCCTAGCCTCCAGGCAAGGGCAAGTTCTCACATGGATGCAGCAAAATAGAGCTCTAGAAAACCAGGATAATAAGCCCTCAAAATGTGTCTCTACTCCTACTTTCTCTAAAATACTTAACATTATATTTCAGGAATGAAAACTGATTCCACAAGTAATTAAAAAAAAAAATGTTGGTACTTCCCTGGTGTTCCAATGGTTAAGAATCTGCTTTCCAACATAGGGTATGTGGGTTCGATCCCTGGTTGGGGAACTAAGACCTATATGCTGCAGAGCAACTGAGCCCATGCTCCAGAACAAGAGAAGCCCCCGCATCTTATCAAAGACCCAGTACAGACAAAACATAAAAAAAAACAATAAATGCCATGTTGCTTAAAATAGAATAAAATGTTGCTTGATGCAACTTACCCACAATGTAATTAGATAGGATGATACTAGCTCCTTTCCTAAAAGCAGGTTTTCCAGTATATAAGATGGTATACAGGTTCAAATGATGTGACAAAAGCCAAAGCAAAGTAACTTAAAAACAAATCGACTGTATTTCCTTCTCATGTTGCAGTCCAAATATAGGCAATTCAGGGGAGATAGAGGAGATCCATAGCTTTGGTGATGGTCTTAGTCCACTTGGGCTGCTATAACAAAAATACCACAGACTAGAGGCATAAGCAACAAACATTTATTTCTAACAATTCTGAAGGTTAGGGAGTCCAGGACCAAGGTGCCAGCAGATTGAGTATCTCGTGAGGACCCACTTCCTGGGTCATAGATCACCATCTTCCTGCTGTTACGTCATATAGAAGAACAGGCAAAGGAGATCTCTGGGGTGCCTTTTATTTATAAGAAAACGAATTCCATTCAAAAGACCTCCACCTTTACAACCTAAGAATTTCCCAAAGGCCCCACATCCTAACACCATCACACTGACGATTAGATTTCAGCATACAGATTTTGGCAGGACACAAACATTCAGTCCATAGCAGTGACTAAGTATTTGATTGCTATGCCTCCCTCAAAACCCACTTCTGTTTGGGGTCCAAGACATGTACAAAACTCCTCACAACAGTCCTTCCAATTATCTCAATTTTATGATTTAGGAGATGAGGCATATAGATTATGAATGGCTGATCCACTGTGACATAGTTACTAAGAAGAAGAAGAAGAAAATATAATTTATTGCTTAGCCCTCTTTCCACAGAGTCCTTAAAATGAGATAAGAGGATAAAAATGAATATTATAAATAAAAAATTCCATTGAATTTCTAGTTTTACTTAAAAGTTACCTAGTTATAAGGAACATTTTCCAGTAAACATGGGAAAAAAGAATACTAAGCTAACCTTCCTCCTCAAGGTAAAACAAGCCAACTACCAGGACCAAATGACAAAACAGAACTTCTGAGGAAACTTATCTGCTCCCTCCTAGCCACCTCAGTAAATGGGGGAAATATAGATCTGAGCACATAATGTCCCTTCCCTAATCCTCCATTATAAAAGGCTCTTCCTTGGCCATCCTCCCACATCACTGCCTGTGAAGAAGTTCACTGAACCAAGGAGATATCTCTTCTAGATCTTGCTCTGGTTACCCAGGTCCCAGGATTCCCTGCACACAAGGGTTCCCCAGGTCCACTTTTAAGGTCTGCATGTGCTTCTTCCAAGGACCTTCTTCCCTGATGTAGATATTCCACCAGTGTATACACAACCCAAGCCCAAGGGGTAGTCGAGGAATGGCTCTTTGCAGGGATTGTAATCATGCTGGGCTAAGGTATCCCCATCAAGAACAGAATCCAAAAATAGATCTGGGTATATATAGGAATTTAGTATACTATAAATGCAGTATCTCAAATCGATGGAGCAAGTGTGAAGTTTTCAATAAGTGGTGTTCCTATCAATGTCTATCCATTTAGAAAAAATAAATGTAAGTCTGTACGTAAAAATTAATTTCTTGTGGGATATACCCCTTTGAATCATATGGTTCAAAATGGAGCTGCTAATTTCTTGCAGAATCATCCCCCAGCCACCACTAATTAATTGGTAAAATGTAGAGCAAAGCTGGGCTAGCCCGAGTAGCCAACTCAAGTTGTCCAGGGAACAGCATCTGACTCACACTGAGTCAACCAGAGCCCTTCCTGGGAGGTTCTAAGTTGAAAAGAGAAGAAAAGAGAGGCATTGAGTCCTTCACAAGGGTATACATAAGACGATGTGAGCACAGGAGCTGTAATCCGCCCACATGTTTGTATGACATACTTAAATCCTCCATTGTCTTGAATCCTCCCCGCCTATGTCTCACTTGCTTCCTCTCTCCTTCCTTCAGAGTCAAGTTACCTCTACTTCCTTCTGTCACATAGCATTTTATGCACATCTCTGTCTGAGCACTTACCAAACTGTTTTGAGTTATCAGTTTACTATTCATTCCTACAACCAACACTTTTTATTAACAGGGATTATTTTGAGAGTTAGGGCTACATCACTGCTGAAATCTGTCTCGTTCCTGGAGGAGCCTATAGGCTGAGGGGAAGTGGAGTGGTTAGACTACACACCTGAGAGGCAGCCTGCAGGGTTTCAATTTACTGTTGAGCAGTTCTGTGACTTAAGTAAGATACATAAATTCTCTGAGCTTGAATGCCTTCATTGTAAAGTGAAGCTCATGAGAAGAGTTGTGAGAATTAAAGGGGTTCACAAATACTTGGGATCACACCTGGCATCTGCAGATCAAGGAGGGTTTCTTTCACCTCTTAATGATCAGTGCTCAACAGAGTAGCTGGCACACAAGGATTTATTTCAATATATACTTGTCAAATGAACAAATTTTGTGGCTTTACAAAAAAAATAAATTAGTTATGATGAAGGACAAATCCTGGAGCCACAACACCACCTTGTGGAGGGATATTAAGGCTTCAGGAGCACGGTTTTCTGCGCTCAGGGGTTTGTATTCAGCCCTCCCTGCAGCCCCCAGCACTGTGTCGCTCACAGCACAGAAGTACAAGGCAGAGTCACTCCCTAGAACAGCTGGTTTCTTCAGGTGGAAGGAGGTTTGGCTCTTGTCAAATTCAGCCTCAACACCGTAGTTGCCTTTAACCAAGTTGTCCCCTGTGATGTATTTCAGAAGGAACTGGAGACCTTGATTGCGATGTTGGACATACCAAAAAAGATAAGGGCTCCCCGAAACTGAATAGGTGCACTTCACAGTCACTGGATCCCCTTCTGAGACAGGGACCTGATCGTCTGGCTGAGTCACCGACTGGGCTCTCAGTCCACCTGTAAGGTGACGCACAGCACATCAGTGAAGCTTCTGAAAAAGAACGTAAGCGGGTAATACGAGTGGAAAACGGGGAGGGGGTACCACTCACTGAGTGTAAACAGAAGCCCAAGTGTCCAGACGTGTGCAGAGGCCATGGCTCAAGCTGCGCCGGATGGGGGCTCTTTTGCAGCTCACCTGTGCTGGAGATATGGCGCCACCCCAGGGACTGTGTTCCCCAGGAGCACAGCGTCTTACAAACGCCCCTGGTGCTCCCTGGCGCCGGTGTCTCTGCAGAGCAAGCCCTTCCCTCAGACCTGGGCGAGCAGCAGACCGCAGCAGCCCCTGCGCTCAAGACAAGCCGCGCCGGGCGGCGCCCCCCGGAGCCCACCTCGACTCGGGAGACTCTGCAGTCTAGTAGCGGAGCCGCTTAGCTAGCGACTCCGCGGTCAAGGGTCCGCCGGCCGAGGCAGGGGACGCAGGCTTCATCCTGGGTCAGGAAGATCCTCTGGAGCAGGAAATGACAACCACTCCAGTGTTCTTGCCTGGGGAATTCCATGGACAGAGGAGCTTGGCGGGTTACGGTCTATGGAGTCACAAAGAGTCTCAGACACGACAGAGCGCGCGCGCACACACACACACACACACACACACACACACACACACACGACCAGTCCTCTGGATGTCTAGACACACACACACACACACACACACACACACACACACACACACACACACACACGACCAGTCCTCTGGATGTCTACATTTTCCATTGGTATTCAAGGAGAAGAATCAGGGATGTGTGAACGAAAGTGGGCAAAACTTCATCCTGGGTGGAACAAGTTTTAAATTGTTTATGCTCTCTCAAGATAATACAGTGGAAAGCATATTTTGATAGGACGGGGAAATAAATAGAAAAACAAGAAAGGAAAGCATAGTGTTGAATGGAGAGAGAAAGAAAAGTGAGAGACAAGAATAAACAAAATAAGGGAAAAGAGTAAGGCAAGAGAAGACTAATGATAAGAATGAGCTTATTTGTCTCTTTAGAAATAATTTAGAGCTGGCTTCCAATTAAACCTCTTTGACCACAGTATAACTTGGGCTTCTCTCTTGGTTGGGTCTGTTGGGACCCCTCCCTATGATATTTAAATAGTCATACAAGAAGAACCTGAACCTTCTCTTTAAACATTTTTAGAGAGAGAAAAAGAAAGGATGGTGTTATAAACTTGTTATAAATATTTGTCCTATTAAACAGTAACTTTTACAGCTAAAAAACTTCTATGAAGGTTTGCAAAATAGAAATTTTCCACATAGAGAGGCTACTTAAAACAGACCTCAGATGAAATACACATGGATTAAAAGTTGATGGTTAACTAAGCTTGAGGCATTATGATGATGACAAAGAGTTCATTTTAAGGGGTAGACAGGCTAAAGTTTTACACTAAAAAATGCCACAGTAACAGAAGAGTGATTATTCAATAGAATCGAACATAAAGAAAATAAGCAAGTATCAATATAAAGAAGTTGTTTCTCTGATTTTCCTTATTTTTCCTTTAAATAATATCCAAAGAAACCACACAATTCAGAAAGAAGATAGAAAATCTCTTTGCTTTGAATCAGAAAAAAAAAAGGTGGAACATAGCTATTTCTCAAAGTTTTGCTAAGGATCTCATACTTAACTAATTGAAACCTTGACCCTATTATAATGTCTTTCTTTGAAATATGTAAGTTATCTTTAAATGATAATCTTCAAATCCCAAAGAGGCCTATGATGAATGGGAAAATAGAATAAATTTCTTCTCTTTCTGTCTAGAGCTTAAGTGCTAGTGTTATATCTTAAAAGGTACTGGCAATCATCTCCAGAGGAATGATTGGGAAAAGCTTAAAGAAATGAATATTTTTAAATACATGTGCAAGGTTAGGGGAAACCTACAAGAGAAGGTAAAGCACCCTGGGACCAACAACAGTAAGAAGGCTTCACCACTCCTAGGCTTGAAGGGACAGAGGAGGAAGAAATTGTCCCAGCCTGGGAGACCTGTCCCTGAGATGGATCCACAGGACCTGTGGATTTAAGCACAGGAAAGAAAAGATCTCAAAATATGAAGAGGCTGACTGCTCTTTCCTGCCAGTGCCTCCCACTGGGCCAAACCCAACGAGAAGCAAAAAAGACAAGTGCATAGAAATCAGCCTCCTGGGTGTAGAGCAGGATGGAGGGTAAACTTGGAGAGGAGAACAGAGAGCATCCAGTCCCCTGACATTAGGTTTAGGGTTCCCCTATCAACCAGTCAAAATGTGGGTTTATCCTAAATGTCTGCTCAGGCATATCTATATAGCACTTTGATTGATGTAGCAAGATAAATAAGTCAAAACAATAGTCCAATATAGACTTTGGTGCCATAACTAAATTTTCCAGGTAATTGCCTACATACAAAGCATGTAGAGCTATGCCTAGATAGTGCAAGTGACTCACTGTGCTTACCTTCGACTAGTTAATAATTAATTCCAAGAGATACAAATGAAGTAAACCTTTAAGAGGCTACACATCCAAAGGATTCCTAGGGCATCAACTGAGCTTTCAGAATTAAACAAAATAGACTCACTAGCTATTCTTCTTATGTGCTTTATGAGATTGATAGGGGTATTATTTATCAAATGTCTACTGTGAGCATAATGTTAAGCCCATTACATTTCTTGACTTATTTTTCCTCCTAATATTTTAGAGATGAAAATATTAGGAGTTCAGGAATATTAGATTATTCAAGCCAACCTTAAAGAAACAGAAGATTTTAACCCATACTTTTCTAACTGTAAAAGCATAAGTCACATTGGGAATTTCAATTTTGATCATTTACTTTTTTAAAATACCTTACAATATTGGAAAGTAATTCCATTATCCTGATAAAGTTGTACAATCATATTCTTCAATGTGCTACTTACCTTTAGAGGCTATCTTTTAATTGGGTGTATACCAAATACTGACTTCATATGTATGTGCCACTTAATCAAAGCAGCCCCTAGATCATCGCTTCTAGGAGGTCCTCAGACATTTAAAGAACTGAATGAGCTACTGACCCCAAGAAAACATTACCAGCAATGCGGATATGACCAGCAGCAGGCGGAGCAGATCAATCTAGGGAGAACCTGGACAGCCCTACACCCACTGAATTGGACTCTCCATGCTTAGTCTCGGCCCTGCTGTGCCTGTTTGGTCTCAGGAGCCTTAAAATAGCTTTCTCAACCAGGAATTTTTTTATGAGAAGTAAATCTCCAAAAAATGGAAATTTCTATATACGTACAAACTTCCAAGAGTTGGGAGTACAGGAAATTTTACAAGTCACCATCGAACTGAGAGCTTCATGATGCTTTTAAGACTGCGCTGTCACTGAGCTCTCTTCTTCATAAATGCTCTCTCATCAACAGTATTTTCCCCTTCTTTTATTTCATTCTTGCCCCACTTCCCCTTTGGGTAAGAACACCTTTAGTGTTCTACAAGTAAGCTGGAAAAAGTCTGGTAAGAAGAGCAGTTGTTGACAGTTTAAACAATAGAATCAAAACACCAACATAAAAGGTAGGGTTTTCAATATGTCACTCCTCAATGAACTGAAAAGAACTTCCTATACGAACAAAAGGAATTTTCTGTCTCTTCTTGCTTGCCAAAGCAATGAGGGGCCGTGTGCTTATTCACTGTTTATGGAGCAACAACAGCCCACATGCAGAACTCATGAAGAAGATGCACACTTGGCTCATCTACTCATATTTCGTTTGGTTAAAAGGTAAGATTAACACAGTTTTAAACAAGCAGTAATCCAAAACAGAATGTGCCTAAAGAAGTGGTACAAACATATATCAATTTATATGTTTATACAATTTGGATGTTACTAAAAGCATTATAGGGGACTGGAATGCAAAAGTAGGCAGTCAGGAAACACCTGGAGTAACAGGCTAATTTGGCCTTGGAGTACAGAATGAAGCAAGGCAAAGGCTAATAGCGTTTTGCCAAGAGAACGCACTGGTCATAGCAAACTCCCTCTTCCAACAACACAAGAGAAGACTCAACACATGGACATCACCAGATGGTTAACACTGAAATCAGATTGATTATATTCTTTGCAGCCAAAGATGGAGAAGCTCTATACAGTCAGCAAAAACAAGACTTGGAGCTGACTGTGGCTCAGATCATGAACTCCTTATTGCCAAATTCAGACTTAAATTGAAGAGAGTAGGGAAAACCACTAGACCAGGTATGACCTAAATCAAATCCCTTTAATTATACAGTGGACGTGAGAAATAGATTTAAAGGACTAGATCTGATAGAGTGCCTGATGAACTATGGATGGAGGTTCATGACATTGTATAGGAGACAGGGATTAAGACCATCCCCATGGAAAAGAAATGCGAAAAAGCAAAATGGTTGTCTGAGGAGGCCTTACAAATAGCTGTGAAAAGAAGAGAAGTGAAAAGCAAAGGAGAAAAGGAAAGACATTCCTATTTGAATGCAGAATTCCAAAGAATAGCAAGGAGAGATAAGAAAGCCTTCCTCAATGATCAATGCAAAGAAATAGAGGAAAAACAACAGAATGGGAAAGACTAGAGATCTCTTCAAGAAAATTAGAGATACCAAGGGAACATTTCATGCAAAGATGGGCTCAATAAAGGACAGAAATGATATGGACCTAATAGAAGCAGAAGATATTAAGAAGAGGTGACAAGAATACACAGAAGAACTATGCAAAAAAATCTTCAAAAAATTGGGAATCACTAATTTAGCCTAGGACTTTAGTCTCTAAAGTGGGAAGGAAAGGTCTGGGTACAAAGACAAAGATAATTTAACAAGGATATGGGAAGAATATATTACAACTTATATTGTATATTTTTAAGTTTAAAAATTTGGAATAAGATTGAGTTTTACTCATATTTCATATACTAATTGACACTGGCATCCTCATTGAGTCTACATATCAAATTGTAATAAGTAAAATATCCTGAGAGTTTCAAACTCAGGGCTGTTGGTAGTAGCTATTCACTCATTTGTTCCCTTTCAGCTAATTATACTACTGAATGTTAACTAAAGTACACTTTACAAAATGTGTGTGTAACTCCATGGACTATAGCCCTCCAGGCTTCTCTGTCTATGGAATTTTCCAGGCAAGAATACTGGAGCAGGTTATTATTTCCTATTCCAAGGGATCTTTCTGACCCAGGGATTGAACCATGTCTCCTGCATTGCAGGCAGATTCTTTACCATCTGAGCCACCACGAATACTGGAGTGGGTATCCTAACTCTTCTTCAGGGAATCTTCTCGACCCAGGAATCAAACCGGGGTCTCCTGCTTTGTAGACTCATTACAGGCTGAGCTACAAGGGAAGCCCATTATGTATAGTGTTTGGACTCAAATGTTTTTTCTGATAGTGCAAATGGAAAAGCTTGGGGAATGCTGAATTGGAAGTAGGAGGGGAAGCAGTTATTGTTCATCTTTCTTCCTGCAAATGCTGTGACCTCTCCTTGTTTCTGTTCAGCTCTTCATGGGTTCCCTGCTTCTGTGTAGCTCAGAGCACAGTAGTAAACCCCCACATCTGCCATCTGCACCTGGGGGATGAGCAGTGATGAAGAGACCCTCTCATATGTCATGTTGTAGCGTCCCTGTTGAGAAGGACTTGAGCCCCTAATGAGGAGTCTTGGTGCAAATCCTGGGACGTGAAGGTACCAGAAGAAGCCATAAATATTGGATATAGAGTGATTACAGGAAATTTCTGCCACAGCTCCCTCCAAGGAGACCACAGTGGAAGGCTGAAATACTTGGTCCTTGCTCTCTGCAACTACAGGAAACAAAAAAAGAAGGTTGTGACTTTTAAATTTTAAACAAATTTTAAAAAAAGGCATACATCTTTCCAAGACCAGATGGTGAAAAAGCTTACTCACCCTTCCAGAGAGACCTGAGGAGGAGACCCAGCCACACTGCTTCCAGAATGCTCTGCGAAGCCATGGCCAAAATGCAGCTCGTCTCAGGCCTGTTGCCTCAAGTGTGACACTCACAGGAAGCTGATTATAAGCTGCCTGTTTTGCATTTTCTTTTGTATTATGACATCATCAGTCAGAATCTGTGAACCAAGAAGAATCACTACAGTTCTGAGGCTACTTAATAATTTCATCTGTACTTTGTTCTGAGTAGGAAGTCTTAAAAAAGGAGATGCCCTGGAGGAGGAAATGGCAACCCACTCCAGTATTCTTGCCTGGAAAACTCCATGTACAGAGGAGCCTCGCAGGCTACAGTCCATGAGGTCACAAAGAGTCGGACAGGACTTAGCACCTGAGCACACACACATCCTTTCAGAGGTCACCACAGCTGTGCATTTAAGAAGGCATTAATCATTTAAGAAGCTTGCTTCCTTCATTAACAGTGCCAGGAAGAGTCTCACAATGAGGGGAGGAGACTGATTCATCATTCAAATGAAAGTGATAGGTTCTCCATAGTGGCTGTACTAGTTTGCATTCCCACTAACATGATAATGTAAAGAAAAAAATTAATTAATTAATTTTAAATAATAATAATAATAATAAAATAAATAAAGTGATAGATTCACACAAAAAAGTATGCTGAGCTTATCACATGTAATATAATGCTATGCTAATATATTAAAAATAATGATCATGAAATCTTAGTACCTGTGGTAGATGAGCAATGCATATTTTTAAGGCACAAAAATTACAATGTAAATTACAATATTCATCAAAGTTTGACTCTTTGCATCCAAGGTGATCTCTGGAATAAGTATGGAAGGAAAATCTCACTTATATTTTCCTGTAACCAAAAAAAAGTGGGTCTAGAAAGACCCAAAATTGCATCTGGAGGTGACCTTTTTTGGATAGTGAAAGTGGCCCAGTTGTGTCCAACTCTTTGTGACCCCATGGACTATACAGTCCATGAAATTCTCCAGGCAAGGATACTGAAGTAAGTAGCCATCCCCTTCTCAAGAGGATATTCCCACCCCAGGGATCAAACCCAGGTTTCCCACATTGCAGGCTTTTGGATTGTACCTATCTTCATTTTATAGCCTGAGACTGTCCCATCCATTATTAATGAGGGCTTAGTAGTTCTACCTGAGGGTTTTATATAGATTTTAATGGGATTTTATTAGAAAAAAAAGAGAACACAAGATCTGTGGCAATTCCAGTTTAATACAGTAGCATGTATATGTCCACCACCGCCGCCTAGTGGACTACAGGGGAACTGATGGAAGATCATATCCCAAGCAGCCTCTGAGACGGTCTTCGTCGCTTCTCACAGCCTGAAGAGATTTTTTTTGCCCTTTGCTTTTGTTCAAATTCCTCTCTTTTATTCAATATCCATAGGGATTTGAAAACTATAGAGAGGAAATAATCACCTTCTTAGAAAGCCTTCTGGTTAACAAAAGATGTTCCTCATTCAGGTGAGTGGTTATTTAAAATACACTTCCACAGAGTGAAATGTTTCTTTTCTTCATCCTAAAATGGTTGTTTTATTCATCTCCTTTTCTATCTTTTTTTAATAGACTCCCAGGTCAGGAAAAATTAGTTTCTTCCCAAATTTTTTTTTCTTTATTTCCTAGGAGATTCTTTAATAATGATAAGATGATCACTTAGGACTTCTTATTTATATATAGATATTCCCAAGTGGTGCTAGTGATAAAAAAAAAAAAAACCCACCTGCCAATGTAGGAAACATAAGAGACTTGGGTTAGATCCCTGGGTTGGGAAGATGCCCTGGAGGCATGGCAACCCACTCCAGTATTTTTGCCTGGAGAATCCCACGGACAGAGGAGCCTGGAGGGCTATGATCCATAGGATTGCAAAGAATCAGACATGATTGAGCGACAAACCCTGAAATGACCACAAAAAGCTTCCAAATAAATTATGGAGTTTCAGTATGGCTGTAAAATTAAAATAGAGGAATCAAAGACAAATGGACACAGATTCATTTAGTAGAAAAACTAATATAGCTACTATGATTAATTAAAGCTCTGAAATTTCTGAGAACTGGAACATAAAAGGTAACACAAAGAAAATACAGTTATACAAATAATTGATTAAGGGTTCAGGCAGCTTCTTCCATTGAGCCAAGTGGTCTACAGCTATAGATAATTTAAAACTCTTTTTAGATTACTGGGTATGTACGTCTGGCTCACAACTTCTAACTACTGCAAAATGTTTTACCATGGGCTTCCTCCACATTTACCTATCCAAATCCCCTAGTGATGGACTCCAAGGTTACCTCTAATGTCCATCAACACAGCAATAAATGTTTCTGTATTTCCCCTTAACTATGCAAGAACTTTTTGGGGATATGTATCAATCAAGGATGTTGTTCGGTCACTCAGTCGTGTCAGACTGACTCTTTGCAACCCCATGGACTGCAGCACGCCAGGCTTCCCTGTCGTTCACCATCTTCCAGAGTTCTCTCAAACTCATGTCCATTGAGTCAGTGATGTAATCCCACCATCTCGTCCTGTGTCATCCCCTTTTATATATAGTATAAGAGGAATGCAACTTTATTTTTCTCCATAGAGCAGGACAGTTTTCCCAACACTATCTACAAAGTAACCCACCTTTCTCCCACAGATCTGTTTTACCATGTTTATTATATATAATGTTCCCTATGAATTTGCTCTGTTCTTGAGTTTTATATTTTTTATCATTGATCTAGTTGTTTCTATAACACTAATACTATCATACTCTTTTATTAGTTTTATAAAGCAATATGCTTTATCAAGACCTCCCTTTAATCAGTCAGATTTTCAGATGCAATTCAATAAAATCTACTCTGACTAGTTTATGCAGAAAAAATTAAGAGATATTAAAAGAAGAGGTAGGTAGTGAAGATTCAATGCTATATAGTTAAAAAGAATTCTCAAACACATCTCATGCAATGCTCTAGTCAAGCAATCAAATGTCATCACCACTCAGCCCCAGCACCACAAATTCACTCCACCAGGAACAAGGGCACTAAGAACTGAATATTCAAAGCTCTTCCATTAGTATCCATTAGTATATAGACACAGTCTATTCCATTAGTAAATGGACACAGACCTTACTATATACATTAAAGGATACACTGGAGGACTACAATGAGCAGTAGAATGATAGCGGGCACGCCTATCTTTCTTAGACCGTGAAGACAATACACCTAAAATATTCCCATAGATACACTTCCTTTGTAGCCTAGTACTTGTTCAATTTTTGAGAATGTCCTATGTGTGCCGAAAAGACTACATATTTTTTATGCATCTCATCAAGTTCTCTTTAGGTATATTTCAGTCAGTTGCTACCTCTAAACTACTGTCTCTATAGGCAAACCTAAAGTTCAGCTATTTTTGACAAATTACAAATCAATAAGGACTGCCTGTTAAGATCAGAGTGGAAATAAATGAAGTAGAGACTATTAAAAAATAGAGAATAACAAATGAAACCAAAAGTTAGTTCTTCATAAAGATCAACAAAATTGACAAACCATTAGCTAGATAGACTAGAAAAAAAGAAAAACACACTAAAATTATCAAAATTGGGAATGAGAGCATTACAGAAATGAAAAGGATTACAAGGGAATACTATGAATAGTTATATCAGAAAATTTGATAACCTATATGAAATGGATAAATTCCTCAGAAGACACAAACTACCAAAACTGAATCAAGAAGAAATGGAAAATATGAATAAATCTACAAGTTAAAAAATATCAAATCAGTAATTAAAAAAAAATCCCAGAAAAAAAAAAAAGGCTAGGCTCAGATGGCTTCCCTGGTGAATTGTACTGAATGCCTAAAGATTGAACCCCAAACCTCCATAAATTCTTCCAAAAAAGAAAAGCTGAACAAAAGAGAATGCTTTCCATTTTATGATTATGAGGGAGCAATGAATGCTGAGAACATTCATGATTCTGCCCAAGCTAAATTCTCCTAAAACTTCTGAGAATACTTCATTTCATTCTTCTTGCCTGACTTCTCTCCCTTTTCATGAGCATTACTTAAGGTTTCATTTCTAGACCCTTACCTTCTCCTCTTTATCTCTCTGGTAGTCTTTTCAAAGATGAAACTTTGGAGAAGTAGGTGAACCATTTATTTTTAAATATGTAACCCAACAAGCTCTGCATATAGTCATACAAGTGTGTACCTCCCAACCCCAGGAGAATGCCTCCTATCACAGATCCATTGATTTGTACCTTTAATACAATTTTTTCAGCAAATTGAGACTTTATTTCACAGAAGTCAGTAAATTGCAACCACATTGCAACCTATTGTCATTCACAGAAAAGTGCCCTAATGACCTAACTCCAATATTCCTCATGAGTTAGGACCACAAAGGTAACTAATGATTTCTTAACAGAAAAATTCAATTCTCTTAAGACACACTATTATAAAGAAGCCAAAATCTGAATTATCCTTTTCAGACAAAGCCTGCTTCTCTTCCTGACTTTCAATTCCTGTGATTGTTTCCATCATTCACCTAGATTTGAAATTTCAGGCTAGTTCACTCACCACCCCCCAGTCTATTGTACACAATATGGTGAGTTTAACCCTCCCCTGAGACAGAACAAGAGGCGCAATAAAGGAGCTGGTGATGTTTGCCGACAGTGAACAAGATGCAAAGAGGACATCCACCAGTGTACAGAGGCAGCGTGGATACAGCCTCTTGCGCTGACCAGCCTCCCCCACTGGCAAAGCACTTTTACTTTGCCGTAGTCGCCTATCTAAAGCAACATGCACCGATTCTACAAAAATCTGTTATTTCCGGTTTAGTGTTTTTGAAATCAAAGTAATAATTTTCAGGTTTCCTTTTTCGCTCTCTTTCCAGAATTCACCGTTAAATGCTACACAGTATTCTGAGTGTGACTAGGCTTTGTGCTTCTCTGCCCCCTGGATATGTTCTGGGTGCATAGCTTGGTTCATTGGCTATACTGATTGATCCACATAAGCTAATCACCTTGTAATCACAACATTTTTAATAAGGTCCACTGGGGAACCCAACTGCTTCGTTAACTACCATTCTTACCACAGAGAAGTATTTGGAGACCAGAGTAATCAGGGAGAGCAAGAGTTATAATGAATCACTAGAGGCATCCTCTGATCTTATCTATGATGTTGGCATGCAACAGAGGAACACAGGAGATTAATTAAAGAGATGAATTTTCCTCTGGGTCATCTTAACAGGCAGTCCTTATTGACCTGTAATTTGTCAAAAGTAACTGAACTCTAGGCTTCTTTTTTCTCTGAACTTTGCGGGTTCAGCTTACAAACACCTAACCTCTTGAGTACCATTTGACCCAGCAGAATGGAAGTAAATTACTACCCTACAACTCTATTCCTCTGTGCACAGCTTCTTTCATCATTAAAAGAAAGCACAGTTACAGAGGATTTTTAACCTAGATGCTAGTTAACTACTTCACCAGGGCCCTGTGTGGGTAGTTAGTCCATACAATTCACTTATTCTTTTCATTTCCAGCTGAATCTGAATCTGTCGTCATAGGCCCAATTAGGGTGGAAGTTCAAGATAATAAATTCTTATTTTCTAAAAATTTAATAAATTCTTATCATCTAAGTGAAAAATCTGAGTTTACCAGCTGTAGCCAGTTCATTTTACGGGACAGAAAGCAGACACTCCAAAAGATTACGTGACTTGCCTAACATCACACAGAAAGTTTGGGATTGAACAAATCTAAAGTTAGAACTCTAGTTCTGTAGTTCAGTGTTCTTCCAATGAAAATCATTAGAGTATCTGCCACATGAAGACAAATCTGGGGGAAAAAAGAGATTGCTTTAATTGAATTGTGGTTAGGAAAATATTGATGCCTTATTTTTTTTTCCTTTGACATGTTGAAATCTCTCTCACCACTTCCCTTTTCTCTCTATTCTCATTGACATTGCTCTTATTAACTTATGTTCCTAATGTCAAGGTCTCTGCACAGGTTGGAAAAGAATTTCCAGACATGAGGCAGAGAGAGAAGAAAACAGTTTATTAGAATGGGAGATACTGTTAGAACAGCTGGCTGGCCCAAGGGGCAGCTGACACCTTTCAAGGGCTAGTAGCCAATTTTTATAGCCTCAAGACGAAGAAAATTCCTGCTGGAAGGGTGGCATCAGGTGACTGGTTAGGATGCTATATGGCAGGTAATAGGGTGGGTATTTTCACCTAGTATGGGTTTAGGTCAGAAGGCTTAGGGCAGCAGTTGCTATGGGCCTTGGTTAGTTCCAGAGATGACCTAATGCAGGGCTCCATTTCTGTGGCCGTGGTCCAGGCCCTGCACCCGTGACCGTGGAATGGTGCTCCACGCCTAATGCTATCACAGCCTCCTTTCTTTGGCTTCTACATGCCAGTCATTTCTATTTCTAATCTATCCTGCATGGTGGTGGTTTGGTGGTTTAGTCACTTAGTCATGTCTGACTCTTGCAATCCCATGGACTGTAGCCCATCAAACTTCTCTGTCCATGGCATTCTCCAGGTGAGAATACTGGAGTGGGTTGCAGTTTCCATCTCCGGAGGATCTTCCCAACCCAGGAATCAAACCCAGGTCTCCTGCATTGCAGGCAGATTCTTTCCTGACTGAACTCTGAGGGAAGTCCTCTATCCTGCTTCATATCACTGACAAATAATCTTCCTGAAAGAAGATCATGTTCCAATCTGTTTGGTAAAATAAACTATAATCTTTTTTTAATGATTTTATTTACTTTTGTCTGTGCTGGGCCTTCGGTACAGCTCAAGCTCTTCTCTAGGTGCAGTGAGCAGGGCTTCTCATTAGGGTGGATTCTCTTGTTGCAGAATACTGGCTCCAGGGTGCGTGGGCTTCAGTAGTTGGTACTCGCAGGCTCAGTATTTATGGCTCGTGGCCTCTACAGCACAGGCTCAATAGTCATGGCCCATGAGCTTAGTTGCTCCACAGCATATGGGATCCTCCCTGATCAGGGATTGAACCCATGTTTCCTGCATTGGCAGGTGGATTCTTAACTACTGAGCCACCAGAGAAGACCCCTAAACTATAAGCTTGATGTCACTGCTCTGCTTAATTACCCATTCGGTGTTAAGTGCGGGGGTTCTAATTATATTTTTTGCTCAAATCTCTATTAGATGACTCCAAAATAACTTGTTTAAATTTGTCTAATTCATGGAAAGGGAAATTGCAAACGTGCACAAGCAAACTGGGGGGAGTGATGGCTTTGTAGATGTACACATATGTCAGTATTCATCAAACTGCATATATTAAATATGTTCAGTTTATTGTATGAGGGTTATACCTCAATAAGGGAGTTATGAAAAGAAAAAAGGCTTTCTGAAGTAACCATTATGAGGTCATTTGTTACCTTCCCAGGACTGGGTTCTATAGAGAGTAGTGTAAGGCGGGTATGGAGAAAAGAAAGCGATCTGGGAAAGGAAATTTATTAAAGGGAAAATGAGCTCATGACTGGCCCTCAAGAAGAACCAGTGTCCTCCCTTTCCTGACAGGGTCCTTCTTATACCCGACCAACGGAAAATTCTCTGAGAGGGTGGTTAATTTTTAGCCTGCAGCTGGAGTCTTGCGGTCATGTAGCCTGAGGTCTGGAATGCAGTGGTCAAGTAGCCTTGAGAAAGCAGGCACCAGAGGAAAAACAGGTTGTCGCTTGGGCAATGTGATCAGTCTCAAGGGTCACTGTGACTTCATTCTTTGTTTGCAAGGTCAACATAATGAGCCATTTTAACCATGAGCCCCTACATAGGCCCTATCAAGTAGGTCTGTGGACTGAAGATTTATGTTTTCCCAAAACTCATACTATGAAATCTTAAACCCAATATGATGGTGTTTGGAGGTACAGTCTTTGGGAAGTAATTAGGGTTAGACTAAGTCATGAGGGTGGTGCCCTCATGCTAAGAGGAATGCTCTTATAAAAAGTAGAGAAAACACAGGATTTCTCTCTCATCTATCCACCATCTGAAAATATAATGAGAAAATGATCATCTGAAAACCAGGAAGTGGGCTCTCACCAGACACTAAATCCGCCAGCATCTCAGTCTTGGACTTCTAAAAATGTGAGAAATAAATGTTTCATGTTTAAGTCATCTAGTCTATTTTTTACAGCAGCCAAAACACTAACAGATATAGAAACCCAACTGCAAGAAAGTGAGTACATAGCTAGTATTGGAAGCAAATGATTTGTTGATGAAATAAAGAAAAAATAGGGTAGGAGCTCAGTCAGGCAACAGAACCACAATTATAAATTGTTCAATTATAGGAAAGATCTAAGCATGTTTACAGGCTGTGGGGATTGATTCAGTGGGAATAAAATTGAAGGTGTCAATGAGGAGTTAGTAAATGGTGTAGTACAGTCCCAAGGGAGAATGGAAGGTCCCAAAAAATTCTGCATCTCCCTCACACAAAATATTTGGGAAACAATCCCAGAAATATAAGATACAGATATATTCCCGCAAGTCTCCTTAGCAACTTTGAAATCTATATGCATTTGCCCAGGTGTCTTTAAGACCAACTCTACCTCTGGGATGTAGAGGTAGAACTCCAGTTCTCAGAAACTTCACTTTAAGTCACCATCTTACTAAACTCTTTGAACATAGACTGCTTTTGGATGATAAAACCCAGTCAAATTTTCCTCAGCTCTAAGCCCAGCTTAGCTAACTTCACTCCACCTTGCTGTACATTTGAAGCAAAGGGTTTTCCACACATTGTTCTCTGAGTTCTTCTCATGGTATCTATTAAAACACAGAGATATTTTCCATTCTCTTTTCTGCCTTACCCAGGATACAATAAGTACCTTAAGGGACATTCTAGTTCTCATGAGAAACATTCCAGATACTATATGTTCATAAATTGAATTCCCCAGAAAATGGAGCTCTGTTCCCCAACATCCTTTGGATTTCTGGTATCAAAGCATGGATGATGGAACTGAAGCTGCAGGAGGTTCAAACTTTTTCCCTTTTCTGAAGCATCATCATCAGGGAGCACCATAGAACTTGAAATATTTCAGGTCTGCACACTACTGAAGGAAGAGAAATGAAGGATTAGCCTATGACTTGCGTACAAAAGAATGTTCATGAGTTGAAAGGCAGCCAAATAGAATGCGAAAATTTTAGCATATCTAAGTCTGCATTCAGCATCTCGTCTTCATAAAAACATCCAATATTAGAGCTGGATAATAACTTAGAGAGGACATTTAATACAACTTCCTGGTTTTATAAACAGAGATACTGAAAGCAAAAAGGTAAAGGCAATCCATCAAAATCACAGATGTAGTAAATGGTAGGCTAGAACTCACATCTCTTGACCATAACCAGACTCCAAAACCAGTCACAGTCAGGAGATCTGTCCTCATCACAACTTTGTTATTTCTAGCCCATTTTCAAGAACTCTCACTAAATCCAGTAAGATACTGAGATGAATAAATTAGTGTAACTTTCTCACTACAATCTTCTATGTACTCATCAACACTTCACACAGTAAATTCTGATAAACCCTTCATTTACTGAATATCTACTAAAACTCAAGTTTTATATTTAATTATAACTGTACATCAAGGCTGTATATTGTCACCGTGCTTATTTAACTTATATGCAGAGTACATCATAAGAAATGCTGGGCTGGAAGAAGCACAAGCTGGAATCAAGATTGCCAGGAGAAATATCAATAACCTCAGATATGCAGATGACACCACCCTTATGGCGGAAAGTGAAGAGGAACTAAAAAGCCTCTTGATGAAAGTGAAAGAGGAGAGTGAAAAAGTTGGCTTAAAGCTCTACATTCAGAAAACTAAGATCATGGCATCTAGTCCCATCATTTCATGGGAAATAGATGGGAAAACAGTGGAAATAGTGTCAGACTTTATTTTGGGGGGCCAAAATCACTGCAGATGGTGATTTCAGCCATGAAATTAAAAGACGCTTACTCCTTGGAAGGAAAGTTATGACCAACCTAGACAGCATATTTAAAAGCAGAGACATTACTTTGCCAACAAAGATCCATCTAGTCAAGGCTATGGTTTTTCCAGGAGTCATGTATGAATGTGAGAGTTGGACGGTGAAGAAAGCTGAGCTCCGAAGAATTGAGGCTTTTGAACTGTGGTGTTGGAGAAGACTCTTGAGAGTCCCTTGGACTGCAAGGAGATCCAACCAGTCCATCCTAAAGGAGATCAGTCCTGGGTGTTCATTGGAAGGACTGATGTTGAAGCTGAAACTCCAATACTTTGGCCACCTCATGCAAAGAGTTGACTCATTGGAAAAGATGCTAATGCTGAGAAGGATTGAGGACAGGAGGAGAAGGGGATGACAGAGGATGAGATGGCTGGATGGCATCACCGACTCAATGGACATGGATTTGGGTAGACTCCAGGAGTTGGTGATGGACAGGGAGGCCTGGCGTGCTGCAATTCATGGGGTCGCAAAGAGTTGGACACAACTGAGCGACTGAACTGAACTGAAGTTACTTATTTAAATAACTAAATTAATTTCATTTCCATATATTTGTAATTATATATACTAACTACACATATAGTTTTATTAACTCATTTTTTTCATATCTGGAGTAGTAAATGGCAACCCACTCTAGTATTCTTGCCTGAGAAATCCCACGGATAGAGGAGCCTGTCAGACACCACTTAGCAACTAAACAAGATTTTCACATAGTCCTATGAAGTATATATTACTATTTTCAATTTCCAGTAGGAAAATTGAAGATTAGAAAAGTTCTACAAATTTCCAAGATCACTCAGTTAGTAATAGGCAGAATCAGGATTTGAACCCAGCTCTTTGTGGTATCAGCTTCTATGTTATTGCCTCTTCCACACTGCCATTTTCTCCCATATATGCAGCATTATCATTCTTATCTGTAAGTACATTACTTATATTGGAATGAATATTTGTATCGACAAATCCTGTATATGTTTGTCAGTGTCCAGGTGGTAAAACTAACAAAAGCAATTTTTTTCATTGCTAATGAGTTTGTTTTCAAACCAGTTTGATAATCTGTCTTAAGATAGGAAGATGGGAGGGGGTTGGCAGTTTTAGGGAACAGACTAGAATTATATACCTTAATTTGCTTCTGTTTCCATGGCTGCTACAGATAAGCCCTACATAAATGTTTTTAAGACTATAGATGCTAATTAAAATATATATTATATGTATATATTCAATAGTGTATATAATTTTCAGGGTGATGTCTTTTCTGGGGACATTGGTAGTCTCTATTAATAGTGTATTAGTCATTTAGATACCTCCTGGACAAGGATCAAAAACATACAGCACAATTGTTGTTGCCTATTTGTTAACACTCCTCACTTTATTTGCATTTTTATGTGCAATTATATCTCTCTAAATAGAGTAATTGCCACATTAACAAGAAAGTGAATGTTTAGCAACTCAACTCATGTAACACCCAGAGAGCAGCTCCATCACATTATTTTCTCCCAATTCTGGTTCTCATTGGTCTTATTCTGGAGGGAGGCAGGCCATTTCCTCATGGGAAACCAACTAGAAATGATGATTCCACAGAGACACAAAGCTTTTTATTTACACAAAAAAGGAGAAAAAAAAGATCCCTCCCCAGGTTCATGGGCTCATTCTGTCCAGGGGTGATAAAAATTCCAAATTGAACCAGTTCCTTCATATTCAAGTCAAGCTGAAAGGAAATCAATCCTGAATATTCACTGGAAGGACTGATGCTGAAGCTGACGCTCCAATATTTTGACCACCTGATGCAAAGAACTGACTCATTGGAAAAGACCCTGATGCTGGAAAGATTGAGGACAGGGGAAGAAGGGGGCAACAGAGGAAGAGATGGTTGGATGGCATCATCGACTCAATGGAGCAAACTCCGGGAGACAGTGATGGACAGGGAAGCCTGGCGTCCATGGTGTTGCAAAGAGTTAGACTCAGCTGAGTGACTGAATAACAAATCAGGGAAGGGAGGGGATGCAGGGACAAGGGAGGAGCAGTCAAGAAACAATAGTACAGCCTTGGGGACACGGTCCTTGTTTCCTCTCAAGGGATATACAGAACAGTGTCTTTGAGCTCTTCCACTAGCATCACCTGGAAATTCCCTGCAGAACTAAAACCCCCGGCAAATAGAAGACTTGATGAAGCACTCTTCATTCCAGAGAAAATCAATATTTGCCCATCATCACATTTCCAGATGATCTCTGGACTGAAGGAATCCAGACCCTGCACACACCCTGATCTTGATCAGCAAACCCTGCCTTTTCCCCCAACCCCACCCCCAACTATAAGACTCCTCCCAGGTCTCCCACAACCCCAGGTTGGGACACACAGTTTTGAGGGCATTAGTCCATTGTGGCCCCCTTTGCCTGGCAAAGCAATAAAGCTATCCTTTTCTACTTCACCCAAAACTCTTGTCCCTGAGATTCAATTATATATTGGTTTTCAGAGGTCAAATTTTAGGCTACAAAAGCTAGAGCAAGTTTCCCTATGTAGGGAATGTGTGCTTTTGAAATTGGCCATAGTTTTGTGTCACAGAGTCTATTCCCACTGGTGTGGAGGAAAGGAAGCAAACAGATACAGCTAAGCATGTTTGCATTGTTTCTGAAGTCCAATTTTTTGAGAATTTAGGTCAGAATATAATCTCTAAAATCTCTATAATTTCTAAAAGCTATGATTTAAAATCATAGGATGTTGTTAAAACTTGAAAGATTCTAATCCATCTCGTTTTCTTCCTCATCGTTCTCCTAAGCACTTTACAGAAAACGAAAACCAAATTTAATCTGATGGATTTTCAGAGTAATATTGGCTGTGTGGTGGTGGTGGAGCTGGTAGTGGTATATATGTGAAAGAGAAAGAAGGAGAATGAGAATAAATGACAGAGAGTTAGACAAACTACACCTATGAATGAGAGGGTCAGCCTGTATATAATTAGTCTGAAACTTGTGAAGCTTCTAAAGAATAAATTCTTATTTCTGTAACAATGAATGAGATGAATGATTTAGCCTCTTCTGTAGAAAAGGCAATAACATCCTATGTCCCATAAGATAACATGAAGTATCACTTCTTCATTTATCTGACCTGATGTTTATATCTTACTATCTCACTATCGTATACAATCAAGCAAATTCCAGTTATATATTGTTTTCAATAATATTCATTAATATTTGAACATGTGTGAATTAAACTGGAGGAAAAGCTACACAAAATATAACTTATTCTATTGCCCATATCATAACATTAAACAACAAAGGTTTTTAAATTCAGCATCAGTATGGATGTAATGGCTGGAGCTCTAGCAGCCACCACGGGCAACATGGATAAGGTCCACAGTCTAGAGATGGTGAATCAGAGTTCTAGATGTGAGACAGGACAGGGGCATGACACTGACAATGACAATAAACACAACTGAAGACACAACATAAACTTCTTAGAACCAACTATGTCCAAGATAATGGATGAATTCTAATTTCTCCACATTTCACCAAAACTAGTTACTGTTTATTTTGTTATTGCCATCCCAGTGGGTTTGAAGTGTTATCTTATAGTTTTGATACGCCTTTCCCTGATGGCTAAACATGATGGGCATCATTTCATGTGCCATTTGTATGTCTCTTCTATAGAAATATCTGTTTGGATCCTTTGCCCATTTTTAATTAGGTTATTTTTCCTTTCATTGTTGAGTTCTAAGAGTTCTTTGTATACTCTAGATACAAATCCTATGTCAGATATATGACTTGCAAATATTTCTCCCATTTTTTAGGTTGCCTTTTCATTTTATTTTATTGATGGTGTCTTCTGAAACACAAAAACTTTTTTTTAAAGAAGTCCAATGCATCTTTTTTTTTCTTTTTTTTTGTGCTTTTGGTGTCAATTTCTAAGAATCCATTGCTAAATCCAAGATTATGAAGATTTACTTCTGTGGTTTCTTCTATGAGTTTCATAGTTTTAACTTTTCCATTTAGGTCTTTGGTTTATTTTGAGTTAATTTTTATATATGATATGAGGTAGAGGTCTGACTTCAGTCTTTTGTATATAGATATCTAGTTATCCTAGAATCATTTGTCAGAGACTATTGTTTGCCCCATTGAAAGGTCCTGGCATCTTTGCTGAAAACTGGTTGACTATAGAAATATGAGCTTAGTCTGGACTCTCAGTTCTATCCCATTGACCTACATGGTTATTCTTACACCATTAACCCAGTTTTGATTACTCTGATTTTGTAGTAAGAGTTGAAATCTGATAGTATGAGTCTTCAAACTTTATTTTTCTTTTTCAAGATTATTTTGGCCATTCTGTGTTTCTTACAGTTCCACATGAACTTTAGAGTTTACTTTTCAATTTCTAGATAGAGGTTGCATTGAGTTTGTCAACTATTTTGAGTACTATTGCCATCTTAACAATAATAAGTCTTCAAATCCATGAACACAAGATGTCTTTACATTTATTGAAATTTTTAATTCTGTTCAGCAATGCTTTGAAGTTTTCAGTGTACAAGTCTTGTACTTCCTTGGTTAAATATTTTACTAAATATTTTTATACTATTACACATGGAATTATTTTCTTTTTTTTTTAATTTATTTTTTTTAATTGTTTTTGCCATACATTGTCATGCTATCACCATGGGTTTACATATGCTTCCCCTCCGGAACCCCCCTCCCTCTTCCCTCCCCCCCCCCGGAAATCTCGCTGCACCAGCCCCGAGCATCAGTCCTGGGCTGGCGATTGATTAGACATATGAAAATTAACATGCTTCAGTGCCCTTCTCCCATATCATCCCACCCTTACCCTCATCCACAAAGTCCACTAGTCTATTCTATACATCTGCGTTCCTTTAGCTGTCTCGTATGTTGGGTTCTCATTACCGTCTTTCTAAATTCCATATATATGCGTTAATATACTGTATTGTTGTTTTTGCTTCTGGCTTACTTCACTCTGGATAATGGGCTCCAGTTTCGTCCATCTGAGTAGAATTGCTTCAAATGAATTTTTTTTTAATGCTGAGTAATATTCCATTGTGTATATGTACCACAGCTTTCTTATCCATTCATCAGTTGATGGGCATCTAGGTTGCTTCCATGTCCTGGCTATTGTAAACCATGCAGCGATGAACATTGGGGTACACGTGGCTCTTTCAATTCTGGTTTCCTCGGTGTATATGCCCAGCAGTGGGATTGCTGGGTCATATGGCAGGTCTATTTGCAGCTTTTTAAGGAACCTCCACACTGTTTTCCATAGTGGTTGTACTAGTTTGCATTCCCACCAACAGTGTAAGAG
>ML661889.1:8054737-8102673 GCA_007570785.1 Antilocapra americana | reverse complement strand
AACTAAGGCTTTCTCTGGTGCTGATGCGTACTGGGAGGGGTCAGTTTATTTTTCAGACAATTCCTTGGGTCCGGCTTGTACTTCTCATGGTCTATAGACTCCAAACCTGTTGCCTCTGCTAGCTTAAGCGTCTTCTGTTTGCTGGTCTTTTATGTGTCTATTCAGCGCTCTGGAGTTTGCCCTGCTCCTGCTGAGTGCGCTTCCCCCGCCCCTTCTGCTCGGCTCTCTGTCGTCCGCCCGGCGCAGTTGGGGAGTGCGGCTTCTCCCCTCCCCCGGCCCAACCGCTCGGCTTTCCCGACTTGCAGCTAAGCACGTCTTCTTAGGTGTGCAGAGCTCCGATCCGTCCAGAATCCCCAGTAGTCTTGGTTAGTACCTAGCTCTGTGCGCAATTTGGCCGAGGAAGCCTCGCCTGGGCTGGGCTATGCCCGCTGGTCTCGGGCAGGGGTTGGGTCTGTCCGCAGCCCGAAGGCGCCCAGCTCCGCCCAGCCGGCCGCCTCCCTGCCGACCCCGCCTCACCCTTTGGTCTCGCTGAGGCTGGGTTATGCCCGCTGCACTCGGGCAGGGGCTGGGCCGGTCCGCAGCCCACAGGCGCCCAGATCTCTTTGGCCGGCCGCCTCCCTGCCGACTCTGCACGCCCTTTGTTCTGTGCCACCCGGCCGGCTGCCTCTCTGCCGACTCCACACCTCTCCTTGTTCTGCGTGGGCCTGGCAGGGGGGCTCTTCCTGGGGAAGGCTACTTCTCAGCCTATCTCCGGTTAGCCCCCTGGGTTGGGTCTCTCAGGCTGCTCCGTTCCCTGAGCGCGCGGCCCGCCCCTCCCTGAGCAGTCCGCTTTGGCTAGTGGGGGGTGGGGCATCCGCCGCCGCCGCTTCCCTGTGCCTTCCAGCCAGAAATGTAGCTTGCAGGGCTTAATTATTAATCTGCTTTTACTCCCCGCTATCTTGCTCTCCCAGATTCACCGCAAATCCGCCCGAGAGAATGCTCCCTGGTATTCGGAAACCTTTCTCCTCTTTTTTGTTTTTTTCCTCTTTATTCCAGACTCCCCTTCCGGGACGGATCCCCGCCCCCAACTCTGTCTCTCCCTTTACTTTTTTCTCTCTCTTTTATCTTTTGTCCTACCTCCTCTCGTCAGCAATGGGCCGTCCCTTCAGATGCCCGATGTCCTCTGCCAGCATTTAGATCCTGTTTTATGGAGTTTGCGCGGTCTTTAAAAGTTCTTTTGGTGTATTTATTGGGGAGAAAGTGGTTTCCCCGTCCTATTCCTCCGCCATCTTAGTTCCCCTCCGGAATTATTTTCTTAATTTCACTTCCCTCTTCTTTTTTTTCTCATTTTCCTTATTGTACTCAGTTGATTTCAGAAAGTTAATAGGCAGACAAGTCTTTCTTCTATATCTTCCACCTCTAGCTTTTCAAAGCTAACATTTGTTGAAAGTTTAATGTTCTTTTTGCTCAGTCATGTATGACTCTTTGTGATTCCATGGACTACATGCAGCATGCTAGGCTTCCCTGTCCTGCACAATCAACCTGAGTTTGCTCAGATTCATGTTCATTGAGTCAATGATGCTATCTAACCATCTCATCCTCTGATGCCCTCTTCTCCTTTTGCCTTCAATCTTTCCCAGCATGAGAGTCTTTTCCAAAGAGTCAGCTGTTCATATCAGTTGCCCAGAGTATTGGCGTTTCAGCATCAGTCCTTCCAATACATATTGTGGGTTGATTTCCTTTAGGATTGACTGGTTTGATCTCCTTGCAGTCCAAGGGACTCTCAAAAGTCTTCTTCAGCACTACAATTCAAAGGCATCAATTCTTGGGTGCTTAGCTTTCTTTGAAAGCTTAATATGTGCTGAGATTTTACATTTGTTAACTATTAATCTTAACTACAAGTCCATGCTGAAGGTCACACTGAGAGTAAATGGTGGAGTCAGGGCTATGATCCAGATTTTGATCACATTTGACTCTTACCATGGTGCTAGTTTTTATTTTAACATTTAGCTATAGTCTCCCTCCTCTGTCTCCCTTCTGGAGTTAATACTGAATAAATACCCGAGTTAGCAAACTATAGTACCAAGGGCCAAATTGAGACTGCAGATGTATATTCCATGTCTAATGTAATGGATTTTAAATGTTTCTTTCAGTTAACAATATTTTTTAATTGGGCTATTTTCCAAGCATCTCAAGATTTCCGGCTCCTTTTGATCTAGCAGTACTGAACCTACATGCCCAGGTAGCAATGGTTAGCATTTTTAAGTAGTGGCCATTCATTCTAGAAGACACATTCACTCTCTGGTTCACCATAGTCCCTACTCTTGATTCATTTATATTACCTGCCTGGCCCCTGATGCATATGAGGCATCTGAATTTGTAACCTTTTGTCTCAGTTCAGTTCAGTTCAGTCGCTCAGTCCTGTCTGACTCTTTGAGACCCCATGAATCGCAGCATGCCAGGCCTCCCTTTCCATCACCAACTCCCGGAACTTACCCAAACTCATGTCCATAGGAGAAACTTCAAAATGCTTTTTACCGTTAGCTCTGTGAATCTTTGTAGGAAATCATTTTTTTACATTGCCTAATTTCCAACTCCTTCATCATTCGGTTTCCCCCAGTAGAATTTCAGAATGTGTGAATACAGCAGAAGTAAACTGATGGGGAAACAGCAATAAACATTCTCCCTTTGGACTGTGAAAGATTAATTTATGACATACAAATTATATAGAATCACGTATATTTTCCACTAGAATTACTTGGGAACTTGTCAGACATATACAATCTCAGGCTCCACCTTAGATGTACTGAATCGGAACTTTGTGTTTTAACACGTCATCCAGTTAATTCAAATGCATGCTAAAATTTGAGAGCCACTGTTCTAGACTGCTGTTAAAAAAAAAAAAAAAGCCTAACAAAATACATGATTTGAACTCAGTTCCAGCATCAATCCTGACTCCAAACATACATCCTCCTTTTCATTTTGCTTTATTGTCTCCTTGGCCAGCAGTCAGTACTTAATTTGCTAAATAATCGTAAATCTTTGTTCAGTGTATCCATTTTAGAAATACAGAAAAGATTGCTATCAAAATAATTATCTGTGGCTTCATGGTTAAAATTTCTAACTTTTTTGAATTATAAGATAGCTTTCCAATTCTACAATCATCTCCCATGTACCTTATTCTCCAGGATTTTTCAAAGATAACCTCCCCCCACCAAAAACATGTTCCTCTGCAAGCAATGAGATCTATTCTGAGACCTCTTTACAACCTATTCTGGTAACCTCTTTTTAAGTTAATAATAAACAACTCCATTCATTTGAAAAATCTTACTTCTACACATAGCACATGTGCAACAACTTTACACTATTACAGGTTCATATGACTAAATATCACAGAACATTCAGACGAATACCTCCAGCTTTATCATCAACAAGCTGCAACTGCATTAACAAAACACCCATTGCATAGTCTGAACTCTGTAGATTTAGCCTTCTGGAAAAAAACATCAGAGAAAACTGTCCTGGAGTCTCAGTGAAGAGCTCCTTGTCAGAAACTATTTACTGACACAACAGTAAAATCTCAAGGTGTTGATCCTTGGAGTCCTGCTTCCTGAAAAGACAGATCCGTTTCTTATGACCCTGGAAATTCATTCTGTTGGAAGACCTCAAATTGAGTTTTATCTCCAGAAACTGGTGACTGCTTAAATGAATGGCTTCTTCCCAAAACAAAAGAACAGGTACTAATTGCTGAAGTAAAGAAACTTCTACCAAACAAAATTCAGTTGTGTTGATTCTTTGCAACCCATGGACAGTAGCCCGTCAGGCTCCTCTGTCCATGGGATTTTCCAGGCAAGAATACTAGAGAGGGTTTCCATGCCCTCCTCCAGGGGATCTTCCCAACCCAGGGATTGAACCCAGGTTTCCCACTTTGCAGGCAGATTCTTTACCAGCTGAGCCACCAGGGAAGACACCAAAGAAAACAATGACATTAATTTTCTGATTCTTCACCCTTTTTCTTTTCCTTTGCTCTATCACTAATCTTATTTGTTGTTGTATTCTAATCCCTTCTATTTCTTGACTAAAAGGTTTATCAGTGTGATCTCTCCTATCTTCCTAATGTCGATGGTCTTCTACCACTTAGGGAAAAAGCATAATTCTCCTGTGTGTCTTTCTCAGACCACAATCATAGGTTCAACTGATTACCAGATTTGTAATCCCTCAGCTAATCTTACTGACAAACATATAATAGGTGTTCCTTTAAACACTTCAGAAAGTAAATTTCCTTCTATGTATCTGCTATCGCACTTAGGTTTTTTTTTTTCTTAATGTATTTTGTTTATTTTATTTTGTTGCTTTGGGTCTTAATTACAGCATTTTTGATCTGGTTCCCTGACCAGGGATTGAACCCAGGCCCCCTCCATTGGCAGCACAGAGTCTTAGCCATGGACCACCCAAGAAATCCCTCGTACTTAGGTTTTTCTCACATGATTAGTCTCAAGTTTTGGTCTTGTAAAAATTGTATTTTGACGGCAGAATCTTCTTTTGGAGTCACTATAATCCTAACCACAAAAGTCAATTGATCAGAAATGGAAGCTAATATTGGGGCTATCCTTGATATAATATACTCAGTTTGTTCTGAGTATTATAAAACTAAGACCTTCCAGCTTATTTTGCAGGGGTTGTTTAACTTCACTTTTTAAAAAAATTTACCTTCCTTAAGATAAACCAAAAATTGTCTCACTCCTGTTGAGCTGAATAATGCTGATCTTTCCAATAGAGTCTCTGTCTTACTGAGTCAACACCATTTATAAAAATACAACTTATGCTTTGGAATCCCAAAAGGTAGTTTCAATTCATTAGCTAGGGTTTTCATGGATAAACACAATTTCCTCTTAGCTAGACAAGAAAAACTTTATGCAACAACAAACTCTTCTTGATACAGCTATATAAAAAATAGGTGGTCAAGTAAAACAGTTTATGAGTTACCTAGATAAAAGCCTCTGGTTCTCTAGAAAAGACCAAGTTGTCATTTGGTTAAGTTTCTATTGCCTGAGTTTAATCTAAGCTCTTGTCCTTAGGATTTATTACAAGAATTAATAATTATTTTATTCCTGGCAATTGCCTATGTTGCCGTTAACCAGTGTTGTTTTTGTTGTTTAGCAGTTATAAGTTGTGTCCAACTCTTTTGCAACCCCTTGGGCTGTAGCCCACCAGGCTCCTCTGTCCATGGGATTTCCCAGGCAAGAATACTGGAGTGCATTGCCATTTCCTTCTCCAGGGGATCTTCTAACCCAGGAATTAAATTCATGTCTCCTACACCTCCTGCACTGCAGTTGGATTTTCTACCGCTGAGCCAACAGGGGAAACCCATTAATCAGCGTCTACTGTTAATATTCTTGCATGCTATTGCAAATGCACTATCATGTTAAAAATTCAACCATGACTGAATGGAAGAAATTAACACAACATTGTAAATCAACTACACTTCCATAAAATTTTTAAACTATTGCCTGCTGATTTAGTGATTTTAGTAGAGAGTCAGTAACTTTTCAGAAGTGACCATGTCACTTTGATCTCTTTAGATGGAGAGAATAGAATGGAAAGTAGGAAAGATTTAAGGAATACCAAAGAATCAGTGAGGCCAAAGAATAATAAAAAATTATCTCTTCCCTATACCTATGAAAAAATTCTATTTAATTTAATACGCAACTCTTAAAATTGAGATATAATTAACACATAACATTATGTTAGTTTCAGGTATACAATTAATAATTTAATGTTTGTATATAATTCAAAATGATCATCACAATAAGTCTAGTTAACATCCATCACCATACATAGGTAAAAAATTTTGTGTAGTGAGGAGAACTTTTAAGATCTACTCTCTTGGCAACTACAGTCACCATGCTATACTTTATATCCCCATGAATTATTTATTTTACAGCTGGAAGTTCGTACTTTTCAACCCCCTTACCCCATTTTGCCCACTCTCCACTCCCTCCTTATGGCACCTGTCAACCTATTCTCTGTTTCTCTGAGATCATTTTTTTGGTTTTTTGGTTTGGGGGGTTTTGGTTGTTTGGTTGGCTGGTTGATTGGTTGAGTTTCTTTCTATTCAGATCCAACATATAAGTGAACAAGCAACACTTCTAAGTATGCATCTTCTAGAGGTTGTAAGATCAAAAGTTATTGCTCCTTTATAAATGAATCCACATGAAGTAAGAAAATAAATATTGGATTCAACAGCAGATTGCCTGTGTTCAAGCCCTGGTTCAGGTGCTTACCTGACATGTGAACTCTGTGAAAATCACTTGACATCGAGTCCAATTTTTCATAATACTCTCTTCCTTGCAGGGGTGTTGTGAAGACCAAATAAACAATAACTGTGAAGGAGTTTTTCAAACGCTGAAGTGCAGTTCAAGTTTAAACAATTGCTTTCATTTATTCTGTGACAGAAATAAGAACACACAATTTTGGAGCATGAGGGATTTTCAGAGATGGAAAGCCTGAGTGGAATAATCTATGCGGCTGTCTGTGTACAGTCAGAGGGAAGTACTAGGCCAGGGTAGAGGGTTACAAAAGGAATAGAAATTATAACATAAAGACTTTGAAGATTAATTTCTCAACCTTGCATTTTACCAATAACAGCGATAATAGTAACTGGCCTACAATCAATTGAACAACATTTTCTATATTGCTCTTGGTATATTATGCCTGTGATAAAATATCTCAATTCCAAATATTCAGAAGGTTTGTATGGTCTGCATATCTCTCTTCCTAATGTATACACTGATTGCCAAAGTGACAATACAAGTCCCATGTTAGCCAAGAAATATTATCTGTATGTTCCGAAAGCACGAGGCCTCTGATTAGTGATAATGAATCCAACAAGAAAACTGGAGAAAAGGAACCCAAGCCACAAGACCGAATTTTCAGTCACTTCTAACACTTTCCCTCTTTTTCTTTCTTTTTTTTAATTTATTATTATTTTTTTTTATTGTAACAAATTCAAGAAAGACTTTTTTCTTTACATTATTGTGTTGGTTTTGCCATACATTGACATGAATCCACCATGGGTATACATGTGTTCCCCTTCCAGAACCCCCCTCCCACCTCCCTCCCGATTCCATCCCTCTGGGTCATCCTGGTGCACCAGCCCTGAGCACCCTGTATCATGCATCAAACCTGGGCTGGCGATTCATTTCACATATGATAATTTACATGTTTCAATGCCGTTCTCTCACATCATCCCACCCTTGCCCTCTCCCATAGAGTCCAAAAGACTGTTCTATACATCTGTGTCTCTTTTGCTGTCTCACATACAGGATTATTGTTACCATCTTTCTAAATTCCATATATATATGCGTTAGTATACTATATTGTTGTTTTTCCTTCTGTCTTACTTCACTCTGTATAATAGGCTCCAGTTTCATCCACCTCATTAGAACTGATTCAAATGAATTCTTTTTAATGGCTGAGTAATATTCCATTGTGTATATGTACCACAGCTTTCTTGTCCATTCATCTGCTGGTGGACATCTAGGTTGCTTCCATGTCCTGGCTATTGTAAACAGTGCTGCGATGAACACTGGGGTACATGTGTCTCTTTCAATTCTGGTTTCCTCAGTGTGTATGCCCAGCAGTGGGATTGCTGTGTCATATGGCAGGTCTATTTCCAGTTTTTTAAGGAATCTCCACACTGTTCTCCATAGTGGCTGTACTTTAGTTTGCATTCCCACCAACAGTGTAAGAGGGTTCCCTTTTCTCCACATCCTCTCCAGCATTTATTACTTGTAGACTTTTGGATGGCAGCCATTCTGACTGGTGTGAAATGGTACCTCATTGTGGTTTTGATTTGCATTTCTCTGATAATGAGTGATGTTGAGCATCTTTTCATGTGTTTGTTAGCCATTTGTATGTCTTATTTGGAGAAATGTCTCTTTAGTTCTTTGGCCTGCTTTTTGTTTGGGTCGTTTATTTTTCTGGAATGGAGCTGCAGGAGTTGCTTGTATATTTTTGAGATAGTTTGTCCGTTACTTCATTTGCTATTATTTTCTCCCATTCTGAAGGCTGCCTTTTCACCTTGCTTTTAGTTTCCTTTGTTGTGCAAAAGCTTTTAATTTTAATTAGGTTCCATTTGTTTATTTTTGCTTTTATTTCCAATATTCTGGGAGGTAGGTCATAGAGGATCCTGCTTTGGTTTATGTCAGAGAGTATTTTGCCTATGTTTTCCTCTAGGAGTTTTATAGTTTCTGGTCTTACATTTAGATCTTTAATCCTTTTTGAGTTTATTTTTGTAACACTTTCCCTCTTTTACCATCTTCTTTTCCACATGGAGGGTCAGCTACATGATTACTTCTAGCTCCATGCCCTTTATTTTGGACATTCTAATCACAAAACTTTTCAATCTTGAAATTCAAAGTATAACCTTCATCCCTCCCCTTTGGAGTCTTCTTTTACTAATTTATACTACCAAACATATATCTAAGCAGAGAAAGCAAAATGGGAATTAGAGCAACAGGTTCTAAACTTTCTTTATCTAAAGTAATGAATAAGTGATGGGGAAAAAAATTGGCTAATAAGTGGTGGCTTTTGGGTTTCTTTCTTTGAATTGTATGTTACATAATTATATTAATGTAGATAACACTTTGTAAAGATTTTAAGAGCTCTAAAAAAAGTTACCATTTTTATTTATATTTAATGGATGAGAAAAAGAGGCCTCCGGGTTAAATAACTTGCCCAAATTTACATTCCTAGAATGCTGTTATCTGTATTCAAGCAATCTGACTCTAGAGTTCAAACACTTGACCTCTCTGCAGAGAACTGATAAATTTTTAACTCCATTGCCCATTCCTCAGGTGTATGTTTTTTACGGATTGCATAAGAAAATAGGAAAGCCCCTAACCTAATACTTAGCACATAGTACCCATCCATCACCTCTCAGTCATGTCCGACTCTTTGCAATCCCATGGACTGTAGTCCGCCAAGCTCCTCTATCCGTGGGATTTCCCAGGCAAGACTTTTGGAGTGGGTTGCCATTTCCTCCTCCAGGGGATCTTCCCCACCCAAGAATTGAAGCCCTGTCTCCTATATCTCCTGCATTGCAGGCGAATTCTTTATCGCCTGAGCCATCCACGAGCACACAGTAATCGCTAAAATAATAGTTCATTTAATCACGTTAACACGTCCTGAAGATTTAGATGCTAGTTCTGCTTTCTCATTAAATGCCCTTAGTGATAACTGCAAAGCCCCTAACTTCAGTCCCCACAGAATTAACTTTTTCTAACTGGTGGCTAGGGGAAGCTGATATCATTGCTTAAGAGTTCCCATGAAGCCTATATAAGTCAGGCAGAACACCACCAACTCTGCAGCTGCCCTTCCCAGCTGCTTTCTATTTCTACAGATTTCCCTTCAGTACTTGAAGGTAAAATAACCCACCTATAACTAGCAAGACAAACTTTCCACCTGGAGAGTGTGCTGCGAAGAAAACAGGTTGCTTCAGTCACACTGGTTCTGAATAATTAGGTCGAGTTTTGTGTAGACATGTCCTGGTAAACCAGTGGGCCTGCAAAAGTGGTTGGTAGTGGCTTTTCCCTTCTACTCATCACTGTAGCCTGACAAAGTACAAAAAAGATATCATTCCTATATCACATATTCAACTGGCTGAAAACCAATTCCAGAAAATCTTAGAGAAGAGCTGTATTCTCTACATATTGAAAAGCATGATAATAACATAGGTACAAAGGTGTGATTTTGCAGAAATGCTGAAGTACCTCTGGTAAAATAGCACCAAATATATCTACTGTGACTTATTACCAAAAACTGTGAATAAGAACCAAGGGAACTTCGAGGGCTCTGATCTTCCTTGTAAAAAAATCAAGGTAAGTGGGGCTATTTGATGAGTCAAACTTAAAAATAAATTTTATTTCTACTGGAAAATAATACTCTCTTTTTGTTTTTGGGGGGTCAACTGTTTTATTAAGTCAGATGGAATTGCATGTACATTCAGAGGCACAGCACTTGAATATTTATGTGAAAATTCACAACTGAGAAATCATTCCACAGTAGACTTCACAGTTCAGGAGGACTGTGCACAGTATTTTTCAATCTTTTAAAACCCATGCCTCCTTTTTTAAAAAAATTCCTTATAATCATTTTTAATTTATTTATTTTTATTTGGAGTGTAATTGCTTTACAACACTGTGTTTGTCTCTGCTCTACATCAACATGAATCAGCCATAGGTCTACATATTTCCCTTCTCTCTTGAACCTCCCTCCCACCTCCCAATCTATCCCTCCCCTCTAGGTTGTCACAAAATACCAGAAAATAACACTTTTAATATTGAAAATACAAGACTAACAATTCAGTTCTCTTTGGAGGTGCTAAGAGAATCAGAAACAACCCAAGGTGAGTTTTATAGACTTTCTAATATTTTTTATGTCTCTGCTTTTAATTGATTTTTCCTGTTTTCCTGAAATGTATTCAATAGGCACTAGATTTTTGATGTGTGAATTATACTTTTGATATAAACTAATAACAAATTCCTACTATGATTGAACACATCTATTTCTCAAAACATCTTTTCCTGTGGCTCCACAGAAATAGAAAAAAAAAAAAAGCAATGGCAATGGGAAAAGTTTAGTTAAAAATGAATATCCATATCCTC
The DNA here is from genome assembly GCA_007570785.1 of Antilocapra americana. NCBI lineage: Eukaryota > Metazoa > Chordata > Mammalia > Artiodactyla > Antilocapridae > Antilocapra > Antilocapra americana. The sequence continues at coordinate 8,092,027 of ML661889.1, read as the reverse complement.
TGGTGAGGGAACAGTCTTCATTTCAAACCTAGTTCTCAGACTGCACATTCTTCTCTATCTGTGCTGGTAAAAACCCCTGGCTCCATTCTTGACTAGTTCTTCATCTTTCAATTTCACAATCATCTTTTTAGAACGTAATAAATTGCAAAGATAACAGATGTAAATCAGCAAACATTTAATATAGTTTTCTGGAGGAAAAACTTCAAGTGGACACTCTAAGAAAAATTTTTAAACAGTAAAATCAACGCATAGCTATTAAGATGTAACTGTAAATATTAATTCAAGCACTAGATACTGTGTGTGAATTTCACTTAAATGATGACTGAAAGACTTCTCTGCCCTCCAAAATACCATCTTTGTGACAGATCTGCTGTGCTAGTTCCTTGATTTGACACTGCCATTAGTCTTTCCTCTAATACAGACAACAAAAAAAGGCATTGTCTGCAGAAGAGCATCATAATGAGTCATAGGAAATATTTGAGAAGAAAGGGCAATGGAGTAGAAGAGAAAAGTTTCCTCTATTCTCTTTTCATTAGCAGCGTGAAGTTGATTCATTTGCCTGACAGAAAGCCTGATCTTAAGGACAAAATAAAGAACCTGTAGTCATCAAAGAAGAAAGCAGGATAGAATGAGATAATCATTCGTGCTCAGTGGGGTCCAGCTCTCTGCCACCCCATGGACTGCAGCCCACCAGGCTTCTCTGTCCATGGAATTTCCCAGGCAAGAATACTGGAGTGGGTTGCCATTTCCTCCTCCAGGGGATCTTTCCGCTCTGGAATTGAATTAGTGTCTCCTGCATTGACAGGCAGATACTTTACCACTGTACCACCCGGGATAGGATAACAGTGCCTGAGGAACCAGGAAGACAGCTTACTTCGGTGGGCCACCTCTGGAAGGCTTCACATCCAGGCAATGGCACATGAGAGGCAAGCCTGAGAAAAGAGGCTTCCCACAGATGCCCACCCAAACTGCCCCAAGTACCTAGGAGAGTAAAAGAGAGGTTGTCACTGAGACATACTGTACTTTATACCACCTTTATGCCAATTACCACAAAAATTCAGATTAGAGAGGCAGTAAAGAAAGCCTGGACCAAAAGTCAAGAGGCCCAAACTCTAGACATAGCTATTACTCCAGTTTTTTGTAAGCTTGGGCCAGTTGCTTTACCTCTCTGGGTTTTGTTTTCTCTATTTATTAAAAAAATAAAAGGTTAGGTAAACTCTCAGATCCCATTAAGAATGGAGACCTTGTGACTCTATATAATATATACATTTCTTTTTTAATATTTGTTTATTAATGTGAGTGCCCACCAGGTCTTAGCTGTAGCATGTGGCATCTAATTCTCTGACAGGGATTGAACCTGGGCCCCCTGCATTGGGAATGTGGAGTCTTAGCCACTGGACCACCAGGAAAGTCCCAATATATACATTTTTTACAAAATGCTTGGGTCAAAAGTAAGCTAGTCTTTTTTTAAAGCAACTACTGTTGATTTATTGTGGTCCAGTAAGTCAGACAAGAGAATTGGAATTTAAGAGAACTGAGGATAATCTAGCCAAGACAGTGATGCTGTTAGGCCTGGACTTTGACCGCCAGATTAAGAATGAGCAAGTCTGTGCTCAACTGAGAGGTGGAGGAGAAGCAAGCCTCCCTGTACCCTCTCTAGATCTCCTAAGTTTTCCTGGGTTCTATCCAGCCTCCTCTAAAGTATTGTTCAAAGAACATCTTAGCCACATTGCCAGCAGCTTGGTGAAAATCTTCTGCCTTCTGAAATGCAGATCCCTGAAATTATAGTCTCAGGGTACTATGGCAGAGCAAACAAAGAAGTAAGGGTTTGGGTTAGTGACCATGTGGTCAACAGGACAATAAAGAAAACTATGTTCAAGGTCAGAATTTGTATAACCCTGGAAAAATTACTTACTGAGGATAAGAAGAACCTTCATTTCTTCTCCTATAAAAATATGTAACTTACAGCTAAACACTGATATTTTGTACAATGAGGGAGAGATAAGTATTTTGATTTCTTCCAGTCCAAGATTGTTTTACATCTCTTAGTGAATCAATTTTTTCTATTCTTTTGTTCCATAAGTGTGTGTTTAGCAACTACTATGTGTCCAGCATGATTTAAGATGCTGAATGGGGATTTTAAAATGAGATACTTCACTAAAAATTCTAGATGGAGAGAAGTCATAAACATAGAAGAACTTAAGTGGCCAAATGATTGATGCAGATATTAAGTGTTTTTTTTTTCCTAATTTTTGACAGGAGTGTCCAACAGTGAGAATGGAAGAGGCTGTTCCACTCAATCAAACAACAGCAGTGACATATTTTCGGCTTAGAGGTTTATCTATAAATCAGAATGTGCAGATGGCTGCATTTGCCATGTTCCTTGTTTTCTACGTCCTGACACTGATTGGAAACACCCTCATTGTCATCACTATTATCTATGACCATCATCTCCATACCCCCATGTATTTCTTTCTCAGCAACCTATCCTTTATCGATGTGTGCCACTCCACCGTCACTGTCCCCAAGATGCTGATAGACACCCAGTCAGAGGAGAAGCTCATCTCCTTTGATGCCTGTGTAACTCAGATGTTCTTCCTGCACCTCTTTGCCTGCACAGAGATCTTTCTCCTCACTGTCATGGCTTATGATCGGTATGTGGCTATTTGCAAACCCCTGCAGTACATGACAGTGATGAACTGGAAAGTGTGTATGCTGTTGGCCGTGGCCCTCTGGACAGGGGGTACCATCCACTCCATAGCCCTGACCTCGCTCACCATCAAGCTGCCCTACTGTGATCTTGATGAGATTGACAACTTCTTCTGTGATGTGCCTCAGGTGATCAAACTGGCCTGCACCGATACCCGCATCATTGAGATTCTCATTGTCTCCAACAGCGGGCTGATCTCCGTGGTCTGTTTTGTGGTCCTTGTGGTCTCCTACGCAGTCATCCTGGTGAGTCTGAGGCAGCAGATCTCAGAAGGCCGGCGGAAGGCCCTGTCCACCTGTGCGGCCCACCTCACCGTGGTCACACTCTTCCTGGGACACTGCATCTTCATCTATTCCCGTCCATCCACCAGCCTCCCCGAGGACAAGGTGGTGTCTGTGTTTTTCACCGTTGTCACACCCCTGCTGAACCCTATCATCTACACCCTTCGGAATGAAGACATGAAAAACGCCTTGAACAAGTTAATGGGGAGGGTGGAGGGAAGAGGGAAAAAATGAAAATGTCTAAGCCCTTATGGTGCTTGGTGTTCCAAATTAAAGAACTGCCTTGCAAAGATATGTTACAAGCCACATTTATCAAACTATATGACTTGTAAAACTACCTTCCAGTCCAATATCTGACAATCATAGCAATTACTATGATTTTTAACATCTTCCACGGGCTGGAAATTGTCCTAGGCGCTGTGCAATTACTTAATTCTCACAACAACCCTGTGAGGTATGTATAAGCTTGTTTACACATGAAGAAGCCAAAGCTCAAAAAAGGCAAACAGCATACCCAAGGTCACCCAGCTAGGAAATGATGAAGGCAGGATGTTAAGCCAAATGTATCAACGCAAACATGTTATTTTTCTTACGTCATGCTTCCTATCCCTGCTTTTGCGTTAGGGTGATAGCCAAAGTCTAAACAAATGTTCAGATTTCTGGGCAGCACTTGCCAACATCGTTCACTCAGACACTTGCCTAAATAGCTTTGCAAATGCTGGTAAAGCAGGCAGAGTAAATTTGGAAATGACTTCAGTAATGTAGAAGGAAGACTTTGAACCACTGAAGTTGATATCCTCAAATGTTCAGGAAAAACTCTTCCATTAAGACAATAACATGGGGATATCTTATTATCCATTCATCTGACAAATATTTACTGAGCACCTATTATGTGCTAAGTACTAGGTTCGTAATCATAAATAAAATACATAGTCCTCCTTTGATGCTGTTTAGAGTTAGGTGAGAATAGAAAACAAAAATATGTGGGAGGAGAACTTGGGGAAGAATGGATACGTGCATATGTATTACTGAGTCCCTTAATGTTCCTGAAACTATCACAACGTTGTTCGTCAATCAGCTATACTCCAATACAAAATAAAAAGTTTTTTAAAAAAAGAAAACAAAATATAAACAAATTTTAATTACAGATCATGACAAATGCCATGAAAGACAATGCTGTTAGAGAGTTATAGAAGAGACTGTCTCTAGATTGCTTAGTCAAGAAGGGCCTCTCTGAGGAATTGCGTTTAAGCTGAGATCTGAAAGGTGAAAAAAGAGCCCACCATGAGAAAAGAAAGGTGATGAACTTTCTAGGCAGAGGAAATGGCAAATGTAAAGATCGATGTTTAGAAAGAACTTAGCCTGTTCCAAGAAGTAAAAGACCAATGTGTTTATGACTTTGACTGTGAGGCAGAGAATAGTGAGAGATTATCTTGAAGAAGTAAAAAGAATACTTTCATGTCCTCTCAAGAAGTTTGGAATATTTTTCAGTATAGTAGGAAGTTATCCAAATGGTGCAAGCACAGAACAGACATGACACAATTTGTATTTAAATGAACTTGTTCTGGTTATTATGTAGAGAATTCATTCAGCTCAGCATTTGTTACTAAACAATAGTCACTCAGTATCACACTAATGGCTGGGAGAAAATGCCAAGTTGAATAAAACACGGTTCTATAATCCAGCATCTTCGGTCTAGTTGTGGTGACACACGTTGTAATGTCATGAAACATTGTACTCTGACTGTAATGTGCTGAGTGGACTGGATAACAGGGGGTATGAAGAGGATATTTCAAGCAACAATGTCTCCTACCTGTGTACAAAAAGCATGGCATAATGGGACCCAATAGTTCCCTCTGACTCCATCACTGAGAAGGGCATGCTTAAATGCAGGGGGCTCTCAAAAGCAATCAGTAAAGGCGTGGTCAATAAATGTGTGGGTCACAAGACCCACATCATATTTTTATGGTACTTTTGCCAGGGTTGTTTTGAGAAGGAAATTTCAGCCATTTCAGTTGTACAGAAGTATGGTTATCATGGTATTAAGGTATTCTGTAGGTTTTCTGGCAACACAGTTTAACTTACAACAGACAGTACTAATCACAGAGTAGTCTCATTCCCAAAGATAACTCTGTGCATAGTATAAAAACTGATTCATTGGGACTGGTTCATGGAATAACTAAACTGAATTTGAAAATTATGGAATTTGTATGAAATAAGTATTTTTATTATAGGCAATGGCAGACAACCAGGAGCTATAGCCCATTGAAGAACCCAGATGGAATCACCTTGTGTAGGAATCACACAGAGGAACACTCACAACGTGATAGTAAGACAGTGCTTCATGGCCGTCCTTAAGTGGTAGCTGGTAAAACTACAATGGACAATGTTGTGTTTGCTTTTTTTTTTTTTTGGTAGTTGCAAGCAAAATTTCTAATACTGCCAGTCTTCAATCACATTATTCCTCGTAACTCTCTAGAGAAGTAATGTAAAACATTTATTCTCCGTTTCACAGGAAAAGATTTTTAGACTCAGAGATAAAATAAAATGTGCTTAGTTACTCATTGAATAGGACAGTAAAATGTAGAATGAAAATACCTTGACTCTTGGTTCTGTGGCTGACTTACTTTACAGAGGAGACAGGAATCACTATCACACAGAAATTTGTTCAGCAACTTTGTAACAGACAATTGAATCCCTCAGATTACAATCATCTTCTCTGCAATAGAAGAATAAACAAATGGGGATTAGGAATTTATTTCTGCATAAAAGGGGTACTAATGAGTGTGGAAATCTGTTCATATAAAAGTCCAAAATGTAGAGGCATAATTAGATCATTTTTCTAAGTTTTTCAGGTATGTATAGTAGTGATATCTAGGCCTGATTTCACTTATAAAAACATAAAATTCTTATTTTGACTTGGGTTATATCATGACATAGTAGGGGACTGACAATGCATTACATTTTTTTGCCAATTTGCGTATAATAGAGTTTACATATTTTTATGAGCATCCCCCAGTTTAATAAGCTGCTTCTTATTCTTCATCCTTTTGAGACCTTTCCGTCATTTCAATCATTTCAACCACAGTTAATGAGTCACTCACTCTGTGTTGGGTATGTATATGTCCTTATTATCTGGAACTCAATTCCCCAGTACTAATAAGCATTATTTTTACAAGTTAACAGAGCTCAGCAGAATAATAGTCCAAAGGCCTCAATTAATTCTAATTCCTTTCAGAATAATCAAAGAAATATTAGGTGCTTTTATTATTAAGTATATTCTATTTCATTCCATTATCTCCATTAAAATTGATATAACTATTTTATATGGCAGCTCTCTGACCATTTATAGGGTCTCTAATCCTACTCCCCTTGCTCACAGTATACCATCATCCTCTTTACCTAAGGAATTTGCCATGGAGTCTTCTTGATTTGGACTTTACCATTCCAGAGTGAATTATTATACTTTTTCCAAGAGTGATATTAGTTAATTCAGGAAATTAACACAGAAATTATGTAAATCCAAGTACCTTCTTAACTATTTTCCCCTATTTCTTCAAGTAAATTTTAGAATATTATTGAAAATTATTGACCCAAAAAAGTCCTGTGGAGTTTTTAAGTAAATTAAATTTATACATCAATTTAAGAAAAATCCATTATATTAGCAATTTTTTTATTCTTGTACAAGGACATGTCGATATCTCTATCTCTACATTTTCTCAGCACAGCTTTGTAGTTTTTATCATAAAGGCATATATGCTGCCTCTATTGGGCAAAAAGAAAATCCCATATAAACAAATCTGCATTGATTTTTTACTGCAGCTATAACAACTTTACTACAAACTTAGAAGTTTAACCAACATAAATTTATCTTCTTACAGCTCTCTCAACACCAATTTCACTGAACTAAAATCAAAGGTTAACAGGGCTACACAGCTTTCTCCTTCTTCTTCGTCCCAAGTTTATGGAGGACTAATTGACGAAAATTGAATATATTTAAAGTGTACAGCATGGTAATTTGATTATTACCACAATCAATTCTAATTAACACATCCATCACCTCACACAGTTACTGTGCGTCTGTCTGTGTGTCTGTCTGGTGAGGATACTTAGGATCTGTTCTTTCAACAATTTTCAAGTATGCAATGGAGTATTATTAACTATTGTCATTGTGCCATATATTAAATCCCTAGAACTTATTTATCTTACAAATGAAAGTTTGGCTGAATTATTTTCTGAAAGCAATAGAAGAGAATCCATTTCGTTCCCTTTTTCAGTTTCTAGAGACCACCCAAATTTCTAAGTTAGTAACCCTCTTCTCTGTCTTTAAAGCCAGCAATATCGAATCTCTCTGACTTTTATAGTCATATCTCCCTCTGATTCTCCTTTGTCTCCCTCTTCTATCTTTAAGAACATTTGGGATTACATTAGGTAAACCTGGATAATCTAGGCTACTATTTCTATCTCAAAGTCAACTGACTAGCAAACCTTAATCCCTGTTTGCTGTTCAACCTAAAATATTAACAGGTTCCAGAGACTGGATGTAAACATCTTTGGAGGACTGTTACTTTGTTTACTACATCACCTGTAACCCTTTCTTCTTTCCTTTGTCGCAAATTCCAAAAAGCTCTAACTAAATTTAGTATTTAATTGTAATAACTAACTCATCACTATTTCCTGGTACATGTAATTACTCTAATTCTTATAAATTCTGATTTCTCTCTTATTTAACACTACTATTTCTTATATTTTGATATTAGAAGCTACCATAAATCACATTTTTATAAAATAGAAATGGGGGACTTCCCTCGTGGTCCAGTGGTTAAGACTTTGCCTCCCAGAATGGCATTGATACATGTTAATTACCATATGTGAAATCAATCGCCTTCCCAGGGTTGATGCTCGGGGCTGGTGCACCGAGATGTCCCAGGGGGAGGGAATCGGGAGGGAGGAGGGAGGGGGGTTCTGGAGGGGGAGCACATGTAAACCCATGGCGGTTTCATGTCATTGTATGGCAAAACCAACACAATAAAGTAAAGAAAATTAAAAAAAAAATAAAAAGACTTTGCCTCCCAATGCAGGGGAGCGCACATTCGATTCCTGGTCAGGGAGCTAAGATCCCACATGCCTCTTAACCAAAAAACCAAGAAACATAAAACAGAAACAATATTGTAACAAAGTCAATAAAGATTTTAAAAGTGGTCCACATCAAAGAAAAATTAAAATAGAAAAGGAACAACTTCAGACCAATAACTCCCACAGTGTAGATTCAAACATTCTTCACAGCATAGCAATATGTGAAAACAACAATCAGTAATGTTTTTAAAAAATAATTAATTATGACCATATAAAGTTTATCCCAACAGAGCAAAGAAGTCAGGCATAAAAGTGTATATACTGAATAATTCGATTTACATGAAACTCTAGGAAAGACAAATTTGGTTTACAGCAAGAAAAAATCAGATGCTTGGGTGCTTGGATGGGGACAAGATTATTGGCTGGGAAGGTTTTGAAGAAATTATGGGGGGTGATAGAAATGTTCTATATCTTGACTAGGGAGAGAGTTGCATGAGTGAACCTTTGTCACATTTTATCAAACTGTACAATTAAAATGAGTGCATTTTATGTAATTAACTTCTACCTTAACAAAGTTTATTTTAAAGTAAGTTCCAATACATCTCCTCCTTGATTTTGTAAAAATAACGTACTACCAAAAGTACAGAATGTGTGTAGAGATAAATAAGAGAATCACTTTCAAAGTGGCAAAATTTAAATCAATATAAATATGTTGCTGTTGTTGTTTTAACTGCTAAGTCACATCCAACTCTTTGAGACCCATGGACAGTATCCCCCAAGCTCCTCTGCCCACGGAATTTCCCAGGCAAGAATACTGGAGTGGGTTGCCATTCCCTTCTTAAAGGAATCTTCCCAACCCAGGGATTGAACTCACATCTCCCCACATTGGCAAACGGATTCTTTATCTCTGAGCAACCAGGGAAGCCAATAAATACCATATAAAGCTTAAATATACACCTTGAAAATACATTTGAAAGCAGGATCACTGTAATATATAAAACACAGGTGTGATGTACAGCTTCCCAGAGGTCATAGCCTACAGAATTGTACAAATCAAAAGAGTAGGTTCTCTCAGAACTCTACCTGTTCCTGAAACTAAGGCTATGCCCCAGAGTCTGTGTGTTCTTTTACTGCTGAAACTAGAAGTTTTCTTTAAACTTGTCCAGGTCCTTTTCTCTTACATGTTACACCATGTATCTTTTCCGTTATTTAAGTAACAGTTGATAAGTCCCTCTCTTTAGTACAGAAGTCTGGCCTGAAATGACTCTCCAGGTCATTTCACCTAACAACTTTGATTTCTTACTCTTAGTCACTCATTAAAGATATGACCAAAATAATGTCTGTAATTCGAAGTCCATCATGTACATGGGTCCATGGAAAAAACTTGCCTCTGTCTGAGATGCTTTATGGCACTTTTTACTTCCTCATTCCTCAAGGTATAAATGAGGGGATTCAGCACAGGGGTGACCATCGTGTAGAAGACAGATACCACCTTGTCACTGGAGAAGTTGGTGTCTGGATGAGTGTAGAGGAAGATGCACGGTCCAAAGAAGAGGGCAACCACCATGAAGTGGGCTGAGCAGGTAGACAGGGCTTTCCTGCGCCCTTCAGCTGACTGTTTTCTAAGAGAAACCAAGATGACCGTGTAGGAGGTGACCAAAGCCAGAAAACAGAAGAGGGAGATGGTTCCACTATTGGACACAATCAGCATTCCGGTGAGATATGTATCTGTGCAGGCCAGCTTGATGACAGGAGGCACATCACAGAAGTAGCTATCAATTACGTTGGGGCCACAGTAAGGTAGGCGAATGGTCAAGAAGGTCTGCACCAGTGAGTGAACAGTACCCCCCAACCAGAGAGCAAAGACGAGCTGTATGCAGACCCTCATGTCCATCACACTGGGGTAGTGTAATGGCACACAGATGGCTACATAACGATCATAGGCCATAACGGTCAGCAGAAAGATCTCAGCACAGGCAAACAGATGTAGGAAGAAGAGCTGTGCAATGCAGTTGTCAAAGGAAATGGTCTTCCTCTCCAAAAGCAAACCCTCCAGCATCTTGGGCACAGTGACAGATGAGTGGCAGATGTCAATAAAGGACAGATTGCTTAGGAAGAAATACATGGGGGTATGAAGACATGGAGTAAAGACTATGGTAACCATGATCAGAATGTTCCCCCAAATGGTTAGCACATATATGACTGAGAATGCCATGAACAATAATATCTCCAATACCCAGTTATCAGTGAGTCCCAAGAAGACAAATTGAGTCACTCTTGTTTGGTTTAGAGCATCCATCCAATGAGCTTCCAAATGACCTTGTGGGGGAAAAAACCATGAACAATAATTTAGCCTTAATGTTATAGGAGTGAAACTAACAGAAGTGATTCTGCGTTTCTGTCTGGGTCGCTTATTTATTACCATGGCATGTGGAGTATAAGATCAACTTAATAACAATTGTTATGATATACGCAGTCTTCCTTGGTGGCTCAGTCGGTAAACAATCTGCCTGCAATGCAGGAGACTGCTTGCAATGTAGGAGACCCAGGTTTGATCCCTGGGTCAGGAAGATCCCCTGGAGAAGGAAATGACAACCCAACTCCAGTATTCTTGCCTGAAAAGTCCCGTCACGGGCTGCAGTCCATGGGGTTGTAAAAGTCAGACACGACTTAGCAACTAAACCACATATTATACCCAGTATATATCAGGGGCTACTCCATGCACTTTATATATAACAATCTGTTTAGCCAAAACTGTACAATTGCATGGGCTTCCACAGTGGCTCAGCAACAAAGAATCTACCTGCAATACAGGAGCCACAAGAGACATGGGTTTGATCCCTGGGTGGGGAAGATCTCCTGGAGCAGGGCATGGCAACCCACCTCAGTATTCTTGCCTGGAGAATCCCATGGACAGAGGAGCCTGGCAGGCTACAGTCCATAGGGTCACAGAGAGTCAGACAGGACTGCTTAGCATGCATGAGCACACCGTTGCATAAGCATTATTGTTCTTGTCTTGCAGGTAAGTGAGCTCTACAAGAATAAATAAATTGCCCAAAACCCTTAGCCACTAGTTGGGTGACTTTTTCATTTCAGTCTAATCCACAAGCAATACCAATTTAGAATTCTAAAACACAACTCCCAGCTAAAATCATTCACCACTTCACTCCTCCTATCAAAAATGTCTTCAAAGCATGCAACTGTCTGTTACATTTATTTTTCAAGTATGGAATCTTCTCTCCTACCCTCATCTTGTTACTTTCCCAAATCCTTGTTTGTTATTTATATTGCTCCCTCTGCTCAGAAAACATAACCATTTAATCAACTTTACTCTCTTCATTGCTGACTCTTAAAATACTATTCATCCTCTAAAATTACCTCAAAGAGCAGTACCTTTAGGAAAACACAGCTGATGCAATCAAATCCTATCGCTTCCCTTCATACTTCTTTTCTCTGAAAGAAAGTATAAAATAAGATATCTGTTTTTGCTCCCCATTAAATCAAAGTTTTCTTGAACAGCGATGGTCACATATAATATATCCCTTGTAGCACGTAACATGGCTTCTGGCACACAGTAGGTATGCAAAAATATTTTTATTTGAACTGAAGCTAACTTTCAGGTAACCTGAAAAAGAATCCAATCCTTCCCAATGGAGTTAGTAAGTAACTTTAAAAGCTTAATTTTTTATTCTGTAATATTATTTGGGGCTTTGCAGGTGGCTCAGTGGCTAAAGAATCTGCCTACAATGCAGGAGATATAAGAGATGCAAGTTCAATCCCTGGGTCAGAGTGACACATTTTATTAAAACGTTTAGCAAAATGAAGTACCAGAAATAATCTGAATGTTTGTCAAGAGGAATAGGTAAATAAATTTTAGCCATTAATAAGAATGAGTAGGATCTATGTTTATTGACTTAAACAGTGGTTCTCAGTGTAGCTGCACTTCAAAACCACATAGTTGGGGTTTCTAAAGTTTGTGGCTCAGGCCTCACCTCAGAAAATTAATTCAGAATCTCCGGAGGTTGGACCTATCAGTACTTTTAAATTTCTCTAGTGATTCCAGTATACAACCAAGATGGCAAACAATTAAATTCAAAAAACATCAACAATACATTGTTAAGTGAAAAGAGCATGTTATAAATATATTTTTGCTTTATAACACAGGGAGCTCAACCCGATCCTCTGTAACAACCTAGGGAGGTAGAATGGGGGTAAGGGAAGGAGGAAGGTTCAAGAGGAAGAGGCTGTATGTATACCTATGGTTGAGTCACATTGTTGAACAGCAAAAACTAACACAATATTGCAAAGCAATTATCCTCCAATTAAAAATAAGTTTAAATAAATAAACATATTGTGAATGAGGAGGAAATGGGTGGGGAGGGAGGGAAGGAATAAACAAAAGAACAAAGGAAGGAATCAAAAAATATTTATGTATATATGTGAATATGAACATATTTACACATATTGAAACATATATATTCACGAATTCTGTTTTTATGTATTTATTTCTAAAGGAAAGATGATATGCATTGAAGACTACACACTTATTTTAATACTAGTTGCCTGTGGAAATACTAGTGCATCTTAGATTTCAATTTTAAATTTAAAATACTAGAGCATTTTAAATTTTTATATTATATTTTGTAATTGTTCAGATTTGTCCATAAGCATGAGTTACTTTGTTTTAAAACAAAGCATTAAAACCATGCATGGGGGGGTGCATACAGAAAGGAAATGTAAATGCTGACTCCATGGGATTATGAGTACATTTTTCCTTCTGCAAGTCAAGTCTAATATGGTTGTATTTCTTATGAAGCATTATTCTATGATAGGGAGGCCTATTCTCATAAACTCCTGGTCAGCAATGCATTCGCAGAAAAGAACCAAGAGTTGTTTTGCTTTCAACTAAGAAAGAGAAGGTAGAAGGCTCTTCATAAGAGTACATGTGGTGAATTCACATAACTGTAATGTTTGGCCTTCACTTTCCTAAGCCTCAGTTTTCTGAACTGTAGCATAGGAACTAGACACATCTTTTCTATGTGATTAGTTGTAGCAGATGTCTAGATCCTCTGTCAAAAAGATCAAGAGAGAAGCCAGGGTATGGGAAGAATTTCTGACTTTGAAAGGTATCATAAAAAATTGAAGCCCATATGCATATTTAAGAAAAAATCTAAACAACTGACAAAGGATTAATTTCTAAAGTATACAAGCAGCTCATACAGCTCAATACCAGAAAAACAAACAACCCAATCAAAAAGTGGTAAAAAACCTAAACAGACATTTCTCCAAAGAAGACATGCAGATGGCTAACAAACATATGAAAATATGCTCAGCATCACTCATTATTAGAGAAATACAAATCAAAACTACAATGAGATATCACCTCACACCAGTCAGAATGGCCATCATCAACAAGTCTACAAACAATAAATGCTGGAGAGGATGGGAAGAAAAGAAAACACTCTTGCACTGTTGATGGGAATGTAAACTGATACAGCCACTATGGAAGACGGTATGGAGATTCCTTAAAAAACTAGAAATAAAACCACCATATGACCCAGCAATCTCACTCCTAGAGATATACCCTGAGGAAAACAAAATTGAAAAAGACACATGTATCCCTTAATTCATTGCAGCACTATTTACAATAGCTAGAACATGGAAGCAACCTAGATGTCCATCAACAGATGAATGGATAAAGAAGTTATGGTACATATACACAATGGACTATTACCCAGCCATAAAAAGGAACACATTCCAGTCAGTTCTGATGAGGTGGATGAACTAGAACCTATTATACAGAGTGAAGTGAGTCAGAAAGAGAAACATAAATATCATATTCTAACACAGTTATATGGAATCAATTCCATTCACCATCGAAACAAAAAGAATAAAATACTTAGGAGTATTTCTACCTAAAGAATCAAAAGACTTGTATATAGAAAACTATAGAACACTGATGAAAGAAATCAAGGAGGACACAAACAGATGGAGAAATGTACCGTGCTCATGGATTGGAAGAATCAATATAGTGAAAATGAGTATACTACCTAAAGCAATCTATAGATTCAATGCAATTCCTATCAAGCTACCAGAGGTCTTCTTCAAAGAATTAGAACAAATAATTTCTCAATTTGTATGGAAATACAAAAAACCTCGTATAGCCAAAGCAATCTTGAGAAAGAAGAATGGAACTGGCGGAATCAACCTACCTGACTTTAGGCTATACTACAAATCCACAGTCATTAAGACAGTATGGTACTGGCACAAAGACAGAAACATAGATCAATGGAACAGAATAGAAAGCCCAGAGATAAATCCACGCATCTATGGACACCTTATCTTTGACAAAGGAGGCAAGAATATACAATGGAGAAAAGACAACCTCTTTAACAAGTGGTGCTGGGAAAACTGGACAGCCACTTGTAAAAGAATGAAACTAGATCACTTTCTAACACCATACACAAAGATAAACTCTAAATGGATCAAAGATCTAAGCATAAGACCAGAAACTATAAAACTCCTAGAGGATAACATAGGCAAAACACTCTCTGCCATAACCCAAAGCGGGATACTCCATGACCCACCTCCCAGAATATTGGAAATAAAAACACGAATAAACAAATGGGACCTAATTAAAATTAAAAGCTTTTGCACAACAAAGGAAACTGTAAGCAAGGTGAAAAGACAGCCTTCAGAATGGGAGAAAATAATAGCCAATGAAACAACAGACAAACAATTAATCTCAAAAATATACAAACAACTCCTGCAGCTCCATTCTAGAAAAATAAACAACCCAATTAAAAAGTGGGCCAAAGAACTTAACAGACATTTCTCCAAGGAAGATATAAAAATGGCTAACAAACACATGAAAAGATGCTCAACATCACTCATTATCAGAGAAATGCAAATCAAAACCACAATGAGGTACCACTTTACACCAGTCAGAATGGCTGCCATCCAAAAGTCTACAAGCAATAAATGCTGGAGAGGATGTGGAGAAAAGGGAACCCTCTTACACTGTTGGTGGGAATGCAAACTAGTACAGCCACTATGGAAAACAGTGTGGAGGTTCCTTAAAAAGCTGCAAATAGACCTGCCATATGACCCGGCAATCCCACTGCTGGGCATATACACCGAGGAAACCAGAATTGAAAGAGCCACGTGCACCCCAATGTTCATCGCTGCATTGTTTACAATAGCCAGGACATGGAAGCAACCTAGATGCCCATCAACTGACGAATGGATAAGAAAGCTGTGGTATATATACACAATGGAATATTACTCAGCATTAAAAAAAAATTCATTTGAAGCAATTCTACTCAGATGGACGAAACTGGAGCCCATTATCCAGAGTGAAGTAAGCCAGAAGCAAAAACAACAATACAGTATATTAACACATATATATGGAATTTAGAAAGACAGTAATGAGAACCCAACATGGGAGACAACAAAAGGAACGCAGATGTATAGAATAGACTTGTGGACTTTGTGGATGAGGGTAAGGGTGGGATGAGATGGGAGAAGGGCATTGAAGCATGTTAATTGTCATGTGTCTAATCAATCGCCAGCCCAGGATTGATGCTCGGGACTGGTGCAGCGAGATTTCCCGGGGGGGAGGGAGGAGGGAGGGGGGACCCGGAGGGGAAGCATATGTAAACCCATGGTGATATCATGACAATGTATGGCAAAAACAATAATAAAAAAATAAACAAATAAAATTTTAAAAAAAGAAAAAAGAAAAATGATACTGAATAATTTATGTTTTAATTAATAATAAATTAAATATTATAATTGTAATCAATTAATTACAATTAATAATCAATTAATTATTATAATTAATAATCAATTGGTTATTATAACTTATAATTTTCAGGGCAGCAGTGGAGAAACAGACATGGAAAATAGACTTATGGACATGGGGAGAGGGGAGGAGAGGGTGAGATGTAAGGAAAGAGTAACATGGAAACTTATATTACCATATTTAAAATAGATAGTCAACAGGAATTTGCTGTATGGCTCAGGAAACTCAAACAGGGTCTCTGTATTGGCCTAGAGGGGTGGGGTAGGGAGGGAGGTGGGAGGGAGGTTCAAAAGGAAGGGATATATGTATACCCATGGCTGATTCATGTTGAGGTTTGACAGAAAACAACAAAATTCTGTAAAGCAATTATCCTTCAATCAAAAAATAAATTTAAAAAAAGAAAAAATCTAATGGAAAACACTAAACCTTGGGATTGGCTGAAATTTTCAAAGCCAAAGTAGTATCCTTTATGGCCTCAGGCTGTTCCCAGGGGAAGCAGATGGTAGTTATTGCTTCTTTAGCTCCAGAGAAATTTAGTTACCATTAGTAAAAAGAGTTTTTGCTCTGGTTTTAAAAAGAGGTGGGCTGAGACTTTGACAAAACGTCACTTTAGAAAAATCATGTAGGCTCTCTGAGCTTCAGTTCAGTTCAGTTCATTTCAGTCCAGTTCAGTCGCTCAGTCGTGTCCGACTCTTTGCAACCCCATGAACCACAGCACACCAGGCCTCCCTGTCCATCACCAACTCCTGGAGTTCACCCAAACTCATGTCCTTTGAGTCAGTGATGCCATCCAGCCATCTCATCCTCTGTCGTCGCCTTCTCCTCCTGCCCTCAATCTTTCCCAACATCAGGGTCTTTTCAAATGAGTCAGCTCTTCGCATCAGGTGGCCAAAGTACTGGAGTTTCAGCTTCAACATCCGTCCTTCCAATGAACACCCAGGACTGATCTCCTTTAGGATGGACTGGTTGGATCTCCTTGCAGTCCAAGGGACTCTCAAGAGTCTTCTCCAACACCACAGTTCAAAAGCATCAATTCTTTGGCACTCAGCTATCTTTAGAGTCCAACTCTCACATCCATACATGACTACTGGAAAAACAATAGCCTTGACTAGATGGACCTTTGTTGACAAAGTAAGCGTCTTCCACCAGGGAAGTCCGTCTCACTTTCTTTCACATACTTTTTTGTGGTCTTTGTTTTAGGCTACTAAATACATGACCTACATTTTCTCTCTTAGGGACTTTTGGGATGGTTTTTTGCAGATATCTCTTAGTTATAATAAAAAGAACAGACTTTTATGCATTATCAGTGCCAAGCTATATGTTAGCCACTTGAATAACAGTTTGTGAAGTAGGTTTGTGTGCATTCATGCCTATGTGCTAAGTTGCCTCAGTCATGTCCGACTATATGGACTATAGCCAGCCTGGCTCCACTATCCGTGGCAGTCTCCAGGCAAGAATATTGGAATGGGTTGCCAATATTCCAATTCTTCCTCCAGGGGATCTTCCTGACCCAGGGATTGATTTGTACGTATAAGGAATCTGGGCTGGAAGAAGCACAAGCTGGAATCAAGATTGCCAGGAGAAATATCAATAACCTCAGATATGCAGATGACACCACTCTTATGGCAAAAAGGGAAGAGGAACTAAAGAGCCTCTTGATGATAGTGAAAGAGGAGAGTGAAAAAGTTGGCTTAAAGCTCAACATTCAGAAAACTAAGATCATGGCATCCGGTCCCATCAGTTCATGGCGAATAGATGGGGAAACAGTGGAAACAGTGGCTGACTTTATTTTTTTGGCTCCAAAATCACTGCAGATGGTGACTGCAGCCATGAAATTATTATTATTATTATTCTTTAAAGACACTTACTCCTTGGAAACAAAGTTATGACCAACATAGACAGCATATTAAAAAGCAGAGATATTACTTAAATAAAGTAATAAAGATATTACTATCTTCCTCATTTTTAAGGGCTTATCTCAAATATGACCCTCTCATGGAGGCCCTGCAGACAACTATAACCAAAAGAACACCCCCTCACTTACACAATATCCTAGTCCTTCTTTTTTGCAGCACTTATAAAGACTTGAAATTATCTAAATTATTTGCATTCATATCTACTGTCTGCTTTTCCAAATATAAACCCTTTGAGGACAAAGACTAGATCCCTTTTGTTTATGACTACATTCCCAAAGCTTGTGTTCTGAAGGGAATGAGATCCCAACTCCCAGCCATAATAAGTTCGGCAGTGACTAAGACTTCCATGCTTTAAAACTACAGAAGCCCCTAAAGAAACACTAAGCAGTTTCTGCCCTAAAGAGTCCATAAAAACAAAAACATATACAATAAAGAATAACAACAAGTATACACTGCCAGTTGAAAGTAGACTTTAACAGTCTCCTGGTTTTTAAAGATCTCATTCTTCTGAAAAGATGGAGAGCACCTCCTTCAACTGCCCCATTACATCTTTCTCTGCTTCTCTTCAACCTTTGCACTCTTCGTCCACCATCATGCTGATCTGTTTTATATAATATTTTATACCTGTTCTATATTTTTTCTTCTGCCTGAAAATAAAAAAGTCTGGAGGGCTGAGGAAATAAAGTCAAAAAGTTGGAGAAGTAAGGCACATCGAAATGACCGATATACCTGCAGGGAAAAAATGTACACAAAAAGCATTGTTATTCTTAGTTTTTGGTGACATATGACTAGTGCCATCTTGCTGCAAACACATTAAATTTCACTCCTTCCTTGAGTCATCCGGTAAACTCACAGATGGACCAACCCATGAATAATTTTGCAGATGGGGACCTCTAAGTGTAGAAACATAGAACAACAAATTAACTCAACAAATACTTTTACATGATTATAAATTCTTCAATATTTTAAATTATTACTTTTAGAAATTATTAGAAATGAATTTACTAGCTCAAAGATTGTGATTCAAAATACAGTGTTGTCAAACTGCTTTCCAAAATGTTGGCAGGGTTGAGTTCATTTACTCATTGTCACTCAGTTAGCAGTTGGTTAAAATAGGGTTTGAATTTCCTGTTCAAAAGATTTTCCTATTTCCAAAAGCCTCTGTGCCATTCTGCTTAAAAGCAAAAAATATAAAGCGTCCTTCAAGGAGGAAGAAAGCGCAAATATGCACCTCCTGAAGGAAGGGAAATATCTCATTCATTTTTCTACCCACTTAGTAAAGTTGTGGCACAAAGGAGAAACTCACTGAATATTCCATGAACTAATTGAAAAAATATTTGTAAAGTAACATTGAAATAAAGTTTCAAAATTTGGAGGTAAGTTGATCTGTGCATTAAAATATTGCCTAGATTTTTAAGGAAAACCATAAAAATGGTCTACAAAGGGGCAACTAAACAAAAACTACTAGAGTTCTCACTGGATATCACTGTTGTTATATTGATATATATTGGTATTCTTCATAAAATGCTACAAGAAAATAAAAATCTGTCTCTTCCTATCCTTTCCCTGCCATCTACCTTTCTCCCAAGAGCTCCACAGTTCCCACAATAGCTCTGCAATGGAGACAATAAGAATTTTCCCATATTTGAAATCACTCCTCTCAGGAGTACAGTAAATTGTCAGGGATCAAACATTTTAAGCAGCAGTCTCCTTTAACTTGTGAATCCCCAGTTTCAGTCCAGGTATCTTTACTGTTTGCTCAGAGATACTCCAAGCCCTATCTTTACCTGCCTCTTCTCTCTTTGTTGCCACCTGAGCCCTCGTTCAGCACTACAGGCTCAAGCCTTGGCAAAGACACACTTAGCGACAACTCCTTTTGCCAAGGGGAACTGAGCTCCATTGCAGTAGACTGTTATCATTTTAGCTTCAAAAGGGAATCTGGAAAACCCTGAGTTGCCACGATCTTTTATTTAACTTTTTATGTTGTGTTAGGGTATACGGGCTTCCCAGGCTTCGCTAGTGATAAAGAATCCACCTACCACATTAGAACTGATAGAGAGATGCAATCGGGAGGGAGGTGGGAGGGGAGTTCTGGAAAGGGAGCACATGTACATCCATGGCAGATTCATGTCAATGTATGGCAAAGCCAACACAATATTGTAAAGTAAAAAGTCTTTATTGAATTTGTTACAATAAAAAAAAAAAAAGAATTCACCTACCAATACAGGAGACATAAGAGATATGGGTTGGGAAGATCCCCTAAAGAAGGGAATGGCAACCCATTCCAGTATTTTTGCCTGCAAAATTCCATGTACAGAGGAGCCTGGCAACCTACATCCACAGGGTCACAGTCGGACATGACTGAAGTGACTCAGCACGCATGCATGCACAGCCGACTAACAATGTTGTGGTAGTTTCAGGTGAACAGCAAAGGGACTCAGCCATACATATACATTCTCTCCCAAATCTCTCCGCCCCCGTCAACCAGGCTGGCACATAACGTTGAGTAGATAGAGTTCCATATGCCATACAATGGATCTTTGTTTGTTATCCATTTTGAATACAGCAGTGTGTACATGACCTTCCCAAATTCCCTAACTATCCCTTCCCCCAATAACCATAAGTTTATTTTCTGAGTCTGTGAGTCTCTTTCTGCTTTGTGAGTTCATTTGCGTCATTTCTTTTTAGATCCCACATTTAAAGGATGTTATATGATATATCTGCTTCTCTGATCTTACTTGGAGCCATCTTGTGTGAGAGAAGTGCCTGTGTCAGTTGAAAGCCAGGGGCTTAAACCCTAAAGAAGAGAGGAGGCAGAAGCTCCTAGGGACACCCTAGACTTTGACAGCTTTATTTCTCTAATAAAGTGTGGTGCAGCTAAGTTCAGAGATGGTTTGTGGCTTGCCCAAAGCTTTTGCATGGCAGAATTGGGACTCTGTCCCAGTTCCCCTGCTCTTGGATTTTTCTACTACTCAGCAGTTGTCTCCAGAGAGCTGAGCTAGGTGAACCCTTAAATCTTATAGTTTTAATGTATTTTACTTAGTTTCCTTTTTAAAGATTTTATTCTTCACAGCATACTGTATTGTTTTTTTAATGCCATAGACTCATTTTTTTCAGATATTTTTTATGTGAACCACTTTTTAAAGTCTTTATTGAATCTGTTACAATATCATTTCTGTTTAAACATTATGATTTGGACATTAATAACTGGTTTTCTGTTTAAATAGTTTCACCCTTTTAATATTGGTCTCTGAATTTGTTAATCCCCTTCCTTCTCTATTTCTCCTTTTCAATACCCTTGCCTCTTCTGGCTGAGAAAGGTAGAACTAAGCCTATTTGCCATTCCATTTCAATCATTAACTACTATGAGCATCATTAAAACTATATTTGAATAAGTCCCAGAATCTTACTCAAAGGCCATTCATTCATTCAACAAACACTTATTATAGAAAGTATTTATCTTTAGGTAACATAAATAAATTACATATTTTATGAAATATGGCCTGATATTAACTTTAGGCTTAAAATTTTGTGTCAGGAATATGTAAAAGCATCCTGATTTTGGTAATCATGTCACAACATATATGTGCAGCAAACCACCACATTGCCACCTTAAATATATATACATTTTATCTGTCAATTATACTTCAGTAAAGCTGGGGGAGAGCACATAAATGTTTTTAAGGAGTTGTGTCAAATCAAATCCAGTTAATCTTAGGTTCTCCTATTGCCCTGCTGAATTAAAAAACATTATCAAGTGAAGACCTGGGCTTCCCTGATGGCTCAGGATCCCACATACCACAGAGCAACTAAGCCAACAGTGGTTGTTTAGTCGCTAAATCATGTCAAGCTCTTTGCGATCTCATGGAGCCAAGAGGCTCCTCTGTCTGTGGGATTCTCCAAGCAAGAATACTGGAGTGGGTTGCCATCTCCTTCTCCAGGGGGATCTTCTCCACCCAGGGATTGAACTTGGGTCTCCTGCATTGCAGGCAGGTTCTTTACCGACTGAGTCACGTGAGGTGCCCACTAAACCCATACGTGGCAACTACTGAGCTCGTGCTCTAGAGCCCAAGAGCAGCAACTACTGAAGCCCGTATGCCTTAGAACCCATGTTCCGCAACAAGAGAAACCACCTCAGTGAGAAGCCCATGCACCACAACTAAAAGAATAGCTACCACTCATCACAACTAGAGCAAAGCCCACTGAGCAATGAAGATACAGTACAGCCAAGAAAGGGTGGATTTTAAAAAAAAGTGAAGATGTATTTCATGCCTTAATGTATCTAAAATTTTCAATTCTTTTTACTCCTTTAGTCAACTTATCTCTCATACCTCTAGTTCACTTGGGCAAGTTATTTGACTTTATATTCATTATCTGGAAAGTAGGTAACAGTTTTACCCCTTTAATTATTGTGACAGTTAATTTTATATGCCAATTTGGCTAGGCCATCATACCCAGTTGTGCAGTCAAGTATCATCTAGATGTTGTTATGACAATGTTTTCAGATGTGATTAACATTTAAATCAGTAGGATTTGGGTAAAACAGATTACTCTTAATAATTTAGGTAGGTCTAATACAATCAGTGTAAATTCTTAAAAGACTAAGAACCCCAAAAGAAGGAATTTGGTCTCCAGACTGTCTTTAAACTCAAGACTGAAAGACTGACTCCTGACAGAACATCCAGCCTGCAGCCTGCGCTGCAGACTTCAGACCTGTCAGGCCCCAGAAACTCACCAGGCAATTCCTTAAGATAAATCTCTCTCTCCTTCTCTCCCTCTCTCTCTCTCCCTATATATAAAATTTATTTTAATCAAGATATATAGATGATAAACAGATATATATAAACAGAGATCCTATTGATTATGTTTCTTTGGATAACCCTAACACAATTACCTTCCTTGCAGTGATTTTAAAGGTGGCAATGTGGCTTAGGTTTAGGGAAGTTTAGGAATACAGAAAGATCACTATTCATTTACCACTCTAGGAAGTTAAACTTCTCTTAAAGATCTTATTATCTCCTCTTTCCCCACCTCAACATTCACTTTAAATAAGTAGCAATTACCACTTTATAAAGGTAAGGCAGAAAGAAGATAGGAAAACTCTGCATCATCAAATCAAATCAACTGACCCAGAAGCTCTGCTAAATTCTGGACTCTATTTTAAAGGCCAAAACAATATTTTTCAGTGTTTAATAGGTAACATTTGTTTATCAACTTACATTGCTTGTTTAAAATAGATTTTCCTCTGATATCAAACACTTACCATCTATTTCTATATCTCCTCTAATGATTCAGTTCTCTTTTTACACTCTGTTACAGAAGTCGAGGATGTAAAATCACAGAGCACAAAATTCTGTACAATGTGGATCTCATGCTTGAAAGCTTTGTGATTTTTATCTATATGACATAGGATTTTGAAGTGATCATTGCATGACTATAATTGAACTTGCTACCAATGAATACTCAGGGGTATTATTAAGTTTTCTGTTTCAGTGAATTTCCTGTTATTAGTTCCATTCACTTAGCAATTTAATAAATGGACAATAAAACCAGCACACTTCAAATATGGAAGAGTTACAAACCTTTGGCAATTTACAATATACACCAGGGATTCCAAGTCTGCTGACAGGTGAAAGCTCACTCATGATTACTAAGTAATTTGTATCAATCCATGGGCTCCCAAAATGCCCAGTAAGCAGCTTGGAACTTAGTTTCCAGAATTTTCTGACTCAACACCTGCTTCTTCTATTGCTTAAGTAAAAGTTTAGAGTCAAAAGAAAAAAAGTACAGCTCACTTCACAGATTGCCTACATGAAGTAATCACTTTAAACAAGCAAAATATACCAAGAAAATAATAACAAAAAGCTGGGAGGAGAAAAAATGTAAGTTTGAAAGATTCTTATGCTATACAGTCAGTTGTTGTTCAGTCACTAAGTCAAGACTGACTCTTTGCAACCCCATGGAAGCAGCATGCCAGGCTTCCCTGTCCTTCACTATCTTTCAGAGCTTGCTCAAACTCATGTCCATTTAGTCAATGATTCCATCGAACCATCTCATCCTCTGTCATCTCCTTCTTCTCCTGCCTGCAATCTTTCCCAGCATCAGGGTCTTTTCCAATGAATCGGCTCCTTGCATCAGGTACCCAAAGTATTGGAGCTTCAGCTTCAGCATCAGTCCTTCCAATGAATATTCAGGGTTGATTTCCTTAGGATTGGCTGGTTTGATCTTGCTATCCAAGGGACTCTCAAGAGAAAGCACCAATTCTTCAGTGCTCAGCCTTTTTTATGGTCCAACTCTCACATCCATACATGATTACTGGAAAAACCATAACTTTGACTATACAGACCTTTGTTGGCAAAGTAATGTCTCTGCTTTTAAATATGCTGTCTAGATTTGTCATAGCTTTTCTTCCAAAGAGCAGGCATTTAAATTTCATGATTTCAGCCACCATCCACAGTGATTTTGGAGTCTAAAAAGATAAATACAGCCAGTGGTATCATGTTATTTGATGGCATGCTACATTAAAGATGTATACTATAAATGCTAGAGAAACAGCTACAGATAAAGTGGTATAGTTAATAAGGTAATAGTGAAGATAAAATATAAAATTTTTTAAACTCAATTAATCCACCTAAAAAGAGAAGAAAAATGAGAATAAGAAACAAATAGCAAAATCCAGATCAACCAAACCCCATCAATAGTCATGTTAAATATAAATAGTCTAGCTCATATCCAGAATATATAAAGAAAACAACAGCAAAAAGACAACCCAACTTAAAAATAGACAAAGGATTTTTTTCCCCAAACTTTAAACTTTTTATTTAGTATTGGGGTATAGCTGATTAACTATGGACATTTAGGCTGCTTCCATGTCTTGGCTATTGTAAACAGCACTGCAATGAACAGTGGGGTACAAGTATCCTTTTGGATCACGTTTTTCTCCAAATACACTCCCAGAAGTGGGATTACAGGGTCATATGGTAGCTAGTGGAGAAGGCAATGGCACCCCACTCCAGTCCTCTTGCCTGGAAGATCCCATGGATGGAGGAGCCTGGTAGGCTGCAGTCCATGGGGTCGCTAAGAGTGGGACACGACTGAGCGACTTCACTTTCACTTTTCACTTTCATGCATTGGAGAAGGAAATGGCAACCCACTCCAGTGTTCTTGCCTGGAGAATCCCAGGGATGGCGGAATCTGGTGGGCTGCCGTCTAAGGGGTTGCACAGAGTCAGACAGACTGAAGCGACTTAGCAGCAGCAGCAGCAGCAGCATGGTAGCTAGACAAAGGATTTAAATAGACATTTCTCCGAAGAAGATATATAATAGTCCAATAAGCCCACAAAAAATTTTTTCAACATAAATAACCTGAAGGAATGTAGATTGATGCACACACTTTGGAAAACAATTTGGCAGCTTCTCAAAATATTAAACACTGAGATATCATAACCCAGCAAATCTATTCCTATACCCTAGAAAATTGAAACTGTATATCCATACAAAAAAATTTCTATAAATATTAATTGTAGTATTATTCATAATAGCTCAAAAGTGGAAAAAAGCAAAATGTCTACCAAAGGACAAATAGGGAAACAAAATGTAGAATAGCCATAAAATTAAATATTTCAGTAATAGAAAGGAATGAGGTACTAATACATGATACAACATGTATCCAGATTTGCAGTGTAGGAGATGGAAACACTGGGGAATTTGATGTTGTTGAGGAGAAAAGCAAATGTTACAGGCCTTACTGGAGTTTCAGTGCAAGGCAGTAAACATGCAGCAAACTGTAACCATTATAGATGCTACCCACATAGTAGGGGTTCTCTGCCAATTACCAGAATTACCAAAACAGAAGAAAAGGGAAAAGACCAAGGCATGGGAGCATGGTCCAGAAGACCAGGCCCAACAGTGCCAGCCCAGCCTCAGGCCATAGCTCTCACTGTACTACATACACATGGAGACCCTATGAGCAACACCCACAGTCTTCTAACCCTCTGGTGCAGGAAAACACAGGGGAGTGTGCTGATAACCAGGAGACAGGAGATCAAGGTAGACTAATGTTTTAAAAGAAACATCAGACCCAAAATGGAGTCACTTGTGCTAAGCCCACCTCACCAAGCCAAAACTTAATACCAAACCAAATTGTAGTTTCAGTCTTCGGCAGGAATGTGATCTTAACTGGTCAGTCTGGAATTTCCCAGTCAATGTTAATGCGGTAATCCTGCCTGAGAGACCTTCCAAGGAAAGATTAGGTGATCTACTTTTTTCCCTTGCCTGCCCCCTTCTGTCTACAAAAATCTTTCCTTTCCAGCAGCTCGTCTGTTTGCTAGGTGGGATGCTGCCTGATTCATGAATCATTGAATAAAGCCAATTTGATCTTTGAACTTACACTTAAATTTTGTTTTATAACAGCAGGGAGACAGAATATGCATTGGAGTTGTAGATGATGATTTCTTAGGGACCCTCCTCACCAAAGACAGCATAGAAAAGACAGACAAAAAAGGTGAAGGAAAATCAAAGAGATGAGTCCAAGGTCAACAGCCACCTCAGGGTTGGTACCACCACAGATTCAGTTACCTCTGTGCTGTGCTTAGTCACTCAGTCATGTTCAACTCTTTGTGACCCCATGGACTATATAGCCCAGCAGGTTCCTCTGTCCAAGGGAATTCTCCAGGCAACAATGAGTGGGTTGCCATGCCCTTCTCCAGGGGATCTTCCCAGTCCAGGGATAGAACCAGGTCTCCCACATTGCAGGCAGATTCTTTACCATCTGAGCCACAGAGAAGCCCTCAGTTACTTCTGCTGATGCCCAGAAAACCCTAAACCATGACATGGCAAAGAGACAAAAGTAGCTGATCCTAAGTGTGAGTTGGGGTGGCACTGAAAGCTCCAATCCTCTATTCTTTGGTTGTGAGGGCAACCAGCCCTCATCTGTTCCTAAGGTTAAGTAAGGCTGGCCTAAGAAAAGGTTAGCTTTACTGTTTAGTCATCCAATTAGAAGAAATAAATATGGAATTCCAGCAGTAACACCTACATAATGGATCCTCCATAAAAATCCAAACAGACAGAGTCCTGAGAGCTTCCAGGTTGGTAAACACTTAGAGATTTGAGGAGAGATGCACCCCAAGGAAGGCATGGAAGGAAGATCCACACTGTTTCCTCATATCCTGCCCTTTGCATCTCTTCTGTCTGGCTGCTCCTGAGTTATACCTTGTCATAGTAAATCTATAATCTAGCACATAAACTGTTCTCTTGAGTCCTGTTAAACTAACTAACCAGCAAACTAATCCAAGGAGAGAATCTGGGACTCTGATGTGTAGTCAGAAATCCAGGTAACATCTGAAATGAAATGTAGTCTTATAGGACCAAGCCCTCAACCTTTGGAATTTAACATTATCTCTGGTAGAGAATATCATAATTGAGCTTAATTATAGGACACCTTGTTTGGTGGTGTGAGAAAAACACATACACACACATCAGAATTTGTATCAAAATCTTAATCAACAAACTGTAAGTACCTGTTCAAAGGGGTTGCAAATAATCATATTTTTAAAAGCCGATGTGGTTAATCAATATCAGAAGACTATATTTCAGGGCAAGCATATTACCAGGGAGAAAAGAGATCATTTCAAGAAAATAGAGTCAGTTTATCAAGAGGACTTAGCATCATAAATGTATATTCACCATAAAACAGAGTTCCAAAGTACATGAAGCAAAGATGATAGAACTGAAAGAGAAAAGACAAATTAATGGTTATCATAGTTAATTTCATCACCCTTCTCTTAGTAATTGGTAGAATGATTAAACAGAAAATCAGCTAGGATATAATAACTTCATTCTATCAACCAATTTGTGGTACTAGATATGTGAATACTCCATCTAACAATAGTGAATTGCATACACATTGCTAGTGGGAATTTTAAATGTTAAAATCACTGTGGAAAATAGTGGCAATTTCTTATAAAACTAAACATATATTTACCATATGTCCAAACAGTTTCACTCCAGAAACTTTACCCAAGAGAAATGAGAGTATATATTCATACAAGACTTGAACACAAACATTATGCAGCTTATCCATAATAGTAAAAAACTGAAAGCAAGTCAAACATAATTACCAGAGGAGTGGCTAAACAATCTGGGATACATGCATACAATATTATACTACTTAATAAAACTACTAATACCAAGACACAGTGGATTGTGCTGAGTGAAAAAAGTCAAACACAGGATGGTATATGTTACATGATTCCTTTAATATAAAATTTCAGAGCAGACAAAACTATTAGAAAATAGATCAGTGATTTCCAGGAACTGAAGTTGTGGGTAGGAGCTATAAAGAAGGAGGATTAGCTGAGAGAAAGAACTAAGGGACCTTTTGGGATGATGAAAATGTCTTATATTTTTATTGTAGACATAGAAATCCAGATATATTTACTTGCCAGTACATATGGAACTGTACAGTTAAAATGACTGTGTTTTCAATATGTACGATAGCCAAGATATGTTAAAGACTTGTGTCTACCAATGGATGGATGGATAAAGACGTGGTGTATAAACATATAAACAGTGAAATATTATTTAGCCATAAAGAATGAAATGTAACCATTTGCAACAACATGGATGGAACTTGAGGGCATTATTCTAAGTAAAATAAATCAGACAGAGAAAGACAAATACTGTATGATCTCACCTATATGTAGAATCTAAACACACACACACACAACCAAGCTCATAGATACAAAGAACACATTGGTGGCTGCCAGAGGTGCAGGGTAGGCAAAATGAATGAAGGACGTCAACAGTACAACTTCCAGTTATAAAATAAATAAGTTATGGGATGTAATGTACAGCATGATGACTATAGCTAATAATACTGTATTGCATATTTGAAAATTGCTAAAAGAGCAAATCTTAAAAGGATTTACCATAAGGAAAAATCTGTAACTATGTATGGTGACAGGTGTTGACTAGATTCATGGCAGTGATCATTTCACAATGTATAAAACATCAAATCATAAAATAATATGGTTGCATTTTATTCTTTGTAAATTATACCTCAATAACTTTCATTTTTAAAACAATATGTTGACGTGGAGCAGACATCATGGATCAGGTAATGCAGTTCGTTGAGCCAAGTCGGCAGTTTGTGAAAGACTCAATTCGGCTGGTTAAAAGATGCACCAAACCTGATAGAAAAGAATTCCAGAAGATTGCCATGGCAACAGCAATAGGATTCGCTATAATGGGATTCATTGGCTTTTTTGTGAAATTGATCCATATTCCTATTAATAACATCATTGTTGGTGGCTGAATACCTTTTTAGAAAGGTATTTTTCATCTTGGGGACTGGTGAACAAGTGAGGATTTGAGAAGCTGATGGAGCAGAAATTTGTCTGTGTGTTTTATGTTTTTCTTTCATTTTTTCTTCCAAGATGTTTTCTATTTGTAAATTAAAATAATTTTAAAATAAAAAAAAAAACAATATGTTGTGTTCAAGTTTAAAAGCAAACACAAGGGACATCCCTGGTGGCTCGGTGGTAAAGAACTCGCCTGCCAACGCAGGAGACACGGGTTCAATCCTTGATCCGGCACGATCCCACAGCAGTGGAGCAACTAAGCCCATGCACCACAACTATTGAGCCTGTGCTCTAGAGCCCGGGAACCGTGACTTCTGAGCCCCCTGTGGCAGCTGCTGAAGCCAGAACGCCCTAGAGTCTGTGCTCCGCAACGAGAGAAGCCATGGCAATGAGAAGCCTGGGCACCACAATTAGAGAGCAGTCCCTACTCACCACAACTAGAGAAAAGCCCTCACAGTAATGACGACTGAGCACAGCCATACATAAATAATAAAATTATTTTTAAAAAAAATAAACACAAAAATAGTTCTCAATACAGATCTCATAAGCTATGAGGGGGAGTATCCAGATCTTCTAATATATAACTCCCATACTTAAAATTCCTTTCCAGTACTGATCTGTGGTTGAAATCTAAAGTTTCCTATTTCTTTTTAAAGTTCAGTAATATTGCATAGAGTATGATACTGGAAACAAAACTCCTTTACATTAAATAAGAAACTCATTTACAGGCAGTATCTGCCACATTTATAAACTGGTGTGATATGTACTGTGACCGAAACACAACACGAAAATTGCTCCTAGCACTTGGTATCAGAGTAGGAGTTTGCCCTGAGAGTGAATCAGAAGATGGAAAGGAGGAAATTAAAGTGAGGAGGAAGACAGATTCTGTTGGCTTACTTTTTATTTCAGGGCTGATTGGACAATTGGTCCAGGCTGTAACGTGATAGTCCATCAATGTGAACACTAAAATGAATCATATGTTAAAATTTTGGACAAAGATTTTAAAACAGCTATCATAAAAATGCTTCCACAGACAACTATAAATTCTCTTGAAACAAACGGAAAAAAGAAAAATCTTGCAAAACATAAAGTTATAAAAAGAACTAACCACAAATTAAAGAACTGAGGAATTCAGTAACTGAAGCTCAAAGCTCTTTAGATGGGTTCAGTAGGAACATGGAGATAACACATGAATATCTGAACTTGAGAACACATCAGTAGAATTTTCCCAGTCTGAACAACAGCAAGGGAAGAGACTGGAGAAAAAGAATGAACAGAGTCTCAAAAACCTATGGGAAAATAACAAGTTGTTTAGCACGCATATCATTGAAATCCCAGAGGAAGGGGAAGAAGCGGAAGAGGTGGGGGAAAGATCACAAAAGAGTGGGGGCTCAGCTCATTGCTGGACTTGAAGAAAGTAGTCAAAGAAATAATCGCTGAAAACCTCCCAAACCTGGCAAAACTATACTGGCAGAAATAATTGAGTATTATCACAGAGAAATGCGGTATGAGCACAGAAGATAGAGCTGCCCACTTTGTAATGGGGACACAGAAGTATGAATGAACCTAGAGGTTCACTGGAACATACCTCGGTGTTTCCACATCTGGTGATAATAGTGGGCAGACAATAACATTTACCAAGTCCAGACAAAATTGAGGTAACCAAGAGCTTAGATCCCTCAGAGAAGAAGGTCTGGGTCACTCGCTGAGCAAGAAACCCAGACAAGCAGGAATGCTGAGTGAGAGTGTGGGGGAATCTAGAATGAGTAGTAGAAAAAGATGATTGATACCAATTATGGTCTTAGAACCCACTGCCGCAGCAAGGTCAATATTCGTCCTACGTAACTCTCTTGTTTAAGCTCTTTAAAAATAGAAATAGATCACAAAGAGAGAGAGAGAGAAGAAAATATATATACACTAAGACTTTAGGTAAGGGACAAACTGGAGAGGGGGTGTTCTTTCCCATCTTAGTTTTATGTCTACGGATTTTTACACAGCTACAATTGTTCTATGTATTCAACTATATACTTTGCTCTACTTGATTCATTATTGTATCATAAACAGCTAAAAGTTTTTAATGCAGTTTCTAGAACTGCCTTTGATTGGCTCTGAGGTAGGTGGAATTTCAAACAACGTCACCAAGATTCCATGTTCTAATCTCCAGAACCTTGAAAGTGAGGGAATACCACTTGTGAAGACTGTGTCTTGTTGAATACCACAGCTCGCCTTACAAGGGGGAGGTATCTAGGCAAGCCTAACCTAATTGCGTGAGACCTTTAAAGCACATTAACTTTCTCTGGTGGCAGATAAGAAAGGCAGAATATAAAGTAAGAAGCTCAGTATGAAATGCTGCTGCTGGTTTGAAAATGGAATGGATCACGTGAGAAGAAATGCAAGTGAGCTTAAGGAGCTGAAGATTTCCCCACCAACAGATCTCAGTCCTACAAGAGCAAGGAACAGAATTCTGACAACAGAAATGAGCTTTGAAGAAGACCCCGAGACCCTGATAAGAACTCAGGCTATCAACACCTTGGCTTCTGTCTTATGGTATCCTATGCATATCTCAGTCGGTAAAGAATCGACCTGCAATGCAGGAGACCCCAGTTCGATTCCTGGGAGGAAGTTCCACTGGAGAAGGGATAGGCTACCCACTCCAGTATTCTTGGGCTTCCCTTGTGGCTCAGCTGGTAAAGAATCCGCCTGCAATGAGGGAGACCTGGGTTCGATCCCTGGGTTGGAAAGATTCCCTGGAGAAGGGAAAGGCTACCCATTCCAGTATTCTGGCCTGGAGAATTCCTTGGACTGTATAATCCATGGGATCACAAAGAGTCATACATGACTGAGCAAGGATCACAAAGAGTCATACATGACTGAGCAACTTTCACTTTCACTTTCAGGCACAGAATCAGTTGAAACTGCCTGGACTTCTGACCTACGGAGCTATCAGCAAATATTTGAGTGTTGTGGTAATGTGTTATATAGCAATGGAAACCAATGCAGCTTTAAAATAGCCCATTGATCCTAAATTACTTGACTGTTGTCCATATTTTGCCCTAATGGATAGCGCTGCTATATAAACCCTCCACATCCCCAAAGTCCAAAACCCCTAAACCTCATTTATAACCTGCCTATCTTTAAGTAAGAACTCAAAAATGGAATTATCATGTAAAAGGAATACGAATATATTAATGGCCTTGATTCATAATTTATATTACTTTCTAATGTGTCCATCTCAAAAGTTCCATTTTATAAATTAGAATGAAAACAACCCTTACCTCACCCAAAGGGAATTTTGTTTAATCTTTTATTCCAAACAGTGTAACATATGACTGACTATCACTGTTGTTTGGGCACTAAGCCATATCTAACTCTTTTGCGACCACATGGACTGTAGCCCACCAGGCTGCTCTGTCCTTGGGATTTCCCACGCAAGGATACTGAAGTGGATTGCCATTTCCTTCTCCAGGGGATCTTCCCAACCCAGAGATCAAACTCTTGTCTCCTCCACTGCAGGCATATTCTTTACCGTTGAGCCACCTGGAAAGCCCATGACTAACTATGAATGAGTGAGTGATTGTTAGCTGCTCAGTCATATCCAGCTCTTTGCAACCCCATGGACTGTAGCCCGCCAGGCTCCTCTGTCCATGGAATTCTTCACACAAGAATACTGGAGTGGGTTGCCATTCTTTTCTCCAGGGGATCTTCCCAACCCAGGGATCAAATCTGCATTGCAGCAGATTCTTTACCATCTGAGCCAGCATGACTAATTATTCCTTATTTTAAATTGGGATGGCCCTAACTTTTGATATCTGAATAACCTACAATTTGAACTTCTAAGCTCTGATCAATTTTATCTCATGTAGGGACAAAGCCACAAAAATAATCATTTATTTTCTAAACCTAGCTGACAGTAAGCTGTAACATTTAACAAAACTTTGAAAATTTAAAAGTAGGAAAGAAAAATCTTTAAACTGACTACAGATTTTTACTGTTCTTCATACGCACTGACAATGCCGTACCATAGGCACCCCCTCCTGGCTCCTTCCTCACCCTGAATTATATATCATTTTGCTTATGCTAACTCTTCTTTCTTATCTTCTGTAGATATTCAAGTCCATGTTCCTCAAGTTCAAAGCCCTGAACCTCATTTCCAGCCTGTCTTATAAACTCCCAAAATACATTAAGATCACATTAACTTCTCAGGGACACACACTTGAAGATAGCTGTACAAAGCTCATCAGAATACTTAACATCTCATTTTGAAGCATTTGCATTTGGACCTCTAAAGTTCGGGATCTCCCCAAAGAGAATGAGTATCACCCAGTGATCTCTTCAGAAGAGAGAACCTTCCCCATTTATAAACTCCATCTTTCATCCATCAATCCACAATATGCAAATAGTTGTCAGGATTTCAACCTCTACAAACCAAGGATAGATAAATACTGAGATCCAGTCCCAGATGGCCTCGTGAGACTTAGTGAAAGTTTAAGACTAGAAGTTAAAGAACTAACACTTATACAGAGCTCACTAATGCCAGCACTGTTCTGTTCTTTGTGTGTGTGTAATTCACAACCACCCATTTGGCAGATACTATTATTTTTATTTTATAAATGGATCAGTCAGTTCAGTTGAGTCACTCAGTCATGTCCAACCCTTTGAGACCCCAGGGATTGCAGCACACCAGGCTTCCCTGTCCATCACCAACACCCGGAGCTTGCTCAAACTCATGTCCATCGAGTCAGTGATGCTATCCAACCATCTCATCCTCTGTCATCCTCTTCTCCTCCTGCCTTCAACCTTTCCCAGCATCAGAGTCTTTTTCAATGAGTCAGTTCTTCGCACCAGGTAACCAAAGTATTCGAGCTTCAGCTTCAGCATCAGTCCTTCTAATGAATATTTAGGACTGATCTCCTTTAAGATTGACTCTTTTGATTTCTTTGCAGTCCAAGAGACTCTCAAGAGTCTTCTCCAACATCACAGTTCAAATGCATCAATTCTTTGCACTCAGCTTTCTTTATGGATAAAATTGGATAAACTGAATTAAAGAAAGATAAATTGACTTGCTCAAAACTACCCAGATGGAAAGCAGCAAATTCAAATCCAGGTGTCTGGTTGCAAAGTACCCAGCTCTCAACTTATACCAAGTGTACACTCAGGAAACATAACTTCTCACTGGTGTGGTTGTCTCTGAGTTTTGGAGCAGCTGAAACGACCTCACAGTCACCGTGTCTATCACAGCACAGAGGTAAGAGCCAAAGTCTTCCATGTGGAGTTTCTTCAGAAGGAGGTAACTGTGTGCATCAGAGCGTCTAAGGAATGAAGAAAAATGACCTCTCCTCTCCAAACCATCCAGAACATTGTAAGAGAGAAACACAGGTGCTCCACCATCATGTTGCTGGTACCAGAACAGTCCATTGAACCCAGGCATCTGGTAGGTGCAGTTGACCTGGACAGAGGCTCCTTCCATAGCCATCAACTCGGTGGGCTGCTCAACACCTTTTCCTGCAGAGCCTATGAGAAGATCCATGACCTTTATCAGGATCGCACTCCAGGAAACCACGCCATTATTAAAGAGTGTAGTTCTCACATGGTCACAAAAAAACACTGCCTTTGATGGAGGAGTTCCTTAGGTAGAAATAAGTGCTGGCAGAAAGACGTGGGACAAGGATGAAGATGGGGACAAGGACAATTAGCACCACTAATATGTATGGGGAAAGATTCTCTCATTACAAAAGTTAGGAGTTGCCATCATTTATCTGGAAGAAGATTATTCTGAAAGCTCCTGGCAATGTTTGCTAATAATTTGAGACTCACCTCTCACTGTCAGGGAAACACAAAGAAGGAAAAAATTCCACATCTGCTGCAGGACACCACAAACCAGGCACTGCATCCTCCGTACTGTGCTACTGAGCCAAAAGAAGGCGGCTTCCCTCCCTGTGGTTGAGGGAGGAAATCTCAGTCTGGATGCAAAACCCAGAAGAAGACTCAGTGGGTAGAGCTCCTTTCTTGAAGGACTGAGCTTCCGTGAGAGCAGCCGTGGGTTTCCTTTCAGGAGTGTCTTCATGTGAACAGGTATTAATCCATGTGATTTTGTGAATATTAAGCAATAAAATTGTGTATAAAGAACAGAGATGGCAAATAGGAAGAAAGGTAAAGGCAGAAGTGGCCAGTCTGACAATACTGAGAATTTGTCTTTCTGAAGGCAAGAGAAAATAGAAACAGGAGTGAGATTAGAGGCAAGTTATGCACACAGTGTGTGTGTGTGTGTGTGTGTTGGTGCTGATGGTGGTGGTATTTGTGACAATACAGAAAAGATGGACATGTTTTTCTACCATCTAAATTTATCTCCCAACAAAAAGGCAATGAGATATTTTTTAAAGATCCAAAGAAATACAAGAAATCTGTACATATGTATGAATATAGAAGAAGAGATGGAAAAACAAAGAAAGCTATTCACTTTAGTCACTTCAGAAAGTTGTGATTAAAAGGAAATGGAGAAAATATTAACCTGTTCTTATACACTTCTGTTTTGACTGGTAATTTTTATGTAATAAAGTGAGAACTTGAAAGAAATCAAGAGAAAAGGAGAAAGAGAAGAAGGCTAGAAGGTAAAGGAAGGAAGGGACAGAGGGAAGAAAGGATGGAGGGAAGGAAGGAAGGAAGGAAGGAAGAAAAGAGGGAGGGAGGTGCCGGGGTCCAGCCTCTGCGGGTCCAGGGGTCTTGAGGGATGAGTGGTGTCGGCGGAAGAACTGAGCTGAGTCGATGTGTGGTGATGGAGCAGTCTCTCTAGTTTATTGTTGGTTTACAGTTTTATAGCCAAAAGACATCCCCATTACATCATTACATCACCTATCATTCTATACAATTTTTTGTTTTCTACCTTCCATAGCAACCTTATCATTGAGCTCATTCCCCAATCTATCATGAAACATTCCCCTTACAGAAGTCAGATTTCTATGTAATTAGATTTAACAATAGTATGTTTACCATTTGAATGTCTTCAGTATACTTCATTCAGTCATGATAAGTACATCAACCTAAGTAGAAAAGTTACATTTCTCTTATCAGGTGCAACTATGTAGGAGCTAGAGGGAAGGGCTTAAGCTTGAAACTGTTTTATTCTAGTAACCTACTCCGGTTCTTATGAGGAAAGAGGACAAAGAGACAGTTTGGAAAGAGGACAAAGAGACAGTTTAGAAAGAGGAAAGAGGACTAAGAGACAGTCAAGCAGCACTGCTTCAGCAGTAAAACCCTATTAACCTTATAACTACTATGATGAATTCCTAAGTCTACACTATCCTAAAGCAATCAATATCTCCAACTATGCTGGCCACAGTTATGAGCATTCCTAAATCCCATTCCAGCCTGGTTTCTTCAAGGAAGGGAGCCTCCTCCGTGGAGTGGTTGGGGGAGTGGGAGGTGGAAAGGTGACCCAAATACGAGCCTTTCTGGTAGTGGCCTTGCCATGACCCCCAGAGAGCTCTTGGTAAACTCCCCAGTAAGGAGTAGTAATCTATTTAAATGTCCCTTTCATTCCTCCTTAGCCCCCAGGGAAGGTGATCCACCTTCCCAGATCCTCTGGTCGATAAGGTCTGGGGGGATTATCTCAGGACAAATTCTTTCCAACTGGGATTGACCTACTGAGATGAGCCAATGTTCCGAGCATGGACAGAACTCCCAAGAAAAATACCAGGGGGGGCCTAGGCCGGAATGCCCCGATCAAGAAAGTCAGCTTTGCAATTTCTTTCTTAGTCTCGTGACCTTGTCATCCAAGCAAGGGGGCATCCTAACGGCTCCCGGCAGGGAGGAGGGAGAGAAGGAGAGGGAAAGCTATATTTCAAACTACTTCCCAATTGTCACAAAAGGAAATTATCGAAAAAAAAAAAGGAAATTATCTCTTCAATACATGGTTTACTCAAGGTAATGTATCCCAAGTTAATATAAAGATAATACAGTATCTTTGCTAAAGAAATGTATACCTCTCACGAGCCCTCTGGATTTATTATTTTTATTTACTCTATGTAGCAGACCCAGCACTTGGTTTTAATAAAAAAAGACAAAACTGCCATCTTGTGGCCAGATATAGCACTGCACCTTTACACACACACACACACACACACACACACACACACACACACACACAC